>CM023825.1:28181677-28346677 GCA_013266295.2 Branchiostoma floridae x Branchiostoma japonicum
GCAGGTTAGTGCAGGTAAAATTGGAGCTGTACAGGTATTTCTGATGTCTACCTGCACCTAACCTGCACTGGTCCATGTACTGGGTATATGCAGGTAAGTGCAGGTAAAATTGGAGCTGTGCAGGTATTTCTGATATCTATCTGCACCTAACCTGCACTGGTCCATGTACTGGGTATATACAGGTTAGTGCAGGTAAAATTGGAGCTGTGCAGGTGTTTCTGATGCCTACCTGCACCTAACCTGCACTGGTCCATGTACTGGGTATATGCAGGTTAGTGCAGGTAAAACTGGAGCTGTGCAGGTATTTCTGATGCCTACCTGCACCTAACCTGCACTGGTCGATGTACTGGGTATATAAGTGACTGTATGTGGATTTTTACCTTCAAAATGAACATATTCTTTTTTGTTGGTCTGTGTGTCTGTGTTCCCAAATATTTTTGGTCAGTATAACCATAGATACGGATTGTGATGATATTTTGTACAGGTATGTGGATGGGTCTTGGGAAAATGACGGCTTTCCCTGGTACTGCAGCAGAATTCCCAATTTTGTATCTTTTGTCCTGGACATGCTATTATACCAGTTTTTTTTTAGTCTTGATTTTTGGCTGGCAGATACCTTGTCATGTCAGGAACACTTGGTATGGGTTTGGTTCCCCTAGCAGCTAGCTTGTTTCTAAAAATGCTTATTTAAAAATCTAGTTATGGTTGTATGGTTGATAAAGTTGTATACTAAGGCTGTTATCATATCCAAATAAGTATTTTCCTCGCAGTTGTATGATTGTAATATACATTGTACTACAATTAATCAGGGCTATGCCATTTAAAAGTTTAGGGGTGGTCAGGTTCACGAGTCAAGAGTATTGTACATGGCAACATGGTAATGTAAAAGAATTTGGTGCTTAAAAAAGAACCTGACTGTCCCCTTGAGCATTGAATGGTACAACCCTCAAGTTACAATTATAATATAATCGAATCAAATGCAATGTGTAAAATAATACTAAAAATAACACACTAACTTACATGTGCTTAACCCTCACCGCCATTCCTAACCTCCACCACCCTCGATTATTTCTTTTCCTTATTTTGTTTGAATGTTCGTCATTTGTGTTTTTCTTTTCTTTTTTTTCCTTCCCCCTTTCCAACAGGCTGGCCTAGTAGATCAGGGAAACACAAAGGTTCGAGTAAAGGCCTGAGTAAGGCAGAGTCTGCTGCTATTGTGACATTACAACCTCTCATGGAGGTAGAAGGTATGTGTTGTATAATATCCTCTCTATAAACTAATACTAAACTAAGAATAACCTAGTTCGGGTTAACGTGATGATAGGAACGTACCAGGAAGGTTCAGAATGGGAGATGAAATTTAAAAATGCTGCAGCAAGGAGGATTTCTTTTATAATTTCATCAGGTTGGTAGAACAATAAGTACATAGGATATTGGGATTTTCTTTTACACAACCAATAGTTCTCTCACCTTGCTGAGAAGCTCTGAGGAAGGTGTCTGATAGACTTAGAAACGTAAGCAAGGTGAATTACTGGTTTTGTATAAGAAAATCCCAATATCCTATGAACTAATATAAGTTATAACAGGTGAAAGAATAATGTAGTTGGGGTTAACGTAATGATAGGAATGTATAATGAAGGTTCGGAATGGGAGATGAAATTTAAAAATGCTGCTACAAGTAGGATTTGTTTACGATGACACTGACATGAAGTTAGGTCAAAGGTCCCAGAAAAAGTTTATCTTATTTCCTATCTTCAGCCAGTGGGAAAATGCACACTTCGAATTAGCAAGAAATTCACAAAAATTGATAAAACAAGAAATTCAGAAAAGTTAACTCTTCGACCAGTGAGCTTTGACTTCGGGGTAAATCCTATCTTTTTCTTGTTTTTACAAATTGCATTCCACCTTCTTTGCCTGCTACAAGTTTTCTTAAATCTAGTTTTTCTCACTTTCTCCCCACCTGATACTTCCTGGTCTATATTGATATTTAGGAATAAAGACTAGTTTTAATCTTATTCAATCTCTAACCACAAAGCAGAAATATGATATCGTGACATATGGAAAGTTCCAATAAGAATTGGTAGTGTTAATTTTCTTTCACTGTTAACCCTTGTTGGCCTTTAATTGGCTCCAAAGGTAGCACATGGTATACTAAAGTTTTTCATCTTAATAATAGATTGTACACTAGGAATTAGATTTTTCAACGCATTTGCATGATGTACTAACTTCCTTTTTTTGGTGTGTTAGCATTTCAGGGTTAAGGTTTTACTAAAACGCAATATATACGTAGTAATAGGCACATTGAATTTTATGTTTGTTATTTGTCCCATTTATACAATGTTGAATTTTGAAAGTCCTCATGAGTTATGTCTTTTTGTATTTAGCAATTGTACTAACCATTCAACTTTTCCACAGTATGCATAATGCATTAAAACAGTAATGCAGGTTGGTAGAGCACTATACATGTATACATTTGTAGCTAGTCACTACTGCACTGTGTAGTACTAGCTATAGGTTTGGTACAAGTTGGGCACAGTTTGTGGACATGACAAAAGTGCCCCGTAGCACTTGCTGAGATATCTGCAGTGTATAGCAACCCAGACATCTTGTAGCAGTCACAAGCATCACATGTACATGTATGTACTACCTGGTCACAACAATTCTAACAGCAATGCTGTACACCTGTGCCCTCTTGCAGCTGGTGTAAAAACTGCAGTACGTGGTTATTCATTTATGTCAACTTGATTATGATGGTAAAGAATATGTGACCACCTACATGTATAAGACCGCCTCAGACCATTGTCAAAAATGTCTGGTGGTCCCTTAGATAATTTTTTCCATTGACCCAATCATTAAGAATCCTGTCTATAGTGACCACCTGTCTAGTGTCACCATTTTCTTCAAGTGCCCTGAGTGGTCACTACAGACAGGTTTGTTAGTTAGTTAATATGATATGATATGATATAATATAATATAATAATAAGTTTTATTTGCAAGTTCATGCCGAGGGCTAATTGCAACATGAAACAATGCATAGAAAGATAGTGCAAGTTAACAGTAGTAACAAGTGGAACAAGTGACTATTCTAAGAACTGCTACTGAATACAATTTAGACTTATTTTGGCTTGACTTCTTTTTTGGAAGCAGGTCAAGTCAATTTCTAAGCAGTTATCTGGATTTTCTTTAACTCTAAGCAGCGTGCGAAATACTAGGTTGCCCAGTTGCCCTGTGCAACCATATTTTGCTTTGTGCAACCTATTTCTACACCTAGGTAGCCCAGTGTACTACCTAAATTTTGTGGTAAGGATGCCCCTTTCTTCCATTGGGAACTGTTTATTGAGAAGTTCCCATGGAACAGCTCATCACTTCAGGTAAGGGGAAACAACTCTGTGTCAGAAATGTATGAATTCACATTGCATTCTAACAAAGTTAATCATAATGTAGAAGAGTTTAAATTTGGGGCAACCTGGAATTTTGATGGGCAACCTAGCTTTCATCCTAGGTTGTCACTGGGCAACCTGGCTCAAAAAAGTATTTCGTACACTGCTCTAAGGCACTTATTATTAACTGGTGAGCGTCCCCAGAGAAAGGCTGTTATGTTTCCGAGTATTGATTGAAGATCAATAATCACTTCTGCCTATCAATCATAGTGTACTGATCAATATTTTTTCCACTTACGAAAATTAGGAAAAAGTAACATCTTTATTTTTCTGACCAACACTGTACTGCAAACTGTTGAAACTGAAACAGTAGCAAAATGTATGGAAATCTACAAAGAAGTCAAGTATGATAACTGTAAGTCCTGAAATGTTTGCAATGGTTTATCTCCATGGTGACATCTCCGCTGCAAAATCATGACACTGCAAATATCTACTTCTACAGTAACTATACTACAGAATTGTCTGAACCATGAACTTAAAACACAGCAAAAACTTCCTTTATGCTCTCCCCGAAAATAAGTGAATTTACGGTATTATTGGGGTATGTGGGGTGTGGTCGTCGGATTCATAATTGAACTGCAGTCATGGACACTCGCATAATCATTATGCTGCCATGCTGGCTGCTAAAGTCACCTAGCAACTCCAAGGTCATACTATGACTCATAAGTACATACTTTATTATATTCAGAAATGTTCTGGGTTTTTTTAAAGCAGTGTTGTGTTGATATCTTTGTTTACTTACAATGTGACATTTGTCTTAAAAAAAGACCACCTTAGTACACTAATTGAGGATGAAAATTATCAGGACAGCAACCAAACATTTTGATACTTGGGAAATAGTTGGAAATATTTTACAGTGTTACAGAGTTTGACATTGATGGAAAATTAAAAACAAGAAGGTCTAGGTAAAAAAAAAAGGATTACTTCATACTAGTTACTGTACTTTATTTCAGTATTCTACAATGTGTGATTCATATTATCCAGAGTCTATAACCCAAATTGCTTGTTCTTTTTCTTTATTTCTGCTGTCTCCAAAAATTTTTCTTTGACGTGCAGCTTGGAGATGGGTATTTTAAGGCCAGGTGAATTGTATTGAGTTATAATTTCCTAAAACGGCCCCACACTTAAAATGTGATTTGAAGGTTAGATCCACCCAAAGTCAATACTGTCCTTGAGTCTTCCTCCTCAACCAATGGACCGCGTCCTCAATTCTGACAGAAACGCGTTAGCCAGACAGGTGCATGTCGACTCAGGTTATTCCCCTATCCAATCATTTTCCAACCAAAACTGTCCTTGCCTTGAAATTGACCTGATTCGATACCAAATCTGACCAATTTTGCTACCGCTTGTTTCAGTTTGTGTCACAGATTATGATAAATTACAGTTTGAAGTAAATGAATCAGCAATTGCGTGCTCTTGGCCTTAAGCTAAGGATGAAAGATTTCAGACTTGAAAAGTGGTTATCTTCGTTTGGAAGGAAAGTCATCAATTCTCAAGTTACTGTAAATGTTGAAATATTTGTTTGCAATTTAGTTTTGTGTTCGCTTTGTCAACCTGGTAACTGTTGTTTCAACCATGAAACCCAAAAAACACAGCAAACTATAGATTTTCACCTTTGCTAAAAAGTTTAGTAATGTGAACTAATTTAAAATGAATGTATGATGATGATTTCATTTCATTTCCTGCAAAATTATGTGGTTTTGACCCTTTAGTCACAACAGCCACTGAAATATGATTTCTGCAAGTGTTTTAGATTCATATCAATGTCTGTTGTCCATTATTTGAATCCAGTTCATCTTTCAAACAAAGGAAAATGAAAATGCATATCACCCCCGGCCCCAAGATTGTTATGCTGCAAAACGTTGATGACGAGATAGCTATAGTCTATTGGATTGGTTTTACTTGCCAAAATTGAACAACTATGAGTCCATGAATCTTACATAAGGCCACACAAGTTTAATTTCTTGGTTCTCGGATTCGCACGTTTCATTTTTTCTAATTTGAAAAACATGTACATGTATGTGTACCATTCCAGTTCTGAATGAATCCCCAAATTCTCATATTTTGATACTGAGAGTTTAAGAAAGTACTTTTGTTCCTTAAGTTGTTACGGTTTTTCCATTGATCAATGCAGTAATTTCATTAAAAGTTCACAATTCATTGTTTGAATTGTAAACCAGCCTGGTATGTTGACTTGGTAGCATTCGAGTCTATCACAGGATGCCTAGGCCTTTTTTTTTTACCCGCCTGCTTCATTGAAGCATGTCGGCAGATCGTACTGCGCCTGCGCACAACCCTGATTTTTCACGTTTTTCGTTGGATGTTTGGTGATCAACGTTGCATCAAAATTTTGCCTGTTGCAGACAATATCTTTTCCTATACAACATCTGAAAACTACAGACAGGCTGTCAACCTTATATGCTCTAATACGACCTTATATGAGACGTTCTGCCAAAGTGCTATGCACAATACATTACGGGTTTCGCGCAGGTGCACTACGTTCTGCCGACGTGCTCTTCATTGATAACCTGCAAAAATCTGAGAACAAGCAAATCAAATTGGTAATTCATTTGAATATTCTGTAGGAAACAGTGAATCCATCCAACATACTGCTTTGATTTGAAGAAGTGGCCTGGGTCTGTTTTAAAAGGTATAGGCAATTTCCATGTGTCGCCTCTTGCGTGACAGAGTGTCAGACAGCCGTATTGATTTGTATCGATTTTGCACATCGATACGCCAAGCTTGAAAACATCACAGGGGACACTTTCATCTTTCTGTAAATTCTATGGTAATATTATATTCTCTTATTAATAAGCATATTATGATTATTTCATTTGAAATATCAAAAAGGAGCATGGACTATTCATGTACGAGTTATGATACTTTTTTTTAATTTGGCTGCAACGAAGTGAATCAACTGTCACAATCCGTCATGGATATGCCAGTAGCCAAAAATAGATCATTAAAAATTAACCATAACAATCGTTGCTATTATTAGGAGACATGAATCAAAATAGATGTAAATTTTGTGAGCAACATGTCCTGTATACATTGTAGTAAAGGATATAGAATAAAGAAAGTCGATTACCCCCAGTGCTGGTAGAATGTCTCTGGGGATATAGGCTTTTCTTGTTTATTGTTTTCGCACAAAATACATAATAAAAGGAAGTAAATTAAATAAAAAAAACACTGTGCAGGAGAAGGGAGGAAGCCTGTTAGGCTTATTCTAACCCTTCTCCTTAACATAACAAATAATAGTAATACAATTTAACTGAAGTACTTGAACTTACAAACAAGGCAAAATATTAACAAATCATAAATAGGTAACAATTAAATAATTGAAACAAAATTATAGCAAAATAACTTTCTAATGGAGAAGCTAAGTAACACTTAAATGATTCAAAACAAGAAAATATGGCAACTACAATAACATACATGTAAATAAGACTATCAGATTCTAATAGATCTGGAGCTAATGGCTTGGCTGTTTATACTAATTTGAGCGATAAATCCATGTCCAAAGGATCTAGTAATTGCCAACAAAAATCATAAAAGTGCCCAAACTGGAAATATTCACCAGAAGAAAATTTTGTTTCATGCTAATTCCATTTATACCTGCAATATGATTGAAAAGAGGGGGGAAGATTGACAGGCAGAATAACAGGTGGTCAAAAGGTCAGAGACAGGAAATGGGACGAACTTGAAGGTCCCAGAATCTGGCAGGGAGCCAGCAGGAATTAGAGAATGGTTAACATACATGTATGGGGGAATTCAGGAAGCTGAGGAATACATGAGCGACCCTACAACCCTGTACAGTTTCTGTTCCTAGTACGATTAAAGTACAAATTTGTATCAATCTCCTTGGTTGTTCAATAAATTCCCAAAAACCTAAGATACTTTCCGAAAGTTTGAAATCCTGGTCTGTTATTATTCTACCATATTTGAAGTGTTTATGTACGTCCAAACGACCATTACTTTATATAGTGTGGAACCTAAGGCTCTCTAGCCTGGTTACCAAACCTATTTTATAGCTCCCAAGTCCTACATCCTCTCCGCAAAAAATAGTTTTGCGGAGAGGATGTAGGACTCGGAAGCTATAAAATAGTTTTGGTAACGTTAACCAGGCTAAAGGTTCTCTGGACAAAAACAAATCCAATTTTTAAAAAAATTCCAAGTTTTCAACTTGTTTCTATGGCGCCACAATGTCACACATATACTCTTTGAATATCGCTAGGCAGACTGTGATAAGGTACGTGTAGATTTAACTGACATGTAAAGAAAAGACCAAAACATGAACATTTGGATCGTAACCGCATGGATAATATTTTACGACACTTCATTCGCCAGAATAACCTCCGAGACTGATGTCAGTTTGAACACAGAGTGAGGCACAGTTATTGATGACTATACTGCACTGATAGTATCATTTTGACAGACTGCTATCTGAAGGGCATGATATCTGCAGAAACATGTGTGATGCGGTCACACATCAAAAGTTTACGACGCTCACTGAATATATGTTTATTTTTGTCAGGGTTAGGAAAAGGTCAGTTGTACATGGGGTACATGTATATTTTGAAATTTCATGGAGTTTTGAATATTTCTGATGTTTTTATTCTTTTGTTGTTACAGTAACTGATTATATTTGTTGGAGTGTTGGTCACGCAAAAGTCAATTGTGAACAATTTGTTTTCTTTATTGTTTATTCGGCTTGTGTTTTCAAGTTTGAAATTATCCTAATTACTGCTGTTATGCATAAACTTTCAAGTCGTAAGTGAATACTGGAGAGAGGAGTATAACAGCTCTAATTTAAAAATTAATTTATGGGTAGACTATTGATTTTAAAAAGCCGGAAATTGGAAGTCTTCATTGACGAAAAATGACTATCCCTTGTTAGTATCCAATTTCTCAATAGTCTCAACATGAGTATGCTTTTATTTCCATAATTGGCTGAAAGATAATGGACCAGGCAGGCCCAGATGCCATACCGACTAATTAACCTAATTTTTTTGCTTGGTCTGCTTTACGTCTACTTTTACAGAAGATAATTGGCACCTTCAATTACATGTTTTGCAGTCTGGGTTTTAAGTAATACAAGGGAGTGTTAATTTGGAACCTGCTGCCTTCCTGTGTTACATGTATACTCATGATCAGCCTTCTCTCTCTCTCTCTCTCTCTCTCTCTCTCTTTCTCTTTTCCTTATGTATATCGGTAAAGGAGAATAGAATGATATTATGTATTAAAAAATGGAAAATGAATAGATTACGTAGATATTGTTAGTTGTTAGAATGTAGCACAAAGCAATGTACAAGTCTTGGTCATATAATATGACAGTACCATACAATACAGTATAGTACACTACAATACAGTACAATTAGTGTTCAATTCCAGGATTTAGACTTTATTGCTGATTGGCTACATGCCTGCTGATTTTGAAACAGTCAAGCAACAGAAGCAATCAGCAAAATTACTTTTTCCTCCTCAATTTGGCACAAGTTGTGGACACCTGCAGTAAAATAAAAAAAACAACAAGCGTAGCGACATCGCCTGTGGCCATTGGCTAAAATTGATGCGCCCGGAAAAAACAGTTGATCCCTATTGGTTATTGATTGGGTACCCGTGGCCGCGTTGACGCAGATAGGGGCCTGCAATGTTCCTACAGGATGTGGCGTGTAGTTTCTCTGTGGGGTGGACCGATGTAGTGTGTGGTTTTCTGGCCATTTTACTCATCTTTGCCCTGTTCTGTGAGTATACGTGATTACCAATAAGCGCCCCCCTCCCCCTTACAGAAGCAGTAGACCATAATATGCTCCCAAGCCCCCATAACCCAACCTTTCCCCCCTGGATTATGACCTGCCCCTGCACCTGAAACCACATTCATCATATATTGACATTTATGCACCTGCAAAATTCTTTCATAGAGATACACTTTGAACAGCTGGGTATGCTAATTAGCAAAGGTGTTCAGTATACAGAATGGTATACACGTATTCAACATTGTGCAAATATATGTTTCAATATGTAACTCCTCAAATCCTAAAGGTATGCATTTTGCTGATGGTACAATAATGTCCTTGCATTTTAGTGTTTTTGATTACAGTGTAAGCAGTGTTGTACTTAGTGTAAGTTTCAGATTTTTGTTTCATAATAATCACAATACAGTAGTTATCACTCTGATGTAGGATAGACAGTTATAAAAAATATCTTTATAGCTAATACTAGTAACAGGCATGTTTTTAAAGCTTTTTTTGAATGCAGGGCTGTCAAGTGCCAATAGCAGCAGTTTAATGGTAGAAACTCTACTTTGAAATTCAAAACATCTTAATCACACATGGTTTTTTTTGTATAACATATGTCTAACAGCAAATAACATGACATATTCTTACAATTTTGCCATACGGGGAATCTAAAAGGGATATTTGAAGGTGGCACCATAGGACTTAGCGAGACAGGCTGTCTCTTGTTGATATTGCTCCAACAAGCGTTATTCATAGTTGCAACGTGACTGGGGTACCATACAGGGGTTATGCAGATAATTTATAGATTTGTGCGATTTTCCATACGGTTGGTATTTGATTGGTGAATATTTGGCATTGTTAAAGCCAGATGCCTACTGGCTTTTAAGACTTTTGAAATGAAGATAAATGTACATTTTAAAAATTTACATAATGCTCTTTCTGCTATAGATGGGGAAAACTTGACAAACCGTTATTCAAGAAAGTAAAAAAATAAGTTGGGAGCAAAAAATCGATGACAGTAGCTCATACAAGCAATTTTCCACCTAACAATTCAGGTGTGAATTTTATATTTGTGAAATGAACAACTTCTAACTTAAAATATTAAAACTTTTTTTGGGGTTCTTTTTATTTCAAAATTTCAAGGTATGACAGTTTTGCACATCATTCCTTAGATGATTTATCAAAAGAATGACTGAATGCACCCATGTGTGAATGAAAACCTGTTACATGTATATACATGCTCATGATGGATTGCAAATTACTGAGGCATTGACACATATAGCACAACTATTTTTGGATGGATGGAAATATTTATAACTCCCAGTCTTTGTGTTATTATAGAGGCATAACTATTGTGTACATGTGTTTCTGAATGAATGACAAAAGATGATCAAATGTTCGAATAATTCTTCTTCATATTGTACATGTTACTAGCATAGTTTTGTCATGTGGTATGGCAAATTTTTGGATTACTAGTTTATCAAATTTTAGTGTTCATATAAGAAACACATACTGTATTGCTGTGAGAATTTGTCATCATCATTTTCTGTTGTACCAAAAGACTGTCAATCACTTTGTAACGTCCAATCACAGAAGGCTCTCTGCTTCTTTCATCAACATGCCATTATGTGTCATTTTCCCCGATCACCTTGGGTGATAGAGTGAACGAGGACTATTTGTACGCTCCATATTTTCTGCTCAATCGTTATACCTGAGTCACGTTTTCGTACCACCCACGTTTTGTCATTATCTTCTATTAATGTCAGACAGATGTCACTGCAATGTATGTCTAACAAAAAATTTCACAGTGTCAGGACGTAGTGCCACTGATGCTGTCATCGTAAATGTTTTGCAATAATCTACATGTACTAAAGGTACATGAACAGCTTCTACTAAGTTCTAGTACATTTTGTGTAAAAAAAATGGCTAATAAGCTGTATGAAAAACAGCTATCAAAAGATACTGTTTCTTCAACATTTTCGCTGTGAATGCCATACATGTACAGTGTGGCCATGTGTTCTTTAGGCATTTTACACATGACTTATTTTTTAAAGCTGCAAAAAAGAAAAATTCTAAAATTTGATGCAGCCTTTCTACAATATTCTAGTTGTAAAAATTCTACCATCTATATTTTACAGTTAGAACGTGTTATGTTTATCCATGTTTTGATTTTTTTGTATGAAAGTAGACATGATAATTATTATGAATGTATGCTGTTGCAAATGACAAGCTAGCTTTCTTCATTAGCATACATGACATGTACATGGGTATACTTGAACATACTGTTATATTGTGATCACGACATTACATTCATGACATTCATACATCCATGCAACTTGCTTTCCATATCTGTTGCTATCTTTTATTTTTTTTCAGTTGAACTGCACTATCGACACAGGAAAATCTGCCAACACCTTCAAAGACCAGTCTTATTTAAATTCTTTTGTGAATATACAATGATGTACAATTTGACCTTTTTTCACTATGGTATCTATTGAGTACTAAAGGACCACACTTCTTTGAAAAAAGAAATGTTACCGTAAAAAGAGCCATGAATTTATACTAAGTTAATGGATCATAAAAATGGAAAAAAGAGCAATGAAACCAGTTGCTTCATTCTATGAAAGCTTGACATAATGCCATGCAAAACCCCAGCCGTTGAAGTAAGCTGAAACAAACCATTTATTCAAAACCAACTCCAATACTGTCAAAACCATGTCCTTTTCTTCAGTATCATTGCAGTTGTCTAAAAAGTAAAACACTTTAGAAACTAGCCTGGCATCCTGTTCTAATCTACACTACCCAGCCTTGTGATGGCTGGATTCCAGGCTATTCAGAAGCAGACTGTTGCAATAACTCCAGCAAAAGTTTGCAAGATGTTGGCAGATTTTTGTGTGGCTGACTTTTTTTTTGTCATTTCAGTTGCCTTTCCTGTTCATCTGACTGTCTTGTCTCTTACGCCTGTCCTATGACTCTCCCTCTTTTAGGGTCGCTCAGTAAAAAGCAGCAGCTAGGACCCAACATAAGTAGAATGGTGTCCTTCTTTGAAGGAGGTACGCCTTCTCTTTCTTTGAGTGTCTTGTTATGCAGGTTTGCAATTTAAAGGACCACAACACAAAATTTCAAATTCATTACTTTCCAGATGTCTACACATTAAAAAGTCGATATATTTCAATTTTTACATTAGACCGCCAAATAAGTACCCTGTGCACGCATTTGAACTTCGCACTCTCCTAGCTCACCCGCCGCGATGGCAATGATTTATGCTTTGCTCTGACGTCTTCGTTCCAAACCCGCTTATTTGCATATCACAGTCCAGTGATCTCCCAGTGGCACTGCCAATATGCAAATAAGCGGGTTCGGAACGGAGACGTCAGAGCAAAGCATGAATCATTGCCATCGCGGCGGGCGAGCTAGGAGAGCGAGAAGTTCAAACGCGTACACAGGGTAATTATTTGGCGGACTGATGTAAAAATTGAAATATATCAACTTTTTAATGTGCAGACTACTGGAAAGTAATAAATTTGAAAATTTGTGTTGCGTTCCTTTAAGCAAGACCTGTTCTGCTTTACCCTTTTGTTCTTGATTTAAAAAAAAAAAAAAAAACGTGCTGTGATTGTGCAAGACAAGACATGATTTGAATTTTCTGAAATTGTGGATTTTTGTGTGAGCATGTGTTATAGGTCAGCCAGCCACATGTTGGGAAAAATAATTTCATATCGATATTTGCTATAATTGTCATATTGTGTTGTAGAGAGCAAAATTCTTTAGTACCTTTTATCATATTGGGACTTTCAATTGGTTTACCAGGCATGTTAAACCTACAAGTAACAACCTATGCTAATTTATTCTAATTATCGTAGATCATCCTGTAGAATGTAGTATCTGCTATAATGTTATTATAACATGCTGTTTTCTCTCTTTTCCTTTTGTTTATGTGAAGATCAAAAACTCAGTAAGCACTTCATACGTAAGTCAAGCCCCGGACCTCATTCTTTTTTTGTCCCGTTGCCAGTGACGTATACATTCTACATGGCTTTACTTTCAAAATGGCTAAAAATTTTTGAGTTGAAAAAAAAAAAAAACCTGCATGTTTACGAGCTTGAAAAATGGTCTAGTTTTGGTGGCGTATCTGTGACTAGACAATGATTTGTTACAATGTTTTGGGGCTTGATCAAAAGTGTTGAAATTTTGCAGGTAACTCCCACATTGGCTGTGCTGCATTTACATAATTATATGCTACACTGATTAACATCAATTTTACTTTCAACATTTTTATAGGTTGGAATCTGTCAGCTTTTATTTTTCACATCCTTGCTACAAATTTGGATGCACGCACAACAAAACTGCCGTTAGTGCTATGCCCTTGGATTTAAAAAAAACAAAAAAAAAAAATTTTGAAAAATTTCTGTTCACACAGATTGTGATGGAATTTTTATATCAATTTTGGCATAATTATATATGGCACATGCTGTCCGAGTGGCATGCTTGTCTGTGTATGTACATGTACTAGTATGTATGCAAAATTACTGTCACTTGTCTTGTGCAATCCATTCCATTGTGCCAGTATTTTGCTTCTTTATGTTCTTTGTCGATTTTTTTGGGCCAAAATTCTTTCTTGCTTTTTAAAAATTTCTGCTTCTTTTCTTGCTAATTCCTTTCAAGCTCTTCTACTACCAATGCCAAAACTCTTGGGTACATACTGTCAGTAGTAGTTGATAATGTAATCAGGATTGTGCCTGACTTGTGATTGGCTGCAGAAAGGAGTGATTTGAATCAAGGTATCTGATTGGTTGATGAGAATTTGATGTCAGACCTAAGCATCTCATTAGCCAATTAAACAAACTAAATTTGTTTTTTGGAATTTTGTAAATTATATTAGAAAAAACAGGTCACTTTGTGACTAGACCTCTCTTTTGTCAACAACAGAAATTAACTGATTGATTAGTCCAGTTTTATTGTAACTTCCATCCTATTCTGCATGGTTCTTGAATAGCATCCAAACAAATTTATAGACAGTATGCTGTCAAGTCTCCTGTCAATCATGCAGTAAACCAATCAGCACCAGCCAATCAGAGGGCAGGGACAATGGATCTACTTACATTATGGGCTGCATGTTGTGTTTCTCTCTCCCTGAGTGTTGTTTATTTGTGTGTCTAACCCTCTCTAGGTGGGAAGCAACATTACCGTACTATGCCATCACTCGCCAGGAAAAGCAAAACTGAACCCGACTTTTTCCTTAACGATGGTATGTGTTTCCCTACCCACAATGCTCTGCATGGGCTTGGCTAATTTGCATGGCGTATGCACATTGGTGGAGGTGATTTCGGTGTTTAAATAGTAGTATTTACTCAATCATGTAAGGTATCTGTTTATTAATAAGTAAGTCTTAAAAAGATTACTGGTGGCGGTAAAGCTGGCAAGGTTTGTGCACATTTGATTAAAGTTGCCTGCTTTGCTGCTATGCATGTAGATCAGTTTTACATGCAACATTTTTATCTAAAGCTAAATACAGGTAAATGTACTGTAATGCAATTTACATGACTTCAAAGGAAAAAAAAATTATAAGGTATACAGTAAGTGCACTGTGAAGTTATTCAAGCAACAGGTTTTGTACTTGTAGATTTAGAAATCTTTTTTTTAAGTCAATTTGGGAAGAAAATTCCAAGAAAACTGAGTATGACAACATTTTATGCTCAGACGTTAGTTCTGCAGATCTCACTCAGACAGTAATATTGTCCAATTTGCCTCAAGGTAACAATGTCTTGTTAATATGCAGAACATTCCAGAAGATATGTCCTTATCATGGCATCATTATACATTGTATTTCATTTTAGAGACTCATTACCACAAATTAGAGATGTATTTTTTTTACATGGATATTTTACTGTTGCCCCCTTATGGTAATGTAATACTGTGAATTACAATAGTCAATTTAGAAGATACCGTATGGTGGTCGTTTGGTACCCAATATTCTACCCGCATGAGCCCTCGCTTGTTGCATCTCAAGGTGTAATTGACCCCACCCACCGAGAGAGTCAGGGCAAACGTATGCAAGGTCGTCCGTTTGACCTCTGCTGTCTTGCAAACGTGCACAATCACTTTCCAACCAGACTGTGCGGAATAATTCGGAAATGACAGAGGGGACGCGTCGACGATCAATCACTACGGCGCAGCCCCTCAATAAATAAAGCCGTCACGGAGAGAACTAGGCACGGAAAGGATGGGCGGTTTCTCATTGGCTGATTCAGAAGTAGAGATGAATATAATGAATGTTTGAAAATGCATGTCATGTGTTAGACACGGTCACACCAGCTTAGGGGCCCGGCTTGATTTTTCGTTCCTCTGGCTCTCGGCCAGGGAAAGCCAAGATGACGATGCCACCGTGGACACAAGGTACTGTCTTGGAAGCCCCTTAAGACGTGCATCCATGCCTTACGGGCCCTCTTAAGGCTTACCGCTCTCATGTGGCATACATGTATTTCCACAGGAGCCTCCTTTAGAACCATAGATAAAGGTCGGAGGATGCGCAAAAGCGAATCTGATTCATTCTTCGACGAAGGTACTAAGGCTTCAGGTTTGCTACTATATTCGGCAATTTCCGACTCATCACTCACCATGATAGTATGCACTAAAATCCCTGCAGTATTATGTTCAGATTAATTTAATTTGTGCATGCAGTCTGATGTGGTATAATAATTGTCTAGGATTTCATTTTAAACTGTCGTCCGTTAACCAATTTTTGCAATTATTTTGAGACAGTACATAGGGAATATTCTGGACTAGTTTGCTGTGAAATCTTAGCATTAACTATGCATGAAACAAGACATGTTACGGATGTCTTACTGCATGGGGTGTCTTATTTTTCTTTGACGGTTCCTGCTTTACATATAGATACATCCTAGCTAGATACTATATCACGACGTGTGTATGTATAATCTAAAATTAGGCATAAATCATTTATTTGGCATACATGTAGTATTCAGGATGGATTCTTTCATTTTGGTTGCGTCAGTGGGTTTTCGTTAGTAATTACATTGTGCATGTGTTGTCAAGGGAGACGGGATAGCCCACCGAGTTGTCCCCGATACCATTTCCTGTCTGTAGGGGATAGTCATATATCATGTAAACAAGGACGTTCCCAGGCACAGGCAGTACTGGTCATGCAAACACGCAGCCAGTGGACGTGTTTCACAAAATATTCAGGCTTTTCTCGAACTGTAAAATGACTGTCTGGCAGCGCAACTATCCAAACCTATTTATTTATATCTAGAAAAATTTTTGATTGTGGAACCCTTTTTTTTTCCAAAAGGCTGACTTGGTCATAATCCAGTCCCATGCAATTGTACTTGTAGTCAGAAAAAACACACTGCAAAATTTTAAAAGAACCTTTTTCAGCTTCTCCAATCCATTTCCGATTTGTCTTTTACAAATCTGTACCATAAATTTCCTTGTCGTATCATGTTAGCATTTTTAAATAAAATTTTGAGTTAAAACAGTTCATTTCGGGATGCGGTATGAATTTTTCCGCGAGTCCGACCAAGTCGATACTAAAACGTCTTGACACGTCAGGCCTGGGGACGTCCGACGGATGGAAACGTAGATAACTCCGCACTGCGTCCTCCTTCGGGGCTCTACAATGGTGGCCACTTCCTTCTCTCTTCACAGACAAGCTTTTCCCAATCCCCACCATCGATAGCAACTTCAACCTGCCCTTGTGGAGGCGGCTCAGTAAGGGACGGATGAAGACAGCGGAATTTCACAGTTCTTCCAGACTATGTAACGTCCATTCCTCTCTTTGTGCCGTGTGTGATGATCCGTCGGTGCTTTTTTTAACCCCATTTTCCTTCTTTAATACCCGTTCGTTCCATGCATGTTTTTTGCCTTTTTTCCATCGTGATTCTCCTTTTGCACACATCGACACAACTGCTACCATCTTGTTTGGTTCATCTGCATGTAGCACATATTGTTCTTGTTTGGATGAATGCAAGAGAACGATATATGATCATGCATTATCTAACTGCATGGGATATGTATGTCCTTATTTTTTTATCGGTATTTTTCGGTTGATTTAGTTCGTTTGCATCATCGCTAGGTTACGGCTCCCTGGTTCGAGCCATCTGTTTACTTAGGAAGATAACGTTACGTAGTAGAGATTTTAATCGTTGGTTTCTAAATCCAAACTAATGCCTATTCCCCTATAGCTACAGTACAGAGATATGTTCTAGACTAGCCTGATTCTCGGTGCATGGCCTAATGGTTTATTATTCTTTGCACGACGTTTGTTACTTTTTTTCTTTTTTTTTTTAATCTGGTGATCTTTCAATTTAGTAGCAGGATTTCGAATTCTATTTTCTGTAGTTAACCGTAATATTTCAGGTTTTCTTATACTTGACTAGACAATGTAACTATTTACTATTATAAATACTATTAATAGCATACTGTATTCATTCATTTGAATTTTTGATATACATTGTCTATACATCTATGACATTCTATGCTATAACTTCAAATATAGTTTGTATTGAAATACTGCATTGCAGTTCTGCCAACAGTTGATAGTACCCACCCTAATGTATGTCAGAAACAGCCCCATGTTTTTCATGATGTTGTAGCAAATTCTATCTAAATCTGGTTTTTTTTGGCAATAGAATTGATAAAACTCTGCTCCATCCTCTTCCAGAACTATATCCTGATAAAAATTGTTGATTGTACAAATGATTTATTATTTCAAGAGCCTACAAAAAAAAAGAATAATAATTGAGCTCCGCATGCACAAATATGCCCTAAATATGGCTTGAAATTCACCAGCATATGCAGGTTAGAGCAGGTAAAATTGAAACTGTGCAGGTATTTCTGATGTCTACCTGCACGTAACCTGTATGTGTGTATCAGTCCATGTACTGGATTTATATACAAACGTACATGTAGGTGTACGTGGATTTTTATTTGCTGCATTGACTGTCACCACCTATGAAGTGTAAAAGAAATAATGGCAATGGTTTCTGAACAGTTTTTAGTATGATCCATACTTCTTAAATTCTGATTGGTGCAGTTATAAAATTTATCTGGAGCAGGTATGCAGAAAAAAGTATTTTGAGTCCTGCCTAAAACAAATTTGACCATCCTTGCCACTGTACGTTATGCCTCAGTGGTGTCTGCTCAAAAATGAAAAATGTAGACAGCCTGTCCCCACATTTCTCGAACACTGCCTTTTATATATCCATCACAAATGAATAGTTCACACGGAGAGCGAATAACGTCGCATTACTGGAAAGAGTCTGGAAAGGACGGGAGCGGGGCTTTTCATGCGACCACAGGTGACGTGTCTAGACACGTGTGGCGCTAATTGACCCAGCGCCGCTGGTCCCAGCCGACTCTCTCCGGCGAGAGACTTCCTGCACATAATGAACGCATCTCATTATTGTCATCTTTTGACGGATGGCAACCATCCAGAGTCTTTCATCTCGTGAAGAATAGATCGCGCCTTTTCAACGTTGCCTCCCCGCGAGTGTGTAATTTTCCGGGGGGAAAGTATGCATCGCTCCCACTCTATATCACCAGCGGGGGTTGCTGCCTGGGTAATTACGCCGAGGAAGTAATTGGGGCGTTTTTCTTTCCCCCTTCTCTCTCTCTCACTCTCAGACTGATTTGTAAAAAATATGTCCGCCTCGCTTGCTCTAGGTATCGTGCACGAAAATGCGCGGCTTGGGTCGGACGGAGAGAGCGACCAGACGTCGGGGACGTCGAACGACGACGTACACTCGCCTGTCAAGTTGAGACACAAGTACCCGCTGCAGAGGAGATTGAGTGAGGTAGGGAAAACATGCCTTCCTTATAAATGTCTACAGTAATAACACTTCATGTACATTGGGCGCCATTCATTTAATATGTATGTGTACATGGATATGCAGTCTTCAGATCACTCCTCTTCGAAAACCATTCTGTACAAGAGAAGAATAAAGCTGACGATTTCAGAGAAAACTGATTGCTATCCTCTACATATGAAAAGAAAGTGCCAGTATTTTAGTTGTGTTTGTTTGATTTTAGCAACAGGTGATTTCATTCTTTCTCATTGAGTATCATCAGATTTCAGCCAAGGTACTGAAATGCCATCCAAAAATTGCTCCTTGCACAAGAAATTTTGTAGAAGAGAAAATTGAGCTGAAGTCATCATTGAAAACCGATTGCTATCCTACAGATATGGAAAGCAAGTGCCAGAATTTGTTTTGGTATTTGTTTGATTTTAGCAACAGGTTATTTTATTTCATCCTCATTGACTGTTTGTACCTTTCTGGAGCATTTCATCCAAGGTACTGAAATGCCATCCAACCATAGCTGATTTTGCTATTCTACAGATATGGAAAGAAAGTGACAGATTTTTTTTTGTATTTGTTTGATTTTAGCAACAGGTTATTTTCTTTTCTTCTCATTGACTGTTTGTACCATCTGGAGGATTTCATCCAAGGTACTGAAATGCCATCCAACCATAGCTGATTGCTATCCTACAGATATGGAAAGAAAGTTCCAGATTTTTTTTGATATTTGTTTGATTTTAGCAACAAGTGATTTTATTTCCTTCTTATTGACTACCGTCTGGAGGATTTCAACCAGAGTACTGAAATGCCATCCAAAAATTGCTCATGTTGTTTCCTAACCCTTTCTTCTTGCACAATATTTATTTTTAGTACTCATTCCACCAAAACAACAACAGTGATATATTTTAATATTCTATGTTTTTCTATTTGCTGTTTGTTTAATGTAGAACTGTTATATATTAGCTGAGAATGAATTTTTCATATTTTTTGTCATCACAAAGCTAACAAGGCTTGTTTAGACTTAGGCCTGATGGCACTGAAATACCCTCTGAAGCCTACTGTATTTTCATATGTAGTAGCTACCCTTTTCACATGAATATCAGTTTCCGTAGCATTTGTTTGATGTAAGTTAAGTAGGCAATTTGAATGTCTTACGAGGTGTTTTGCTGTGCGTAATTGCTTTTTGATTTGTTGTAACTTCAAAGGATAGGTTTGATAGCTTTTCTTCAAGGGAAGGAACCTTAGATCAAAGCGAAGATGATCCCAACAGGAAAGATTCTATCTGTAGCCTTGAGGCTTTGTGTTTCAGGACAGTTATTTCTTTAGACAGGTATAAAAGACGTAGTATGAAATCAAGATAGCTTTTGATGCAGTTAAGGATTCCTAGATGAAATGGTGGATGACGCAGTCTAGCTGAAAAGATCGTCTGTGTGAAGACTAATAGGCAACTTGACTTGAAGGAGAATGCTTTTTCCTGGGAAAGATCATGAATTTCCTCCAGGGTATAATATTAATAATCAAATAGCAGCGTGTGAAATACTAGGTTGCCCAGTTGCACCGTGCAACCATATTTTGCTTGGTGCAACCTATTTCTACACCCAGGTAGCCCAGTGCACTACCTAAATTTTGTGGTAAGGATGCCCCTTTCTTCTATTGGGAACTGTTTATTGAGATGTTCCCATGGAAGAGCTCATCACTTCAGGTAAGGGGGAACAACTCTGTGTCAGAAATGTATAAATACACAGTACATTCTAACAAAGTTAATCATAATGTAGAAGAGTTAAGATTCGGTTCAACCTGGAATTTTGATGGGCAACCTAGCTTTCATCCTAGGTTGCCACTGGGTAACCTGGCTCAAAAAAGTATTTCGTACACTGAACAGTTTTCTAGGAATGGTTAGAATAATATCTCTCAGGGAAGCCTCTTAGTAGAAAAGATTGCCCTGTGCTTCGAGAGGGTGTGTGAAAGATACATATATGTATATTGAGGGACAGTTTTACCATGTACTTGTAAATTATGCAGTACAGGTATTTGAAATTAGAACAGCTTTCTTTGTCGTCATGTCAAAATCTCCTGTTACTGAGCACTGCCAAGAATTTCAAATGGGTCCTGCTAGTCTGTCCGAGAATTTCAGATGTGCCTTTCCAACAATTCCAAGTGGTGGGAATTATGCAAAAGCCTGCCTTTGTTTAGTTTTTTCTGCCCCAGGTAGTTGAAATACACATGTATATACATGTACATGTAGTACTTGGCAGGACCTCAAGTCCTTTTTTCTTATCCAAAATTTTATGCCTTTGCCAGCAGTCAGCCAAAAAAAGGCTAGGGTTGGCAAATTTTTGCTAGGGTCGGTGGGCACCACCAAGCACCAAGCACAGTTGGGGCATCATCACTAGAAAGCTGTAAAGAACTCCTGAAATTAAATGTGCAAAGATTGGGTGTAACAGGTCGTTCGGTTTAATATAGGTAGCTGCCACCGCGTCATGTGCTTGCGAAGCTGGTGTGTTACGCCGAAGGGCGGTTATACCGGCTATACAGATACAGATACAGAAGCCGTAAACACAACCATTTTTTTCCCTTGGGCCTTAACCCCATGCACTACATGCTAAAAGGAGGATCACCCTTTGTGTGGCCTATCTAAATATATATCTGCAATTTTAACATCACAAAGTTGCACTCAGGGAGCCCCCTACATGATAGTGCCTTTTGTCCAGATTTTGATTGCGGCGGAAATCAGTCCATTAATGTTCGTCCAAGATCACCTTGAAACGCTCGCCCAGCACCGGCCGATGACGTCACGAAATGTGGCGAGGATAACGGAATTGACCATATACTGGAAACTGCTTTGATTTGAAAGTAATTGCTCCGAGCATTCCCCCTGATTCAGTTTTAATTTGCGGACCTTCAGACAATCAGTGTGTGTATTACTCTTGCCCCATAATAACTTCTGTATGGTAATGTAGCTTGCCTAAAAGATTAAAATTGATAAAAATGTAATTTTTATTACCAGCAAATTATGAAATCATTCATAAGGCCACACCAATTTTATTTGTTGCTTCTCAGATTTTTTCAGAAAAAATATGAAGCGACAGGGCGAAAAAACAAACTAAAAACAGGCCTGGGCATCCTATTATAGCCCCAAATGCTAGAATAGGTGCCATGAAGTCAACACAAAAGGCTGGGTTAAAATTTGAACAATGAATTTTGAACTTTTAATCAAACCACTGCATTGGTAGATGTAACAACTGTAACAATTTGGAAGAAAAGGACTTTCTTCAACTGTTGGAGGCAAAATATGAGCATTCTTTAGTTGATTCAGAACCAGAATTTTTTTTTTTTTTTTTTGCAAATCAGAAAAAAATGAAGAGGCAAATCCAAGAGGCAACAAATTAAATTGGTGTGGCCTAATCATGTCATGTTGAAATTGTCAGACAAAGGGTTGTTGCAAAAATGAACATAATTTTTTTATTATAAAGAGAGGATCTGGTGTTTTTTTAACATGTGACAGGCAACTGTCACAAGATGTGCACAGGAAATGATGATGTCACCAAATGTTGAGCTTCCAGGCACAGGTGTCTTTAACAAGTGTGATAGATACCCATATTTGGGTGGGAGACCAATTTTTCGCTGAAAGTTTGACAGTACATTTTTCCCAAAAAATTAGGAGTCAAAAGCATTGTTTCCTCATTTCCCAAATCATTCTTTCTAAGTTTAATACAGTTTTTTACTTATGAATATTATATCGTAAATATTTAGCTTAATTTTCTAGAACATTCTAAACAGAGAAAATCTTTTCTAGAAGGAAAATAAGACAATGTTTCTTGTAGTGAAAATTTACAAGAAAAGAATCTTTGAACGATCTCTTCATCTCTTTTCTTATTTATTCTTTGACTTAATTTTTCTTGAAATTTCTTCGTGCAAGAAAATTTGTCCACCAATAAAGAAAAACAAGAAAAATCATTTTTGGTACTGCATTCTAAAACATGGCGTCCTTAAAAGCTGGTCGATGTAATTTTCCACCTGATTATGCCACCTTTCGACCTGTCAGTTCTTTTGGCATGCGGGGAGCCTTGGATAATGGACTACAGATAGAATGATTGCCGCCCCCCACCCCCCTGATCAATAATCAGCTTTGTGTCCATCTCCTCAAGACACGTCCATCTGAAAGGGAAGGAATTAGGGTTGGAATTAGCCGCCGAGCCCTTCAGTAATCCAATTTCATTTATTGTAGATTGGGCAGAATCCGTCAAACTTTCATTTGGAACCTTCAAAGAGTGTTTTCTGTGCTGAAGGGATTTGGTCGGGATTTGGGGTCTAGCAGGAGGGTGGGAATAGACTGGGATGAAAGTGTTTTCTAGAATATATTCAGTCTGTTAGACGGCCCCTTTTTCTTTGAAGTTTTAGCTTTGGTATACATGTACATGTATTATAGTGTTGTAAGGCCACACCAATTTGATTTGTTGCTTCTCGGATTCGCCTCTGATTTTTTTCTGATTTGGAAAAAAAAAGAAAAAAAATTCTGGTTCTGAATCAACTAAAAAATGAACATATTTTGGCTCCAACAGTTGAAGAAAGTCCTTTTCTTCGTAGTTGTTACAGTTGTTACATCTACCAATGCAGTGGTTTGATTAAAAGTTCAAAATTCATTGTTTAAATTTTAACCCAGTCTTTTGTGTTGACTTCATGGCACCTATTCTAGTATTTAGGGCTATAATCGGATGCCCAGGCCTGTTTTAATTTTTTTTTTTTTCGCCCTATCGCTTCATATTTTTTGTGAAAAAATCCGAGAAGCAACAAATAAAATTGGTGTGGCCTAAGAATAACGTTGCTGGATAGCAACTGAAATAATGGCATTACTGCGCAGGAAAATTGTGTCGTCTGTCAGAATGGTTGTCACCTTGACCCAGACACTCAAGGTTAGATTGCGTACAATACGTTATTTGCTGGACTGCGATTTACATTGTACATATTTTTGTAACACATGAAATATATGAAATGTGAAAAGATCATTCTCATTTTCTCAGCAACCTTTTTGACTTTTCTGTATCATTTAGAGTATTTCTTTCATCCTTTCTGTAACCTATTTTTAGATCATGCAATTGAAAAGATTAATTTGCAGGGTATTCTAAGACTAAGAGACCTCCCATAAAAGAAATTTAAAAAAAACACATGTTAGGCCTTTTTGAAAATGTCTCAAACGCCTTAACGTCTAAAGTGGACATATATATCCTCAGAGATTACTGAATCAGATACTGCATTTAGAACATGTATTTAGATTCCCCTTTATTTCGTTTGGCAGTCTTGGTTAATAGGATTTCTATCAGAATTATGAGAGATGACACTACATACTGTATAAGGCAGGGCTTGAATTACATTATTTGGTAAAGGTGCACATGAGAAAAAAATATTTGCACGAAAAGCTTGCTTGCACTGGTGCAGACTGGTAAAAAAATTAGGTGCACAGCACCAAATTTATGTGCACCAACTTGCATATGAAGGGATAATTCGAGCCCTATAGATAATAATGAATGAAAGGTTTATTCCACAAAACACATGGCAGCCAATGGCTGAATTGCGTGTTTTACATGACAAATTAAAAAGTACACTTAAACAGTATATACACATTGAACGCAATTAAAAGAAAGTAATTCCTAAAACATACAGGTCCGTCTATTATATGTACAGGTCACAACGTTCTATGCCTATGTGTACTGTACTATACAATCACTGGTGCTGCTTGTTTAACAGGTCATATAAGGTGGATAATAGAAATTTCTAAGACTAAAAGCCTACCTATACTTGTGTTCACCTACATGTGACGTTTGGTGCTATGGAGTGCAGTAGAAGTGTGCATCTGGCGGTAATTGCGTACAAGATGGCCGCTAACACGGTTAAAAGCCCTCGCAGAGACCTCTAGTGGCCGCCGCGGTGCTTCAGCCCTCCCTAAATGGTACATAATGGATGGAAACTGACATCATTTTCCATCCCGGCTACTCATCTTCATGAGCAGTGAAAGGTCCTCTGCTAAAAAAAGTCAACTACATTTGTAAGTGCAAAATGTAAAATGTCCTCGTATCTGAATGTCGTGACTCTCGGGAAATTGAAGGTGCTCGATCTTGAAACATTAGATTTACATAGTTTTCTGTTACACATAAAGAATGCATGACTGTGCATTTTTCTACTAGTGTGTTAGGGACTACAGTGTACGAAATACTTTTTTGAGCCAGGTTGCCCAGTGGCAACCTAGGATGAAAGCTAGGTTGCCCATCAAAATTCCAGGTTGCCCCGAATTTAAACTCTTCTACAATATGATTAACTTTGTTAGAATGCAATATGCATTTATACATTTCTGACACAGAGTTGTTTCCCTTTACCTGAAGTGATGAGCTCTTCCATGGGAACTTCTCAATAAACAGTTCCCAATGGAAGAAAGAGGCATCCTTACCACAAAATTTAGGTAGTGCACTGAGCTACCTGGGTGCAGAAATAGGTTGCACCAAGCAAAACATGGTTGCACGGTGCAACTGGGCAACCTAGTATTTCGCACGCTGGACTAGAATGTTCACTTCAAGGATCAAAAGATGCACATACTAGAAGCCAAATTCTGTTTTAATTTATCATCTTAAAGGACACCATAGATTTACATAGATTTACACAATGTACATGTACGAAGGCAAAGGAAATATTACAAAACAAGACAGAATATATGCAACAAGTTTAAACTGGAAATTTCCAACACAAGAAATTGGACTAAACAGAAAAGGACAGAATATACAATTGACAAACTGCAAGCAGAAAGACTAAAAATCTTTTACAAAATTTTTAATGGTTTCTGTAATTGGTAGTTAAGCAACGTATAAAAACATCCTAGGTATTGTTTAATTTTAATTTAATTTGTTATTTGATTGATTGACAGATTGAGTGGAATCAGGGAGTTTGAAAAGTAAAATTTCCTTCCCGTGACTTGTTGAACTCCGTACATTATTGGAACTACCTGGAAAGTAATTTACGAGCATTTCTAATGCATGGGCCACTTCTCGCATTTCCCCAAGGTCTGACAGAATTACGACCGGCTCAACGCTAAACAGGGGAAACGTAAAACGCGCCCGCCGGTTTCTCTCGTGACTGATGGCGTCAATTTCGCGAAAAAACAGGTGGTAGCAGGCGCAATTTGACCCGCTGATTGTAAAACATTGGAACGTGGCTCCAGGGTGAGAAAGTGCATTATGAGGGATCGGCTTGTCTGATGGAGAAATGTCACTGTTTTATGAAGGGTGGAATATATCAGTACATGGGATTTAGACTCCATACATTATCTACAGTACAGTGTACTTTTCTTCCATTGTATTTCAGTGGGTAGGAATTTGTGTGATTGTAACGTGTATAGGAGGAGGGGGGTAAGAGAAAGTGTAAGGATCAGTTTTTTCCTGTTTCAAAAATGAAAATATTTTCTAGAATATTGGTTCAATTTTTGGAGCCATAATTTCTGTATTTTTCTTGGTGCTGAACACCATCCACACATAGGAATAGGTCTTTCCTTGGTGCTGAACACCATCCACACATAAAAATGTGTCTTTCCTTGGTGCTGAACACAATCCACACATAAAAATAGGTCTTTCTTGGTGCTGAACACTATCCACACATAAGAATATGTCTTTCCTTTGTGATGGACACCATTCACATGTAGGAACAGGTCTTTCCTTGATGCTGAATGCCTTCCACATATAGGGACAGGTCTGTCCTTGGTGCTGAACACTATCCACACATAGAAACAGGTCTGTCCTTGGTGCTGAACACTTTCCACACATAGGAAAAGGTCTGTCCTTGGTGCTGAACACTTTCCACACATAGGAACAGGTCTTTCCTTGGTGCTGAACACTTTCCACACATAGGAACAGGTCTTTCCTTGGTGCTGAACACTTTCCACACATAAGAACAGGTCTGTCTTTGGTGCTGAACACTTTCCACACATAGGAACAGGTCTGTCCTTGGTGCTAAATGTCATCTACACATTAGAACAGGTCTGCCCTTGGTACTGAACACTTTCTACACATAGGAATAGGTCTTTCCTTGGTGCTGAACACCATCCACACATAAGAATAGGTCTTTCCTTGGTGCTGAACACTATCCACACATAAGAACAGGTCTTTCCTTGGTTCTGAACACTTTCCACACATAAGAATAGGTCTGTCCTTGGTACTGAAACCTTCCACACGTAGGAACAGGTCTGTCCTTGGTGCTAAACACCTTCTACACATAGGAACAGGTCTGTCCTTGGTACTGAACACTTTCCACACATAGGAACAGGTCTGTCCTTGGTGCTGAACACCTTCCACACATACATTGTAGTAACAAGTTTTGCCATGGTGCTGAACATCTTCCACACAAATGTGTATACAAAAGTATACTGTCTCATCAAATTTTCTGCGCTGTCGCAATTTTTTTGGTTTCCTAGCCTTACGATAATCCGAAAAGGAGAAGTCAAGGGCAAGGTAAAATGTCAGCGAAACAAAATGGATGTCTGCGCTGGCGCCACAAATCCTGAGTGCCTTCCGAAAATCCCATCCTATCAAAGGAAACATCCAACACCTCTCAGCCCCGCAGGGCTGTTCCATTTAGAAACCATTATCCGTCCAGGGAAGAGCCAGATTATCGAAATGGAGAAATTTTTTTTCAGAATACGAAGTCAGATATTCTACTAGTAAGGTCACTGCATGGAAGGAAAAGGGCTTTTCCATTTGTATCTAATATTCAATTTGTTAATGTCTAAGGCAACACTAGTTTAATATCTTAGGCACACTAATTGGAAAGGTCAGACACAGGAAGTTAGGTCCCAGAAGCCAGCAGGAATTTGGCTGGGAGTCTGTCGGCCGGATACCAGTGGAAAAATGCTTACTAGACATAAATAGAGAAATTCGCAATAAAGAATAAAGCAAGAAATTTGTTCCCAAAACTCTAAATATTTCACGAAGGTGCGAAGTCTCAGATTTCTTGTTCATTAAGTTTAATGGCTGAAACGGGTAATTACTGCTATTAAGGTCTAATCTTATCACAAATTGACAGCCACTCCAGATTCTCACGCTTCACTTCCATCCGTTTTATGCCTCACAATGCTGACCCTTGGGGCTCAATGTGAAATTCATTGTACATTGTACTGTAAAGCATGAAATATTTGTGTTGGTTTTATGTCTGCAATGAGAGGGCCAGACGCTATTCTCTTACTATTGTGCTAACTGTATTGTAGTAAATTGTACAACTGCAAGTGCCTCAGTTGCCGTTCTACTGCCAAATTAAGTCCAGTGCAAATGTAAAAAAAAAGAATTAACAGTAGTCTAAGCCAGCATTGGTATGTGGTAATGGTAGGTAAAGGGGCCGTCACATTGCGCGAAAATCGATCGGCAAGCTCTAAACGACATTTACGGCAGTAGTACGCCCGATGTTTCGTCGAGCATCACGCAAATTTTCGGGATCGCTGGCAGCCGAAGCTCGCTGCGTCAATAATGATAATATATATATAATGCCTGCGTCACATTGTCGACGAGCTTCAGCCATATTTGTTGATCGTCAAAAGGTCGCCCGATTTTGAGATCGACCGAGGATTGCACGTATTTTTGGCAATGTAACGGCCCCTTAAAGAACAAGATTACAGGAGGAAAGTGACTTGGCTTCTCTTTGCATATATGTGATGCCATGTTGCTATAACTAGACAAAGATACATGGTACCAGTAACGTTCCATGGAAGTGTGATCGCCAGGGATATTCGCTGTACGCAGATGGTCACGGTACAAACGTAGCTTTGCAGACGACTGTGGCTTTCCCACGGGAAATATCGTATGCATGAATGTTATCATCCTGCGTGGCGTCAAGTTTTCTCAAATACCAAGATGTGTCGTAGCATCAATATTCCAATGGGTTGTTGAATAGTGTTAATGCCTAAGGCAACTCTAGTTTAATATCTTAGGCACACTAATTCAAGGATTGAGGTGTTCAAAAACTCATTTTTTCCTAGAACTGTCGTAGAGTGAAACTCGCTGCTACCAAGTACAGTAGGGGCATCATCACTTAGTAAGTGTAATAAGTTTTAGACAATGTTTAGAGTTAGACATTTGTAGGTTAGGTGTAACAGGTCGTTCGGTGTAATGTACCCAGCTGCCGTTCTTTTAATAATAATTTTAATTAAAAATAATAACATCGGGCGTACTACTGCCGGTAATTTTCAATGTTACCTGCACCAGTGCAGGTATGCAGAAAAAGGGATTTTGACTCAAGCCCTCTTAAACATGTATGCTATGGAAGGCATAGCTCAATTGATCAGATATGATCTCAACATTGGGGCATTCGAGGCCATATTCTAGTAATGTACTACTTTGTCATCTCACGAAATCAGTACACTAATCTTTGTAGCAAGACTGTCAAAGTTTTAATTTAAAACAGGTGTATCCAAAGCTGCATTTTGCAAGATCTTTTAGAGATACCGGTATATATGCTTGAATAATGGCTCTGTTGGCCCAGTATATATATTGGTGACAGTGTTGTAATGTATCACACAATTTAAAAAGGTAAGTCAGATAAGATCGTATCACTGTAAGCTCAATGGAATTGTCTGGATCAGATAGCTTCATGTGTGCGTTAGTGTTAGTATGCTTCTCTGCATGATAAATGCTGCAAATAGCACGTCGGCAGAACGTACTGCACCTGCGCAAAATTCTGGACTTTTCACAGTTTTCGTTGGATGTCTGGTCAACGTTGTCCCTTGCAGAGGATATCTTTACCGACACAACATTTTAAATTAATAAAAACTTATAAACAAAATTGACCTGTCTAATATGAAAAAGATCAGGATTAAAACAAAATGTTAAGCTGGAGAATTCAACCCTTCTTGAATTACATTGTGTAATTAGGTTTAAAAAAAACACTTAAGTTTAAGTTGGTAACTTAACAGCCTTGATTTTAATATCATTGTCTACCATAAAGCGCTTTTAAAGAGGTGAAATACACACTTTTGAATGGAAATATTCTTATGCATCTCATCAAATAGTGAAATTATATATTGACTCAGAAAGTAAGATTTTGCTTCAGGAAAGGTTTACAAGGTAAATTGTCAAAAAGTTCCACTGAAGTTAGCCAAATCAAGAAAACGACTGTTAAGACTTTCCGACGCAATTGATTTTCCTTCAGCTATATTGGCGTTTCCTGGCACCAACCCCAGAAAAGTTGAGCTGGGAGGCTTTTAAAAGAGTCACAAATGATATATTTGGAAAGTGGAAGTTCCAATTGTTTTGACATGGTGCCAAAAATGATGTCCTAACAGAAATGGTAGATGTCTCTGATTTGCCTGTCAATTTGAGACAGACTTTCAAAGTTTTTATTGATTTTAATTTAGAACATAGCTAACTAAAACTAAAAGATGATATATGTATAATTAGGAAATTAAGTTGATCTTTTTAATTTTAGTATGTATCAGTAGTAGCACAAAGATTAAATGTGTATATGTAAACAAGCCTGACAATTTGGCCTTCGGACTGCAACTGGGCTGTCATTTTAGAGAAGTGAATAAACCATACTACATATAACGACCGGTATAACTATAGGCAACACAAAATGTATTTTACTGTCATAAATTGTTTTGGGTGGCAAAGCAATAGCCTGGGTGCCATCCTATTTGAATGTATGCTGGGGCTCCTGTACTCGGTCCCTAAACAAGAAAGCTTTTTAAAAAAGCTGGCCATAGGCCGCCAAAATGGGAATAGCTGGTTGGGTGGCATGGGTGTGCACAATTACTGACTTGCTCACCTTGCTCGAATTGTAGCAGTGCTAAAAAGAGTGAATTGAAAGACCTGAAAAATAGACAGTGTTGCTTCCCACGGATGGATCGCGTTCCTAAATGACGTGGACGTCAGAATTGTCCAATTGCCCTGAAATTGCCGAAACGTAATTTGAATTGTCCCGAGCTGAAATTTAGCGTCATTTTGACATCGGGACATTGTTAATTGCGAGGCCTGGCTTGGCATTGCGTAACGTGCGTTTAGACATTGTGCAACTTCTTGCACCCATCCACCTACGTGATTCCGGGCCATGCGGCCTTTGGTAAAAATATTTTCAGGGAGCGACTATATGGGAGCCCCGGCATACAAATAGAATGGCACCCAGGCTAGCAAAGCATACATGTAGCACTGCTTGCCAAATATTTTATCTTCCTTTGCTAGACGCCATGGTTTATAATGCCCCCCGAGAGTTTTCAGACTGTAGAGGATCCCCCACCAGTTTGTTGGCAGTTTGCCACTGTAGGGGTAATACCATAAAACTGTCAATTTATTATGGTCAAACCTAGGGCCTACATAAACCATGGACAGAGCTGAAATACCACCTGCATATGCAGATAAAATTAATATTGGAGCTGTGCAGATGTCAACCTTTACCTAACCTGCACTGGTATATGTCCTGGGTTTATATGTAGGTGTATTTTTATTTGCTGCATTGACTGTTACCACCTGTGAAGTGTAAAACTAAAAGAAATAATGGTAATGGTTTCTGAACAGTTTTTAGTATGGTCCTTTCAATTGAACTTCCTAAATTCTGAGTGGTGTAGGTAACATTATTTTGTGTCCGCCTTTGTATGAGATTTCTGTTGAAAAAGTAGCTTCAGCAGAAGGTATAAATTACTAAATATTTCCTATAGATGAAAGGTCCTGTCATTCTAGAAATAAAGAAACACTCTACTGACTTCTGTGAAGCTGATACTGAGGACTATGTAGAAGTCAATTTAGATTCCATTGGCACCACTCTAGGTTGGTAGACAGTGTCTTCTAGTAAAGAATTGATCTGTCATGTATGATGTGCATGTACATTTGTATGAATAGAGTAGACTTAGGTTTTCTTCACAGCATTGGACTGAAGTAGACTGAAGTTTTGGCTGGTTGGTTATGTATGAAATAGTCTCCCACTGTGCATGGTGTACTGAAGGCTGACAACGTTTTTACTTCTCGAATGTTCTTGCCAAGATTGTCACAAAGTAACTGTTACGGTTGGTAGGCTAAGGTATAGAAATTATGGTGTTCAACAACCGTGCATGGCATATGAAAGACTTAAGGTTTTTACTGATAGCTGTTTCTAGTTTTGCGTGTCCTTGTGTGATAGGATATCACGCAACAACGGTCTTGGTTCATAGATTTAGGTACTGTATGAAAAGTAACTCCAATGCATATGGTGCATGGCATATGAAGGGTTTTTTGTTTATACCTGAATGGCTTTAATTTCTATTTTTGCATGTCTTTAGAAACAGGATATCACAAAAGAGCAGTTGCTGTATTGGTTAGTGTGCCAAGGATATCACCATTTTAATCATCATCATAATTAGTCTTTCAGAAAGTTTGTATTCAGCTTTTTTACTCTGTGCGATGTTGACTTGTTTTTTTATGATTTTTACCCCCCTCCCCCACAGGATATGAAAAAAAGGCTTTCACTGGGTAAATCAGGAAAACTCACCAACAATGCATACTATATGGCTGACTTTTTTAAAATAATTTTTTCTGGACATCCACAGGATATGCAGATCTAAAAAAGGACAACTCGCCAACAATGCATTTAACATTTACTGTGCGACAAAAAGTTGCTGACTTCTTGTTTTTTTTCTTTTTCTTTCCACGTGACAGGATATCACGAAAAGACTATCTCTGCCTGCAGACATCCACCTCCCAGATAACTTCCTGGAGAAGCGCAGCCTGAGCCCACCCTTTCCCGAGGGGAGACTGAGTAGAAGAATGAGAAGAGCGTCTTTGGTGAGTACAGAACCATTTAGAAGGAGACAGGTTGGAATTAGGATTAGGATTTTTTAGCCGTCTGTTCTTTTGAGTTGTTGATGGTTTCATCCTGTGAATTTTGATGAGTGTTCGAGGCACCCAGTGTAGTTTGACATTCATGGAGCAAAAATGTAATGTCCTTGTGTAGTGAGAACTGAAAATTTGCACACTGCCAGCTGGGCTGATATATTGGAGGTCCCAAGAATGAAAGGATGCCTGATGCAGCTTGAATAGCAGAAATTTTATTTCACCAACACATAACCTCCCGTTGTCTCTTTACAGCATGAAATAGGGTTTGGAAAGATGGAGTCATATACAAAGTTGGACAAGTTGGGTGAGGTAAGTGTATATTTCTAAATACATTTTACTTTCTTTGCTTTTGAGTAACCTACATGTACTAGCTAGTTATAAAGCAAGCTGTATCAAAGCAGCATTGCAATGTCTGTCAGCTTAGAAAAAGCACTATGCTTCATCTCAAGCAATATCCTCTGAGTTCGACCTCAAAAGGAGTATAGTTGTAATGGGTTTCTAGGGACTTCAAACTCTATAAAGATCACCAAGTCTTGCAGCAAAGTTCACAATCTAAGAGGCAGGCCTCCAATTTGCATCTGATATTCAGTTAATGGGATCCTAGGGACTCACAATGTAGCAGAGTTTACAATTCTTTGAGGAAGGCATCCAACTTTCTTTGGAAGGAAAGGTCCCCGTTCCACTCCATGCGAAGCATAGGGGTGTTGCCCATCTCCATTTCTGTAGCCCTTGGGCCACACAGTTGTGCAGTCACTACATACTTCCTATTACTCTTTCTCAAAGATGCTGAGTGCCAAGCAGAGAAAGCAGTATGTACCATTTTTAAAGTCTTTGGTATGACCCGGCCGGGGTTTGAACTCACGACCTTCCGGTTACAAAGCGGGCACTCTTCCCGATTGAGCTATTGCACCGGTCTTTGGCCTGAGCCTCATCAAAACCTCATCGCATAATCGGGTATCGAAAACGCATGGCACTTCATTTAAAGCTTTACGTTCTGAGTTTGACTAAAGAAGAACTTATAATGACACGTACAGTTCCTTGGGACTTCGAACTGTATAAAGATCACATGTAGCAGAGTTTACAAATCTAAAGGCGTCCAACTTTCTTTGGCCCAATCGGGTATCAAAAAAGCGTGATGCTTCGTTTTTTTGTTTGAAGCATTATGTTTGGAGTTTGACCAAAGAAGAAGTTATAATGACATGAAGTTCCTTGGGACTTCCAACTGTATAAAGATCACTGACAGCAAAATTTGCATATCTGTGAGGAAGGCCCCCGACTTGCTTCCGTTAATGGATTTTGACTTACCCTGGGTGACGGAGACTTATCGCCCAGGCGCAAGTTGCAGAGTGATGCATCTTAGTGATTTAAGTCGTCACCTCGGGACGTTCGGATAACGAACTGGGGCTCCGGGTTATGGATAGGCTGTGCATTTCAAAAGGGTTCAGGAAAGGTACTATGTAAATGAGTCTGTGTTCAAGCAGATGTAGGGTTGACTGGTTGTGATGTCACAGGATAATTTGTTTGTTTTTAAAAAAAGCAACTGAAAGTTCTAGTAGACTCGAAGACCCTCTCATCTATGATAGGGTGATCAAATTCGTCGTAGGCGTCATACAATTTTGATGCCGTACAATTTTCAAGCAGGCTGTGACAGAACGAACAGTCAACAAGGCTCTAAGGTGATTTTGATGCTGCACAATTTTCAAGCAGGTTGTTATTTAAGACAGCCTTTGACCAACACAACAGCTGAATTTTCCAGAACAGTAGTGTACTAGTACACGACTATCGCAAGAATGCTCTCAGTTTGCAATCAATAACAACATATGTGACTGGGCCCTTGTCAAATCTGGCACGGCTTTCACAAAGTTACAGTTGTACCCTTGCGTTAGAATTTTTTGATGCCCTGAGTTTGCCAATGTACGGTACAGCTTGCGTCAGAATTAACGGGTGACGCAAAGATAACGTAACGCTAAAGCAGGTTGTTACAGAACCATCGTATTTAAGACAGCCTTTGAGCAACATAACAGCTGAATTTTCCATAACACAATCATACTAGTACATGACTACCCCAAGAATGCCCTCGGTTTGTGATAGCATGACATGTGACTGTTCCCTTATCAAATCTTGCACGGCTTGCACAAATTTACAGTTGTACCCTTTTTTTTAATGCCCTGAGCTTGCCAATGTAAATGCTCAATCCAAATATAATAATATTCCTCTCAATTCTGTGGCTAAATTATAAATCCTGATCTTATTATGTTCAGGTTAATTTTACACGGCATACAAATTGCATCTTTGACTGAATCTCCTAGTAAGGCCACAGCAAATAATTTTTATGGATGACATCAGCATGCATTGATTTTAGCCCGATTTCGGGGAAAAAAAACAAGAAATTTTGTTGCCCTCTGATGGGGTCAACATGCCAAAAATAGCTAAATAGTCGTAAACGTCTATCGGTTCAGAAACCATCAGGGATCCAGCAAACTTGAGGCAAGTTCGATGGCAAGTGTTGACAGTCCAAGGTGTTTGATTACATATGATTATGAATACCCAGTGTAGTAGCTTCCCATGATGGTATGGCAAGCTTATTTCTACAATTGTTCTAGTTAATCAAGATGTATACACAAATGTCATCTACAAGGCAGGTAATACTGTTGAATACAGGAATAAAAGACTTGTTGGTTGTGATATCAAGTTTTGTTGCCTCAAAATTTGAAGATGTAGGAATCTTGGTTTTTTGCCCGCCTTGTTTTTTTGCGCCCTATTGATCGCATTAATTTTGGAGTCTGCGGAGGATGTCATCCATAAAATTTACTTGCTGTGGCCTAACTAAATTTAAACTTTAAAAAACTCTGAAGTAACTGAATTGATGATACCTCCTATCTGTAAGTTAAAGTTATGAGAGCATGCCACAAAATAAAAACACAAAAAAACATAAATTCTCCAGAGGCTACCCCCGAAGGTAAAGACAAAAATTACGGCAGTTCCTTTGAGCGCCAACCTTATTAAGCTCACGCCATCTGTAACACGATTTCGTATTCCCCAAATTCCCGTCAAACCTTCCAACCAGAGCCCCAAGGGAATCGCACACTCCACGTTGTGTAACCTTGTAGAAGGTGGTTGTGGCTGCGATTAGATTTGCCGTGGCGGTGGGAAGGATTAATTATGTTTGCAAATAACTATGAATTAAGAGGAGACCGTGAAAGTCAAGGGCATTGTTGGGGATGATTAAGATTCCGTCTGCTTGAGTGGTAAAAGAAAGTGAGCACGTCGGCAGAACGTACTGCGCCTGCGCAAAACCCTGATTTTTCACGTTTTTCGTTGGATGTTTGGACAATGTTGCATCAAAATTTTGCCTGTTGCAGACGATATCTTTTCCTATACAACACCTGAAAACTACGTATACAGACAGGCTGTCAACCTTATATGCTCTAATACAACCTTACATGAGATGTTCTGCCAAAGTGCTGTGCACAATACATTACGGGTTTCGCGCAGGTGCACTACGTTCTGCCGACGTGCTAAGAAAGTGTACCCTAGAAATGTGCCTAATGATATTTAACAGTTGAGTTTGCATTCACTACTAGGAAAATATATCAGTTTAGAAAGTACAACATCTAGCCACAACATAGATGTTCATGAGTTTTTATTTACAAGTAGGTGCACTGGTGAGGGTATATACACCAGTAATTATTCATTATTCCTGACATTTATAGTCAGCAAAAATTATAAGGCCTTGCATGGTTTGTTGTATTTCAAACTATGAAGAGAGGCAGTAAGGTTTGTAATTACATTGAGGTTTTGCTGACATTCTACTTTAATATGTTATACACCAAAAATGTTTTCTGTGCACCTAGTTCAGTTGCACCAGACTTTTTTTTTGCAAGAATGAATTTTGAGTCCTGCTGAATGCTCTTCCGAGTTTGAAGTTCCTAATATGTTTCATATTTGTTTCTTGTTCACTTAGGGGACGTATGCAACTGTGTTCAAAGGAAAGAGCAAATTAACAGACAACCTGGTCGCATTGAAGGAGATCAGACTTGAACACGAGGAGGGTGCGCCGTGCACAGCAATTAGAGAAGGTACGAGAAGGGATCCTTGAGGAACCCCTCCATTGAATAACTACCTATGCTTGCTGTCATTGTTACTTGTTGCAAAGTTGCAGCAATTGATGGAAAAACGGGCATTGGCTAGAGCCCTGGTCTGCAGTAATTGTTATACATTGTAGTACCGAGCTTGTGCCACTCAGAAATTCTAATAAGTTGCAATTAGAGAAGGTATGAGAATGGATCCTTGAGGAACCCCTCTATGGACAATACTGCCTATTACAGTAACTGCTGTCATTGTTACTTTGGTACTTGTCGTCTGCAGTACTTGTTATTCATAAGTGCTTGAGCCACTTGAAATTTCTATGAAACAGCAATTAGAGAAGGTACCAGAAGGGATCCTCGAGGAACCCCTCCATGGCCAACACTACCTCTTACTACTGTCATTGTTACTTGTCGTTGGCACTAATTGTTATTCGTTGTTATGAGAGCTTGTGCCACTCAGAAATTGTAACAAGCTGCAATTAGAGAAGGTATGAGAAGGGATCCTTGAGGAACCCCTCCGTGGCCAACACTGCCTAATACTGCTGTCATTGTTACTTGTCGTCTGCAGTAATTGTTAAACCTAGTGCTTGTTTCACTTGGAAATTCTAACGAACAGCAATTAGAGAAGGTATGAGAATGGATCTTTGAGGAACCCCTCCATGGACAACACTACGTATTATATTACAGTAACTGCTGTCATTGTTACTTTGTTCCTTGTTGTCTGCAGTACTTGTTATTCATAAGTGCTTAAGCCACTTGAAATTTCTATGAAACTGCAATTAGAGAAGGTACGAAAATGGATCCTTGAGGAACCCCTCCATGGCCAACACTGCCTATTACTGCTGTCATAGTTACATGTACTTGTCATCTGCAGTAGTTGTTATTCATTGTTGTAAGTTAGTGCTTGTGCCACTTGGAAATTCTAACGAACATCATCAAAGAGAAGACTTTTGCAGTGAAACTTTGTTTTGAGTATTTGAAAGTTTTCTTTTGGGTTTCTAACGCTGTTAACTTCTTACTTTCAGTCTCCCTTTTGAAAGACTTGAAGCATGCCAACATAGTAACTCTACATGACATCATCCATACGGAGAAGTCCCTCACACTCGTTTTTGAATATTTGGTAAGTGCCATAAGTAACAGTTTAGGCCATACCAATTTAATTTGTTGGTTCTATGTTGGGTTTTTGCAGAAAGAATATGAAGCGACATGGCGAAAAAACAAACAAAAAAAGGCCTAGAAGCATCCTATGTTTGCCCCAAATGCTGTAATAGGAGCCATGAAGTTAACATACCAGGCTGGTTTATGATTAAAACAATTAAGTTTAATCAAATCACTGCATTGAACTGTAACAACTACTAGGAAGACAAGAATTTTGTAGTCGATTCAGAACCTGAATATTTAATTTTTGTTCGCTAAAAAATGCAGAGGGCAAATTCAAGAACCAATTGATTGAATTGGTATGGCCTTACAGCTGCCAAATTTTCAAAATGCCAAAATTAATGTTCATGTTTTTTTTCTCTGTGAAGTCTCTATGTTCCACTCCTATGCCAAAAATGCTACAGTAACATTATATATTATTTTGAACCTTAGATTTAAGAAGTAATTTTGTACAATGTACATTTAGTACATTTGCATTTGTTATAATCACCATTGTTGAGTTGGATTCTGATGGACCACTATTGCCTAAGATTACTCTCAAAATTGGAGCCGTCAAACTCAAGCTCGGAGACGGTTATATAAGTCTTAATTAAAATGTCTCCTTATTGACTGAACTCGAGGAAACACGCATAGACATAATTGAATGAGTGGTGCTTGCATGCAGCACGGCTGCATTTAGCGTTGATTACATGCTGAGTTCCGAGCCAGTCTTTTGAAGGGAAAAAGTGGAAGTAGCCGAACTTTAATTTTGCATACGTGAGAGGGAAGCTCGATGGTGTTACATAAAAGGCTTCATGCAGCCACATAGCCGTGGCAAATTTGTGAACACAGTGTCTGTCGGAAGCTCAAAGTAAATTGTCTCCTTTACTGGTGCAAGGGGCCCAGAAAGGGTAAAAACCTTTAATGATAACGGTCGAGGAAATTAAAGAGGAAATACCAGTCCTTCACTTTAGCAACTGTCAGCAAGAATTTTGTACATTAATGTAGAAGCACACAAGAAAACGGTTACTCAAGCAACTGAGTGGAAAAATTTTGGAAATGTTAATCTATCCAGTTGCTTGAGTAACTGTTTTCATATGTATCTCAATACCTGGATGTCTAACCTTCATTGTCATATTAATGTAGAAGGTTTTGCAAGTGGATGAATTATCAGAAGATTAAGTGACAAATAATAGTGGTCTCGAAGAGCTACGTTCTGAGTATTCCTCCACTGGTCGTGACAGGGAAGACAGGCACAGATTCGTTGTACGGGGAAAATTCCCAAAATGGACCATTCCATAATCATCCCAGTGCTGAAATGGACTATTCCAAAAGCACCAGGTCCTACATTTGTATATCATACTAGTACATGTAGCTAGTTCTGTATTTGTAGTATGACTAATGGTTTGGCCATACTTTTGTTTCCAGCAAAATTGTGCTTAAGTTTTGAAGTCATGTACATCAAAAAAGACTGAAATGGCAGTGTAACTACATGTAACTCACTCTAAATTTAGTTTTGTGTCTGGTTTGGAGTCACTATTTTTTGTGTGTATAATAATTCATCGTCATTTCTTTCCATTTCAGGAGAAGGACTTGAAACAATATATGGATGACTGTGGGAATATAATGAGTATGACAAATGTTAAGGTTGGTACAAGCCTTTCTATCATAACAAAAAAGTACAATCATGCATGGTTAACTACATGTATGAAATGTCAGGATGTAAGCAGACATTCACAAGAGTGGAAGATCTCTAATTTGCAGTAGCTCACAAATTTGTAACAGTACAAATGTGTATGTGTGATTGCATGCATGTTTATATGTAGAAAAAGTGCAAAATATTAATATACAGGGGAGAGTTGAATACACAAGATCTGGGATTTAGCAATGCATGTTGAAACCAACATACATGTAACAACTTGGACTTGTTGGACAAAACACAACATTTAATTTGTCAGTATCAATTCAATGCTGTAGTTGATGTACATGTAGTTCTGGATTTGCTTGGCTGTTCTGTATCTGTATAGCCGGTATAACCGCCCTTTGGCTTAACACACCAGCTTCACAGGCACGCGGCACGGCGGCAGCTGGCTACATTACACCGAACGACATGTTACACCTAACCTTTGAACGTCTAACTCTAAACAATGTTGAAAACTATCTAGTGACGATGCCCCTACTGTAGTTGGTGGCAGCGAGTTCTGAGGTCCTATAATTTTAAGATGATCTAAGGTCAGATATTCGTTTGTCTTCCCCACAGTTATTTTTGTACCAGTTGCTACGAGGGTTAAATTATTGTCACAGGAGAAGAATCCTGCACCGAGACTTGAAGCCACAGAACCTCCTCATCAACGAGAAGGGGGAGCTCAAGCTAGCAGACTTCGGTAAGATGCTTTCAACAAGTATCCTGACTGGTGGGAACGAGGAGTTACAGAAGCTATATATGAAAGAATGTACAACCCCACCCTCAACAGGGAAGGGGGGCGACGGGTAGACCTCTCGGGCACTTGGGATTTGGCGCTCCCAGCCCCAAGGACAGACAACACTTGAGCTCCTGTTCTAAAACAACAGGAGCTTCTTCACTACTTTGCATTATCCTTGTCTTGACTTGTTTAACTTTTGTTTCCTTTTGGACTTTCGCAAAATTTGTCTTCACTTATTTGCATATCAATCAATGGTTTGTGCTTATAAACCTGCAATTCTCCTGCAGTCCTTTAGTGTCACTGACGAAAGGTAGTGGATGCTACCTGAAACGTCTGACCGTTTCCAAAATCATATCCAGTTGCTTCAGTAACTGTTTTTTGGCGTATCTTATCACCTGGATGTCTAACCTTCGCCTTTCAACAAGAAATCGAGAATCTCATCCCTCCCTTGAAATATTTGGAGTTTTTTGTGAATTTCCAGTTTTGTTCATTATTGTGAATTCCGCCAGGCTGATTCTATCTTAACTTAGCAATTTCCAACTGGCTCCCATCAGGCAACAGACATGAATATAGCAGGAAGTGGAAGACAGGAAATGAGATAACCTTTTCTGGGACCTCTGACCTGAAGACAGGAAATTAGATAACCTTTTCTGGGACCTTTGGCCTAACTTCCTTTCAGTGTCCCAATGTGCTTCTTGCAATTTAGAAAATTTTGTGCAAAGATATGTAAAATTATCATAAAAGAAATACTGAAAATTTAGTAAATTGATGATATACATGTAAATCTTTGAAATGATGAGAGACTTGCGAGAGGATCTCTCATAATATTTCTTTTTATATCCAGTTAAAGTGTTGTTTTTGACTAAATTATTGCATTCCATTTGTTTTCCCAGGTCTGGCTAGAGCCAAATCAGTGCCAACCAAGACGTATTCCAATGAAGTTGTCACATTATGGTAAGTTTTTTTTACATGTACTGGTTTATAGTGAATGTGTGTGAGGGAGTGAGTGGTTCTGCTCTGTTATGTCACATTCAATGGGTCAGAAGAGAACAGATAACGTTGTACTGTAAAAAATCTGCAACTTGAATAAGGCAGTTCACTGTTTGAACTGTGCATGTGCAAGGTTAATGGGGAAAGTGCCTAACTTATAAACAGTTCTTGTCTGGTAAACCATGCTTGATGTCCAGATAGGTTTTGTTTACATCTCAGGGCCTTCAACATACAACATGTATTACCCACAGTGCACCACACTGCACAGTTTAAACCATGAACTAGCTTATTCAGACATGTTCATTTTTGTTTATGTATGGCTTTAAAAAATTCCAAACTCCAACAGCAAAATGTAATGTACAGTACATGTACCAGTCCAAAAGCTTATCAGTTTTAAGCCGTAGGGCACATCATTTTATCACAGGAAATATGGTCCGTAAAACTCCCATAACGCCATGGCAACCAGCTGGGCATGTCGTAAAAAGCAGAAAAAGCCCTAGGCATTGTGGGAAGCTGGTGCTATTTGCACATGGAATGATAACCTCCTAGAAAACCCTGGGTCATGTTATACTTCACAGGTCAATACATAAAAAGCTTTTCTAAAACTTCCTCAGTCAGGCCTTAGTATATGATAAGATAGAAATGCAGCACTGTATTGCACATTTGGGAATAGATTGGGAAAGTTTCTAAAGCAAAGTTCTGGCATCCACAATCAGAAATAGCTTGAGAAAGTTTTAAAAACAAAGTTCTGGTGTTCAAATGTCTAATGCATACATGCAAGTCAAGATTTAACCAAACGGCTTTGAAAAAGGCTGCGCACCAAAGATGCAAGCTCCGTGTTAATTATTCAATCGAATTTTGCTTGCTCACTGGCGGGCAAAATTCTAATTCCCGCTTTCCAAAGGCACGGAATTCAAAGGCATTGCTGTGTTAAGGAACTGAAAAGAGAAGGAATTGGTAATCGGACTTCCTCTTAATTGATCTTGGCATGTAGACATGTTAAGTGAACTTGTGCATGGCTGGGCAGAATCTCCCACGGCGAAGCATTCCTTTTACCCTAATTGAATCTGGTGGTCTGAATGTGGGGCTATTATCTTTCATCAGCAGTGCGTGCTGCTCGGCAATCATTAGACATGCGCGTAATCAGCGTAAAGTGTCCCGGTCAGTAATTCAGATGTGAATAACTAGATTTAGTGCTTCAAAGTATATCCTTGAACATGGAGTATCTGAAAACTTGATGATGACCATTTGCGTCAGACTTACGACTTGTTGGCGCTGTCTGTACGTTGTAGCAGTTAAGTGATATTGAAAATCACGGAAGCTAGAAGTTTTATGTTTTTATGGTGCCAATTAAATCATTCTTTATCACTGAAACAATCCTCCATGTACTCGGAATAAATTGGGAGACTCTGACCCCCAAAATTGAGCTCCTTTTTCAGTATTTTCCATGAACTTTTAGATTTTGGTCTTCAGTAAAACCATTTTGCCACTGAAGGTAAAACCTCTCATCTACAGATTTGACCTAATTTTGACGACCATTTTCAAATTATATGTATTAGACACAATTCTGTCTGTGAAAATGATGGAGCAGGCATGATTATTATGTCAAAAGAAGATTCCGTTTAATGATGGAGTGACACACACTAGGGAAAACCCTGCACCATACATGCAAATTCATTCCGGGAATGACACATTCACAATATATACTTTGTACCTTAGTACAGTTCTTGTGCAAGAAGGTTTATGTGTTTTAAGTTTGCAGCTGAAAACAACTGTAGTTACACAGTGTAAGTAATGCATTCTCACTACAAAAACTGCAAACAAAAAGATGCATTCACAATGCAGTTGAGTTAAAGTTTGCAGTTGAAGCAGCCGTTAGTAATGCAGTGCGAGACAGAGTGTATGTTTGCATTGTGTTCTTACTAGCAGGGGTTTTTCTAAACCAGGGAATAAGGGTGCTGCTCCCTCATGTAACCAGCCAGCTCCCTCATGTCAATTTTCAGAATTAACCCTCGACCCTCAGTGGCTACATATACTAGTACACAACATTATGTCTTTCTCAAAATGATCTTTTTTCCAGTGAAAATATAAATTCATAACAATTCATTCTAGCATTACAAACTGTGTTACTCTTGTAAAAATTTGCATCGCTCCCTTGCCAAGCTAGTGATCTGCTCCCTCATGCAAATTTTTTCTAGAAAAAAACCCTGACTAGGAAAACCGCAAACACTTTAAACCACCCCGAATATTTCACAATTCACAGTGTGCAGTTTGGTAACAGCGCACACTGCAGCACATTTACAAGTGGTCTGGTGTGACGTACAGATATCAGTGACAGATCTCTCGCTCGCTGCGATCACAAGCGCGAGGATTACGCCGCCCTTTGCGAACTAATCCCTCGGGCATGAAGACTTAAGCACGTCATTTTCGCTGCTCACTCACGGAGAGCCATTGAAGTTGGCTGGTCCTCACGGGCGACAGCGGAAAGTACAATGTACGTGAAAGAACTGTCAATCATCAAGAAGAAGGTTTTCTTTTTTAGAGTAATCCGATGGATTGTAGCTTACAGTCAAGAGGATTGAAAAGGATGGAAAATTCAATACCCTGGTCTCAGAAAGCATTAGGATCGTATTTTAGAAAGTGGAAGTGTGCTTGAGGTGATTGGTACTTTATATGAGCATGAGGCCTTCATGATATAAATATCAAACTAATAATCTCCATAATCTGGTCTCAGAAAGCATTAGAATCTTTTTTAAAAAGTGGAAGTGTGCTTGAGATGATTGGTACTTTATATGAATATGAGGCCTTCATGATATAAATATCATACTAATAATCTTAATATCCTGGTCTCAGAAAGCATTTATCTTATTTTTAAAAAGTGGAAGTGTGCTTGATGTGATTGGTACTTTATATGAATATGAGGCCTCCACGCTATGAATATCATACTAATAATCTCAATAATCTGGTCTCAGAAAGCATTAGGATCTTATTTTTAAAAAGTGGAAGTGTGCTTGAGGTGATTGGTACTTTATATGAGTATGAGGTCTTCACGTTATAAATATCATACTAATAATGTCAATAATCTGGTCTCAGAAAGCATTAGGATCTTATTTTAAAAAGTGGAAGTGTGCTTGAGATGATTGATACTTAACATGAATATGAGGTCTTCACGTTATAAATATCATACTTAATAATCTCAATAATCTGGTCTCAGAAAGCATTAGGATCTTATTTTAAAAAGTGGAATGTGCTTTTAGGCGATTGGTACTTTATATGAGTATGAAGCCTTCATGCTATAAATATCATACTAATAGTCTCAATAATCTGGTCTTAGAAAGCATTAGGATCTTATTTTTAAAAAGTGGAAGTGTGCTTGAGGTGATTGGTACTTAACATGAATATGAGGCCTTCATGCCATAAATATCATACTAATAATCTCAATAATCTGGTCTCAGAAAGCATTTATCTTATTTAAAAAAAATGAAATGTGCTTGAGGTGATTGGTACTTAACATGTATATGAGGCCTTCACGCTGTAGATATCATACTAATAATCTCAAGTTACAGATAATGCTCATCAGTATATACATGTACTTGAAAGGATCCTACAGTAAAAAAAACTAAGAGGCTTAGGTTTTTGAAAATCGTTTTAAATGCTTTGTTGCTGCTTCCATGTACAATGTACCGGTAAGTGCTAGCAGGAGTCGTAACAAGATTTCCCCCCATTCAACGATGTTCGACTCGAGTGTGAAGAAAGTCATTGACATCGGGGTGTGAATGAGTCCACATTTCTATAGCATACCGCCAGGCCACCAGCATAATTTCTATTGTTTCCCCAAACTGAAGGCACGGCAGGCATAATGGGGACTTCGAGTAGAGTAGATTTTAGAAGTTTTGTGATTTTGAGGACAAATTTGAAGCGGCTGGAGATACCGAAGACAGCGATAAAGAGGCCTGTGTCACAGAAGACAAACCCACGCGACAGAGGATACTAAGCGGCAACGCACGTAAGCCGTGTAGCTGTCGAGCTAGCTGTAAATTCACATGCGATTTTTCAAAACTACAAAAACGTTGGCTGGCTCAAAAAGCATGAAATTAAATGGATAAACTCGTTGGTGGAAGCCAAGGAAGTAATTTGTACCTTTTGTAGAAACACGTAGAAAAATATCGTACAAATTAGGAATTTATTCCGAGGTGCGTTGCTTGTCGTATCAAGAAAACCAGCCTCCCAAAATGTTATATCCCGATCTCTTCCCTACAGAGACCCTACCGAAATCATGGCCGAAATCAAATTGGTACAAACAAAAACGCCACGGGCCCAGAAAAAATCGAACGGGCCCAACTCCAAAAAATACATGAATGGAACCACAAAGACCTGTACTATCCAGGAAAAATTTTAGTTTATCGGGGAAAATCCCCACAATTTTGTAATTGCAGCATAAATCTAGACATATTTCTTCATATTTCTAAGGCAAAAAAAGAGAGACACGGACAAAGAAATGGCTGTAAACAAACCCATGTTCATAGTACAGCGATAAACAAACTATCGACGTGACCGCCATGTTGTTCTCTTCAAAACGGCGTTGTCTGCGCAGCGCTAGTGCGCAACCCAAATAAGGAAATTGTCGGAAACCGAAGGGACATCGCCTACACATCGGCGGCCGCTCGGCTCACATCGCTGCGTGTGACGTCATGATCAGCCTCATTAGCGGCCATTTTGGCGCGAAAGGGTGAGTCGAACATCGACTACAAAGGGAGACCGCCGGCGCGCCGGAACAATAGGACGCAGCGGGGTTTGACAGGCGAAAACAAAGGCCGCGGCAGGGTGTTAATCTCGTTACGACTCCTTCTCCGTATAACCGTATAACCTCCTTGGTGCTAGAAATAAATTACCCAGCTTAAAATGTAAATGTCATATATCAGGGGTCGAAATAGATTTTGGGGCCAACTTGCACTGGTGCAGATGAAAAAAAAAATTCTTGCACCAGAAAAAAATAGTTGCACCCCCCAAAAATAAAACGAACACAACCAAAAGTACATGTAGTAACTTTAATAAAAACTTCATGGATTCTGGTTTTGTTCCCTTTCCAGTTCTTTATTGGGTATTTCTACAGGTAGTAACAGCGGATAAAGCAAACTTGCACCGCGGTGCATACCGGCAAAAAATTAGTTGCATGACACCAAATTTACTTGCACCAAGTTGCACACAGAGGGGTATTTCGACCCCTGTATATTTTGCTGTTGGAATTCCATCTAAAAACTGAGTTTTCTGAGCTAAATTCCTTCTGTAAGCTGGTCTGAACTGTTGAAGTGTTTGTGGATATATTTACCTTCACTAAGGCCATGTTTTCACCATTTGCATGTTTTATAGGAAAACTCAAGGTATAAATTCCTGTTGATGTACACATACAATGTACTTCAATCTACAGACAAGAAATTCAAATGATTAGAGTTTCTGTGAATTTATTGTTTTATTTGTTATTGTGAATTTTTTGCTGATTCTCTCTGTGCATTTACCCACTGGCTCCCATGTAAGGCAACAGACATGAATATATATATAGCAGGGAATTGAAGACAGGATATGCAATAACCTTCTCTGGGGCCTTTGACCTAACTTCCTGTCAGTGTCCCCAATGGAAAGAACTAGTACACAGAAACACAAGCAAAGACAAACATACCAAAAACAAAACGTCAGACTGTCTCTTCTTCTTCTTTCTATCCAGTTTTAACGTCTTGTTTTCCCCAAAACGGGGGTTAGACGTGCTTGCATCAAGTGCAAGTCTTTTTTGAAGCAGGATTTTTTACGGCTGGATGCCCTTCCTAACGCCAACCCAAACCCTAGTAGGGCCTGTACACGGAGGAAAAAGGAGAGGGATGGGCTCCGCCTTCCAATACCGTGCCCTAGACACAGTAAATTAACAACCCATTGCCCTTATGGCGTCTAAAAAGAAGGCAATGGGACTACCTTTACATGTACCTTCACTGACCTTTTACCTACATGTAAATGTACAGATATCTCTGTGCGTAGGTTTGTGCTCTCTGGGTGTTTTTGAATGTTGACCGTTTTTTTTTTGTTGGTCTCTCTCACAGGTATAGACCTCCAGACGTGTTGCTAGGTTCCACAGAATACTCCACCCCTATTGACATGTGGTATGTATACTTTTACCATTTTCATTAACTGAGTCTCTTAACTCATTAACCCAGAAGTATAACGTCTTCGAAATGTGGCATAATATGTTACCGCACGATTTTACAGTATTTGGACAAGCAGGTACAAGAAATAGTGAGAAAATTTATTATTAAAATAATAGTGAGAAATTGTTCAGTTCTAAGACACTAAGGCTATGTTGATTTGATTATATGGATGACATCCGCGCGCGCATCAATTTTCGTTCGTTTCCACAAAAAAAAAAGTTTTCGACCATACTGGAAATCGTACAAAGCAGCTGCAAAATGAGCAAATATATGCCGTAAATAGAAAAAAAAATATTGGAAAACTATACTAATATCGTAGAATACTAAAATCAATTCCAAAGGAAGAAGAAAATGTGAAGAAATGAAAATGAAGAGTCTATTATTCGCCATATACCATAATCTGTGTGTTTAGCCATTTGTTCAACCTTCATCACCACGTAGATTTCTTAATGAAGGCAACTTTTTTTTTGCCAAACTTTTTTTTTATTCGCACGCTCGCATCAGTTTTGGGGTACCCAGAGGATGTCATCCATATAATCAAATCAACATGGCCTAACTACAAACAGAAATGAACACCATCTGTGCACAGCAAATTTTGTTTTCACTGAGTGAGTGTAAAATGCTAATGACGGTCACCAGTAAGATCCTTGAATATGCCATATAGTAAAGCTTGATTAGTCTTGCCTGTAGCTATTACTTTGTATGAGCCTGATTAATTAGTAACATGATTCTCAGGCTTCATGAGTTGAGTTATGGTAACACACTTTGTCTGGTTTTACAGACATGAGACTGTTGTACAGTCTATATATGAACCGGAAAAATGTTTCGTGTTTTGACAAAAAAGATACGAATATTGTAATGATGGGTGGATGGAAGGATTGGTGAACAGACGGATGGATGGATGAATAAGTGGAAAGGCAGATGGATGGATGGATGGATGGATGGATGGATGGATGGATGGGTGGGTGGATGGATGGATGGATGGGTGGATGGATGGATGGATGGATGGATGGATGAATGGATGGATGGATGGACTGATGAACGGACGGAAGGATGGTTGGCTGGGTGGGTGGGTGGATGGATGGGTGGGTTGGAGGGTGGATCTGGATGGATGGGTGAGTGGATGGATCGATGGGTGGGTGGATGGATGGGTGGGTGGGTGGATTTGTGTATATGTGGGTCTGTGGGTGGATCTGGATGGATGGATGAGTGGATGGATGGATGGGTAGGTGGGTGGGTGGATTTGTGTTTATGTGGGTGGGTGGATGGATGAATGGATGGGTGAGTGGGTGGATGGATGGATGATGGATGGATGGAGAAATGAATGGTAGGAATGATGGATAGATTGAAGGATAGAAGGAGGGATGGGTGTGTAGGTTTGTGTGGGTCAGTGAATGAGTGAATAAGTGACATTGAATGAATGAGGGAAGAAGTGAGAACTTAAAGTGGGAATGTCCTCTCCCGCTCCAGGGGTGTAGGGTGTATATTCTACGAGATGTCCGCGGGGCGACCCTTGTTCCCCGGGTCCACGGTGGAAGACGAGCTGCACCTGATCTTCAAGACGCTGGGCACGCCCACGGGCGAGACGTGGCCGGGCGCCATGACGAACGAAGACTTCCTCATGTACAACTTCCCGCACTACGAACCAGAACCCCTGGTTAACCTTGCACCAAGGTCAGTGGGGAGGGGGGCAGGATTAAGTGTTCTCAATTTTAAGAGCTAAATCTTCGTTTTATGGATAGAATGTGGGGATTATATGATTCTCTGTAAGATGTAAAAAGTGAATAGGCCTGTCCTTGGTGCTGAACATCTTTCACACAAAGAAATAGGCCTGTTATTGGTGCTGAACACTTTCTACACATACGAACAAGTCTGTCCTTGGTGCTGAACACCTTCCACGCATAGGAACAGGTCTTTCCTTGGTGCTGAACACCATCCACACATAGGAACAGGACTGTCCTTGGTGCGGAACACCATCCACACATAGGAACAGGTCTGTCCTTGGTGCTGAACACCTTCCACGCATAGGAACAGGTCTTTCCTTGGTGCTGAACACCATCCACACATAGAAACAGGACTGTCCTTGGTGCGGAACACCATCCACACATAGGAACAGGCCTGTCTTTGGTGCTGAACACTATCCACACATAGGAACAGATCTGTCCTTGGTGCTAAACAACTTTCACACATAGGAACAGGTCTGTCCTTGGTGCTGAACACCATCCACACATAGGAACAGGTCTGTCCTTGGTGGTGAACACCATCCATACATAGGAACAGGCCTGTCCTGAGTGCTGAACACTTTCCACACATAGGAACAGGTCTGTCCTTGGTGCTGAACACCATCCATAAATAGCAACAGGTCTGTCCTTGGTGCTGAACACTTTCCACACACAGGAACAGGTCTGTCCTTGGTGCTGAACACTTTCCACACATAGGAACAGGTCTGTCCTTGGTGCTGAACACTTTCCACACATAGGAACAGGTCTGTCCTTGGTGCTGAACACTTTCCACACACAGGAACAGGTCTGTCCTTGGTGCTGAACACTTTCCACACATAGGAACAGGTCTGTCCTTGGTGCCGAACACTATCCACACATAGGAACAGGTCTGTCCTTGGTGCTGAACACTATCCACACATAGGAACAGATCTGTCCTTGGTGCTGAACATCTTCAAACCCAACCTTTTACCTTGTTGTTGCAGACTTGACGCTGATGGCCAAGACTTGGCATCAAAGCTGCTACAGGTACTGACTTCCCCTCTGTTTTTATTTTTCATGTTGTTTAATATGAGTAGGTTAGTATAGGTAAATTTGGAGTGGTGCGGGTATTTCTGATGTCTACCTGTACCTAGCCTGCACTGGTCCATGTACTGGGTATATGCAGGTTAGTGCAGGTAAATTTGGAGTGGTGCGGGTATTTCTGATGTCTACCTGCACCTAACCTGCACTGGTCCATGTACTGGGTATATGCAGGTTAGTGCAGGTAAATTTGGAGTGGTGCGGGTATTTCTGATGTCTACCTGCACCTAACCTGCACTGGTCCATGTACTGGGTATATGCAGGTTAGTGCAGGTAAATTTGGAGTGGTGCGGGTATTTCTGATGTCTACCTGCACCTAACCTGCACTGGTCCATGTACTGGGTATATGCAGGTTAGTGCAGGTAAAATTGGAGCTGTGCAGGTATTTCTGATGTCTATCTGCACCTAACCTGCACTGGTCCATGTACTGGGTATATGCAGGTTAGTGCAGGTAAAATTGGAGCTGTGCAGGTATTTCTGATGTCTACCTGCACCTAATAAAATAATAACCTGCACTGGTCCATGTACTGGGTATATGCAGGTTAGTACAGGTAAATTTGGAGTGGTGCGGGTATTTCTGATGTCTACCTGCACCTAACCTGCACTGGTCCATGTACTGGGTATATGCAGGTTAGTGCAGGTAAAATTGGAGCTGTGCAGGTATTTCTGATGTCTACCTGTACCTAACCTGTACTGGTCCATGTACTGGGCATATGCAGGTTAGTACAGGTAAAATTGGAGTGGTGCGGGTATTTCTGATGTCTACCTGCACCTAACCTGCACTGGTCCATGTATTGGGTTTATGTACATCTTGGTGTAGTTGGATTTTCATCAGCTATATTGACTGTCACCACATATGAAGTACAAAAGAAATAATGGCAATGGTTTGCTGAACAGTTTTTGATCCAAACTTCCTAATTTCTGCTTGTAAAATTGTCTGGTGCAGGTAATTTTCAATGTTACCATGTGAAATTTCCAGAAAACCCCAAAACACTTCCCGGAAGTCTAAAATCTCCCATTTCTTGTCGCAGTATGAGGCCAAATGGAGAATTTCAGCCGAGGAAGCCATGAAGCACCCGTACTTCAACACACTGGGCCCACGGATTCACAAGCTGCCTGACAGTACGTACAGGGTTAACTCTTAGAGAGCAGCCTTAGGATTGGTAGGGTTAAATCCCTCTTGTGAAAGACTTAGTAATAGCCTATTTCAAGATTTAGAGACATCAAAAGGAAGTTTTGACCAGGTGGCAAGGTGGTCTTGTGGTTAGGGATGTTGACTCAGAATCTGTAGGTTCTGGGTTCGAATCCCTGGCAGGCCCCACTGTTGTGTCCTTGGGAAAGGCTCGACTCTGGTGAAAATAAATACCTAGATGTAGCTTCGGTTAGGGATGGGACATAAAGCTGGAGGTCTCATGTTTAAGGAGAGCCACACCTCAAGCACGTTAAAGATCCCGCCGCATTTATTGAAAAGAGCAGGGGTCCTTCCCAGTGAGAGCCTTTTAAACCTTACAATCCAGCCTTATGCAGCTTGTACTTACTGTAAGTTGCGTTCCAAAATTGGTGTGTTAGGCCTATTGGCAGTTTACCGTTTATGCAAAAGAAACCAACGTAGGGCTGCGTACCTAAACGTAACATCAGGTACAGGTACAGGTACCAGTACAGAGGTTTAGGTACTGGTCCGGACCTGTACCTGTACCTGAACAATTTGGCAAATTAACATGTTCTTCTGAACTTCTTCGATAATGACAGAAACATTAATAAAGTGTTGACAAACTTCTCCTTTTTGATTCCTAGATGTCTGTCGGTAACGAAACTATGGAAAAATATTGTTGCGAAATGAGATAGACGGAAACTAACTTTATTTTAACGCTGGATGTTCATTTTCCTGGCAGGCCTCCTTGTGTGTAGTGATCATCGGTAGTAACAAGTATGGATTTTTGTTCCGGTCCAAAAAACCGATCCACCGACGTCTCGTTTTTTTTCGGATCGGACCGATACTATTTTTCTGGTCTGTACCGGTCCACCTTGTACGCACCCCTAAACCAATGTGTTGGACTTACAGTGTACGAAATACTTTTTTGAGCCAGGTTGCCCAGTGGCAACCTAGGATGAAAGCTAGGTTGCCCATCAAAATTCCAGGTTGCCCCAAATTTAGACTATTCTACATTATGATTAACTTTGTTAGAATGCAGTGTGAATTTATACATTTCTGACACAGAGTTGTTTCCCCTTACCTGAAGTGATGAGCTCTTCCATGGGAACTTCTCAATAAACAGTTCCCAATGAAGAAAGGTGCATCCTTACCACAAAATTTAGGAAGTGCACTGAGCTACCTGGGTGTAGAAATAGGGTGCACCAAGCAAAATATGGTTGCACGGTGCAACTGGGCAACCTAGTATTTCGCACGCTGACTTACGACGAATCTTCTTTTCCCAGCTGCCTCCATCTTCACTGTGGACGAGATCAGGTTGGCAAAGGATCCTGGGTACAAGTCATCATCAGTAGGGTCATCAGGTAAGTCACCATGGCAACTGTGGAGTGCCACGCCCCTCTCTACATCTACACTGTACATGTACTGTTTTTTCATATCTTGAGGTTTTTATGGTTAAAAAAAGGTAGGAAAATTTTGTCAGGGATGAAGCGTCAACTCATGCTGCAGAGAGTATCACTTTACTTGACTTTGAGTCATATTTTTCTTTCTTGTTACGTGCATGGATCTCTCCTCTCATATCATGTTGCAAATGTGATAAGACGTTGCTGCTCAAATCTTATATAGAGACCACCTTCTTGCTAAGAAACCCTTTCTGATGCCACAAGTGTTTTGACGTCACTCTATTCGATGATAGTTATCATGATGGTCGTGAAATGTACCAGTTGAGTGCTGTAACTGTAACGGGATCCGTTGAATGTATAAAACATTGAAAAGCGTTGATTTCAAACAAGGCCAGGTGCATGTTACATAGTTTTCCTTGTACAATGGGGTAGAAGTAAACATGTCTGTATAGTGTAAGTCTACCAACATCTGCTTAGCTAAAAATTAACCAAGTGAGTGTGAATGACATGTTCAGTGTGAACACATGTACGTTCACACAAAGTCTAGTTCAAATATATCTAAAGAAGAATAAGTTGAGTTGAGTTGAGTTGAGTACATGTACATGATCAGTAAGAGACTTAATTTTCAATTGGCAACATGAAGTTTGATATATTCTGCCATTTAGAGCCACCTTAGAAAGTAAGTGGAACAGTAACATGTAGGCATGTTTACTTCTAGGACCCAAGTTCTTACTGGTAGGTTTAGTATGTTAACTTTCAATAGTTATTAACTCAATTTCTTACCCTTTTCTGTCATCCCTGTTGCCTTCTTCGCCATTCTCTCTTTGTCCCATTTTTATACACTTTTTTGTTTGTGTTTACCTTTGCCCTTTCTGTGTCATACATGTCATGCTGTTAACCTTTTACCTATAACCTTTGACCTGTACTGACCTCTGTATTCACCTTCTGTGTGTCATTTACCCTTTGAACTCCTTACCTACATGTATGTTGATTGGCTACCATCGACTGTATTGTATACTGTTTGATGATTGGCCCCGATGATGTACCTCCCATCCTACCCTTTGCCCTATAACCTTTGACCTCTACTTACCTCTGACCTGTGTGTGTTTCCCCCTGTAGCCACTATGCCTCGTGTTCCCACCTCCCGGTCTGCCATCTCTGAGCCCCCGGGCATGTGTGAAGAATTCTTACCGTAAAAAACAAACAAACAAATAACCCGGCCTGAACCAACAAGACACCTCCGTAAGTGCCTTGTACCCGACTCCATTGCTGGCAAACTCGCGGAGCTTCTGGAGGGTAGATAGTGCTTTATAATTACTGTAAATCTTTTAACTTTCGCGGTGGTTTGAATTTTGGTTGTTTTCTCAGTGACCCCTACCCTGGATTCCATCCTGGTTAGTTTACATAGTCTACTGGAGCGGACGTAAACTAACCAGGATGGTACCCAGGCTAGGTGACCCCTCCCACGAATTCTTGACACCACAAATGTGTGTTTTCAATGTATCACTACATCATCATCATGAAATTTCTGATCAATGTATCACTACTGTAGCACAGAACTGTTACGACTGTGAATTTAAAACACTGAAAAAAACTCAAAATAAAACCACTGCAGAAGTTATCGAATTTACAATACCTTAAATGCTTGTCAGCAGCAAAAAGATGTCCTTCTGGCTGAACCACATGCATGCCGGGTTGCTGCTACTTTTCGTGCCACCCAGCCTTACCGGAATGCAGCAATTTTCTACTAGCCTGGCACCAAATATAACAGCCTTGGCAGATAGAAGTAGAACTATTACAGTTAGTAGTAACTTCATTCACATTAACTTCACAGCATGCAAATGCACGATATTATGCATTCAAAGTCGCCAAAGCAAAATCAAAGTTAGCTACATTAAAGGCCTAACAACAGCAGGTACAGTTTCTCCGTAAGTACTGAACCTAATGTTTCTTCCTGCCCATTGGCAATGCAGCAAGTTCTGGATGAGTGTTTCCCTGATATTCTGCATGTAAGTAAAAACTCAGAGAAAAAAATCCCTTGGCCTTAAAAATTCCACACAAGCCTGCTCCTATAGACAGTGTTCATGGGAAATCACCTGCAATTCTGTCTAAAACTGCTAGGGCAAAGGAGCTCTCCATCTTACTAGTGTATGATATCTCCCAATCAGCCTGCTTCTATGAAGTATTAGGAGAGACACTATGCATATAAAGCCACCTGCTGTTCATTCTAAAACTGCTAGGGCAAAGTAGCTTTCCATACCTGATATGCTACATGTACCTCCAGATCAGTGGTACATACAGTACCTGGTATAGCAGCAGATCAGAAGATGATGAACCAGTATTCTCTACAAAGGTTGACTCTTTCGCCATCATATATGCGCTTTATCTCAATTCTTAAAGCGATATTATGTAAGATTTTTGTACAGAAACTGTAATTATAAATAATTGAAATTTTCTCATCTAGATTGTCATTTACAATAACTTTCCACATATTGGCGTTGCTATTTCGCTTTTCCGGCAACTCAGTGCAGTGCGAGAATAAGTTGCGTCAGGCCCGCTATAGTTTTACATGTACGTAGGAGGCTCCTAAAAAGAATGTAAACAAACATTGACAACAAACATGGCCGCGATCTGTGCTAGCGCCGAGGAGTTGGCAGTTTTCTAACATGTTTTTTGCGGTGCAACGGCATTGATCTTTTACTCCCCAAATGTCATTATGAACCCAGGTAGGCTTATAGCGCAAGAAAATGTGTAAAACAACAATGTTCAAAATAGTGAAAATCTTACATAATATCGCTTTAAACTTTGCCCCATCACTAAAGAATTACTGAAATTACGAAAACGTCAGCAACTAGATGCTTTCTTAGATTCACATTACATTTCAGCAAATACATGTACAATGTATAATATTGTGCTGTTGTGCACAGTCATATGCAGCTTCGTGTGCCCCTACATGTATGTTCCATGCACTGCACCAAGCATACGAGGTGGCCTTTGCAATTCAAGGCAGTGCCCAAAACGTGTCCATATGAAAAAGGTGCCACATGCTTTTGTGGCATTAGTTCAAAACTGTCCTTAAAGTGGCTTTGGTATAGCTTTCAATTCAGGCACTCCTTTGTAACGCAAAAGCCACCATGTTTCAATATTAGCTTTGTAAGACACGTCTTTAGAAAATTAAAATGTCTCTTAAGAAACTATATGGAGACCATTTAAATGAGGCATAGGCAGTTCAATATGTCCTGTAAGTCATGCATAATCATTGCTTCTACCATCTGCCGTTTTTAATGCACAGTCATTAAAACAGCTTCACCAAGGACACATCCTGTAATTTGCATGTTCCATCCTTATTTCAGAAGAGACGCTGGATGTAATCTGCGTTTTCGGGCACTTTTTGCAGGCAAAAGGTCACACCAATTTTTTGGCAACTCCTCCGAGGCAGAGCCTTTTTCATTGTTGTTATTTCCATGGATACCTGAACCAAATATAAGCAACTTTTTCAAAGGGATATGTCAGGGTTGAGACTCCGACCTGGTAGAATTGACTCTAATCAGGATGCTGTTAATGTGTTAGGGACAGGGTAGTTTTCTATTTACAGATCCCCAATTTCAAGTCAATCTATTGATCTAAAGTGACATTGTAAGAAACAGGAGGAGCGAGTAGAAACAGATAAAAACCCTCCCGGGCCAGGGTTCGAACCCACGACCTCCCGAGCACCAGCTTCAGACTCCGACGCTCTAACCACTCGGCTAAAAGGTCTAGACCCATCGGCCGGGTCAGTTGGTGGCGCCTATAAACCCCCCACTGTTACGCTACTCCCCCTTTTCTTTTCAAGATTCGTCCTCGAATCTTCCGAATTCGACATCCCTGGAGCGGCACTCTTTGCCAGAACTCCCAGGGCCGGTGTGGGAACCACTGTAAGAAACAGGAGGAGTGAGTAGAAATAGATAAAAACCAATCGCCAATTCTACCAGATCGGAGTCTCTTACCCTGACAAATACATTATTAGCAAGCCTGATGAGATTGAGTACCAAGATATTGGTGTGGCCTGTATGGTCAGGAAACAGTATGTTTGAAATATAGGAGTTTCTGGAGTCTAACGTTAAATTCTGTTGTATTCCAGGCGTGGGCAAGGGCAGAAGACAAAGCATGCTGTTCTAAGGGGACGCACATTGGAAAAAAAACGATTGACAACACACCACCCGCCATCATGATCGACTGAACGAGAGAGAGAAGAAAGAAAAACAGAAATGAGAGAAAACAGCCAAGACAGACTGACTGACAGAACCTGAATGGAAATCAGACATTTCTTTTTTTGTTCGTTACAGTTTTGGCAGGGGTTGAATCACTTACCTTTGTCTGTGATGGTACCGTTAGTATTTTTGTACTACATGTATGATGTTGAAAAAAAAAAAGTGAGTCTCTTTTGTGACATTCTGTAGGAGAATATGGGGCCTTTTGGGAGAAAACCTGTGCTGCGTTATGCTGAGGTTCCTACTGCTAGCAGTTAGGTAGAGGAATACACCTGCTAAAGATGGGGAAAAATGACAAAGATTATCATTCTGTATGTTGTTTGCTCTTTGTTTGTATTGGGGGATCAATGAGAGAAATTCAATGAAACACTTGGTTTCTGCCCCTAAAATTAGAAGCATTCAGTAGAGATTAGAAGCATTCCATAGAGTAGTTTATAATTTTGCAAACCACTAAACTGTATGGAAAGGGTCATATCCGGCAACACTCAAACACGCTCTGACAAGTATGTTCACAAGAAAACTGTTACATGTACTCAAGCAACTGGATAGATTTTGTAAACTGACAGATGTTTCAAGTAGCAGTCGCTACTTTTCGTCAGTGACTGGTTTTCAAAATCTATCCAGTTGCTTGAGTTACTGTTTTCTTGTGTATCTCATTACCTGGATGTCTAACCTTCATCGATGTAGACAGCACGTCGGCAGAATGTACTGCACCTGCGCGAAACCCGTAATGTATTGTGCATAGCACTTTGGCAGAGCGTCTCATATAAGGTTGTATTAGAGCATATAAGGTTGACAGCCTGTCTGTAGTTTTCAGATGTTGTATAGGAAAAGATATCGTCTGCAACAGGCAAAATTTTGATGCAACGTTGACCAAACATCCAACGAAAAACGTGAAAAATCAGGGTTTTGCGCAGGCGCAGTACGTTCTGCCGACGTGCTGATGTAGACATATGTTCGTTGTTTGGGTCCGGACATACATTGTTACAGCATGTTCGAGTGTTGACAGATACTAGTGCGGCACGTCCTCCCTGAGATAGAACATTTTGGGGGTCCTCAAAAGTGTGAACTTCTCTCCAGTTTATTAGTGGTCCTGCAATGAAAATTTCATTTGGATCTATGAAAATTGAATCTTATCTTCAAGTTGATTGGATTATAACAAATACATGGACATATTGATATTTTTCATGTGCAAATTTTTTATGAAGGAAAAGGTCCAGAAAAGTCTGGGAAAGGCCAGATATACGATTTGGATATAAAACAAGTTTTGGTACTAATTTTAGTAAAATACCATTACTGTAATATCGTATTCTTTGTAAAAGGTAAATTTTCAACTGGGTTGCAGTATTTTCCCATACCTTCTTAAAGATTTGTATCTTTAGCTGGTGTAGTTCTTTCCCCTGCTAGCAGTTAGAAGTCTTGTTTCTTACCAAACAATGTGGTAGCCAGGAAACCAGCATCTTGAGATGTGTCCTGTACTATGTGCCACAGTAAGGTAGCAATCTTAGCAGTAGCCTCTGTCTAAAGTCTGCCAACTAGGCTAGGAAATATCCTGAAAGTATAGCCTCTCTCAGGCTGCCAATGTCAGATGATATAGCTAACAACTGTCACTGAATGGTTACTGTTTCGTGAAGGGAGAAAATTTAGGAAACTCTTAAGTTTTCTAGGGGGTATCAAAACTATTATCTGTAAGTGATTTATATAAACTCAAGACTCTTTTTATCAATTAATTCTTCCTGCTGGTACTGCTATTGAAAATGTGCCCCCCCCCCCACACACACACACGTTTTTGGCAACTGCTCAGGGGAGGAGCTGAGTCTACCTTACTGAAGAAAACATGTAGGAAACCAAGGCCAACCGTTTTACCTGTAACAGCAGAAAGAATCAAAGGTGAAATGGGAGTTTATAGTATCACTATCGTCTCTTTGTGGTATCTGCGGTCCCCCATTGGCCAGCATTCTTGTTCCTATGGTAACAGTGTAGATTTTATGGCTGAAAACATAAAGGGACATTGGAAAAAAGTTCTGTCCAGCTCTTAAAGGAGTTACAGATGCTAGGAAGAGGAAAGGTTATAAGCTGGTTCACGGTTTGAACTGCGCATGGGCAAGGTCAAAGGTGGAGGCCCCTAACTTGTAAACAGTTCTTGGCTAGACCATGCTCGATACATGTCCAGAGTTTCCAGATATGGTCCTTAGGTCTCAGAAAGCCTTCAACTTTGGCATAGAACCCACAATACACCAAACTGCCCATGCGCAGTTCAGACCGTAGACCTTTCAGTTTTACAACTTGGAATCCCACAAAGTGGTCATTGGATTACAAGAAAGAAAAAAATAATAAGGGGGTGAACAGAAAACAGAACAGAAAAGAGATTCTCTTTCAGGGTGCTTTGTTCTCTTGTTGCATAGATACCTGGTCCCCGACAGAAATGGCCAAAGTTGAAACTACAATCTGTCACATAATTTTTGATACTCAAACAGTCATACATGTACATTCTCGACTGTGGAAAGTGGTGTCCACTTTGGTCTACGCCTTTAAAGTTTGAATGCTGTCAAGATGCTTTAAGTAAGACTAAGTCAAGATGTTTTACTTCTTCTGCATGAAATTTTCTACACAGATGTACATGATTGTTTCCTGCCCTTCTCACTGACACTGTTGTCTCCATGGCGATATGAATATGCATGAGCACAGAGATGCATTGGGGGTAAAACAAAGTCCAGCTTAGATGTACAATTTTTGTACCTCCAATTTTGAAAAAAAAAAATACGCCTTTAATTTTCTCAACATAAGACATAATGAAGGCTTGGTCTCAAATATTTGATGACAGTGATTTTCACAGTGAAATATGAAGGTATTGGCATCCGTTTTGTTTAACTATTTTAGTTTGCAAGAACATATTGTACTTACTGTGATTGTACACCACCATTGGGCCATACATGCACATATGGGTATATCAAGAGGGGGATATGCATATACGCAAACTACGTTTGAAGCTCCCTTCTAATTTATAGTATGTATGGCAAGGCCAGTAGAGGTTGCAAATTTCAGAACTTTTCAGCGACAAAACTACATTTTCCGCCCTCACATTTAAGCTAAATTGCCAGGCTGAAAATTTGTTTCCATTGGTTTGATATATATGTATGTATGTACTACAGTGTAAATTTACATTTTATGTTAACTTGTGAGGCAGTGCTAAGAAATTTCATAAATTGTTCCTTGAAATCCAGACCCAGGTACATTGTGTATCATTTGGAAGGAAATTGAAAAATTTAAGAAAGCTTCCCAAGAAGTCTGTTTAGAATTTCAAGGAAAGGTGTTTCACAATTTTGAAAAAAAAAATTTTGCTAAAGAAGTTCTCAATTTTTGGGGTCAATATTACACATAAAGCTCTGCAGATGTTGTAAGGAAATAATGCATTTATGAAACTGACCAATGAAAAGTTTCCTAGCAAAATTTGAAACTGACCAATCAGAAGTAAGGACACATTGATCATAATCAGTGAAAATCCAAACATGTAGCTTGCACTGATCAGAAACATTGATAATTTGGAAATCTTAACAAAAAACCGAAAGAAAAAAAACAGTTTGAAATAATGTGCTCTACAAAGCAAAACATTATAACTTGAGAATTATAACTGTTGAAATAAGGTCATGCAGAACAGATATGACTTAGAAAACTATCTGCCTGAGTGGACGGAATAATACAGATTAGGAGAATTATGGCAAATTGGCGGTTAATTATGATGTTACGCAAAATACTTGTTTGAGGCGAGAGAAAAACAAGAATTTCTTGACTGTCATTGTACTAGTATTTTTAGGTTTCACATCTACTTTGCTACATCCAGTAGTTTGCTACATCCAGTAGTTATAATTGTACACAAATACTGTGCCATCCCTGTGTTTTTATTTATTTCTGTACAGCATATTGGAGGGTAATAAGAAGTCAATGTCCATAAAAACTTCACTTGTTAGGTGAACACTCTTAAAATTTGTCGTCCTTTGTTAGTTTAAGTAGAAATTGCCCTAGAGATTGTTTCTAGTTATAGGTGCTATTATTATTATTATTTTTTCCTGTTATTGTGTAACAAATTTTGTATCAATATTGAGAATGTGTAATTTGATGTTTTTGTTGTTGCCAAAAATGTGCACATTGTGGTAAATGCTTTCTCTTGTTCATTTTCAGTTGTATGTATGTGTATAACATCATTGTCGTTGAGTTCGATGAACCTCGTGTAAAGCCAGCTTTTTTCTGTGGTGCATTCTCAGATTCCAAGCAGTTGAAATGACCACCAAATTCTTACCGAAAATGAAGATTAAACAATTGTCTTCCCAAAAATTAACCCCAAGATTCAAGCCCAAAAGTACTAAAAATTAAATATTTTTCTTTCAAAATCCCAATGCTTGTCAACAACCCATGTCTCTTCATATCCTTACAGTTGTTGTTTAAAACTTAAAAACCTTGCCTATATTCTACACTTTACAGTAAGCAGACTGCCACTATTGTGCAATTGCCTTGTCCATGACTGAAAACTCTGTAAACTACTGTATTATGGCTTATTTATCCTTCCTCGAGGAGCTCTCTCCGTTTTTATCGCTTGTACAAAAACGCGTTTTAATCTGTAGAACAAACGTGCCGCCTTGCGGTGTGTCCCGACATAAATGTAGAGGAAAAAAAGACGATATTGATGTTGCCATTTCATACTTGGTATTCTATCTGTTGATGTGATATTGTAGGAACTACTTTTTAGAAAAGAAAGTAGCCAACAGTCCTAAGCTCTGGTGCAATGTAAAATATGTAAGAAATGTTTTAGTTCCGACAATGTTTTTTTGTTTTTGTTTTTTTTCCATTGTATCACTTCTCTGAAAAAAAAACTACTTAATATCTGTAAGAACCCAAGAAACTTAAAAAAATCTTGTGACGACGACTTGATTATGTTGACTGGAATAGACTTTGTATTTCCAGATGATTGCTGTTTATTTGTCTACAGAAAATAAAGTAACAGTATTTTAGACTCTGACTTCTGTGTCCTGTGACTTGCTGTGTACAAGTCGAAAACAAGATTTCATACCTCCTAGAATACAGTACACATATTTTCATTGGAACAATGACTGATAAAAAACAGAAACATAGAAACAATTAATTTTTTGTAAGTCACAGTATTCATTCATTTGACTTTTCCAATAAAGCTCATTTCAGGATAACTTTTTGTTGCACAAATCATCCTGCTTTTCCTATGACTTTCTTTTAAAGTACACTCTATTCATATCTGGATCAGTTAATGACGGACAGAGCTGCCTGGAGAGTGAGAGTGGACTCGGTCTGGGCAAATCGCCTGACCTGATGATAATGATATCAGAACAATTTTATGGTTATGGGTTAAGTTGGCATGATATTGATTAATTAGGAAGAAACAAAAGTAATGTTACCAGTAACTGCTCTGCCATATAGCAGATTCAGGCACGCTTTTTGTAATCTCTGAATACATTACAGTCATATACAGTACTTTTACACTTTGAAGTTGTAACAAGTCAAAAGTGGAAAATGTGAAACTTCTATAAAGTATATACAACGTACATGTAACCTCCATTAACATTATCTTTTGGGTTTCATATAATCACCACTTGGTAGTTCTCATAACTGGTGTAAATGTCAGGAAGGTTAAGTCTAGCTGATGGTCAGGACGTCACTCTGGATCTCGTGACTATGCTGCGTCTGTAAGTCGCTCAGTTTCTTCTTCAGGATGCTCAGTCCCGTCAGGACGATATTCTCTGGCCGCAGCGCGCCCGTGGACTCCACGTTGATGAAGAACTTGTTGGGTTTCCCGTCTGGGTTGAACTGTGCTTGCGCCGTCTCGTCGTCTAGCTCTGTGTATTCGCTCTTCGGCCATTCCTCCGGCTTGGGGTACAGCGTGTGCCGGAGCGCGTTGTCGGGATCGTACTCGAACGCCACCCCCGCCGTAGGGTTCCACTTGGCATGTTCCTTGGCGAACCCCTTCTTGGCGAAGGCTCGCAGCTTCAGCTCCTGCCCCTTCCGTAGCTTCACGATGAGGATGTCGTCGGCCTCCCCGTACCCGGCAGTCTCGTCCTCTGCTCGCCGTGACGTCACGGGAACCACGCGGGGGTTGCTGGAATAAATGAATAATAATTCCATATAGATTCAAACTCAAAGACTAGAAAGCCAGGTAACATTTGGAAAGCAAATGCATAATGTTTACCTTCACATGGTCTAGCCTTCAAACTCCTGCTCTGTTTATTCTTACTGAAACGCATTCATATATATGGTGACCAGCCCCTGCAACTCTAACCTACAACTTGCTACATAATGTAACCCAACACCACAGGGTGTCTACTACAGCACCAGTTACCAGGGTGACAGACATCTGGTCCAGGTCATTGACCTTATGGACTTGAAGAAGGAGAAAAAGATGAAGAAACGTGTGGATGGAAACAGAGCAAAAACAAGATGTTCTCCTTCTGCGAAGGTAAACATAATGAACTACTAGTACTCTACCATCCTTAGCGCAGTACTAAATGCTAAGGGTAGTGATGAGGCTAATAATAGGTGATGCTAAGGGTAAGGTAGTAATGAGGTAGTAACAGGTGATGAGGGATAGCTACCTGGAGACCAAATCCCGCGTGGTCACGTGACGTGTCTGGTCGTCCGTGCACTTGACGTCCAAGGTCAGCTCGATGGCGCAGTCGGCGCAGAACTCGGCGCATGTGCAGTCGCGCGAGTACTGCATCCTGTCCACTATGTCATCACTGGTCAGCGGTATGAGACCCACACGGTGCGCGATAAACTCGTCATGTAGAACGGACGAGTTCGCCTCCAGTTGGACCCAGTCTATGGCCAGAGTCGGCACTTCGGCGATGAAGATCCTGCGCACGGCGTTGGCCATGGACAAGTCGGTGTCTTCGATCACGAATTTGACGTTCTCGTCGCTGAGTTCGGTCAGGTGAACTTGCGGCTGGTTGGCGTACGGCATCTTTTATAGGGCTTTGTTCTCGACAAGTTTTTGTCAGAAATTACGATGATTCGGGAGCTTTGCGTTCTTCTGTAGAAGACGTTAAAGCACAGATGGCTTATATGACTGGAGATGATCAACACAAGAGCTTTACGTTTTGTATTGTAGGGAATTTACACAAACAAAACTGCGCCGATCACGTCTCACATGGGCGCCGCCATCTTTGAGACTGTGTGGAGCGGGAAAGTCGCTTTGAAAGACCCAGATTTGAAATCAATCCGCTTATCGAAAGTAGTTCGAGCAATAAAAGAAGAAAAATGTAGGTCTTACTGGCCAGAATTTCGTTCTTTATAGATTCAAAGACAAGGATTAGATAATCCGTAATCTTTTTGCATCATTTTAGCACTCAAACCGTGTTTTGAAGTCAATAAACTATTCTACCCTCCTAAGCGGAGTACTAATGCTATGGGTAGTGATGCGGCCAACACTCGACGAGTCATAGCGACCTCTTGCGGTCATCGTTGTTAATGCACATGAAAGGAGAAAAAGTAGATTTTGCAATTACAGAACGAAAACAAATCGACTGAAGGTACTTTACACTGCAAACAATGTTTCCAGTCTGCAAAAGAAACGGTCGTCTGTATGAAAAATACGGAGAGAAAAAATAAAAAGAACTTGCAACGTCCGGGAATCGAACCCGGGCCTCCCGCGTGGCAGGCGAGAATTCTACCACTGAACCAACGTTGCTTTGTTATGCAATGGAGCTGAACAACGGTACATAGACTTAATTTCACTGGATAATTTTCATTTGTTTCAAAATGTAGTGAGATAAACGTGCTTTAACCATAACACAGAATAATAGGACATTGATTAGATATACAGGGAATTGTTGTTCATATTAAAATGTATTTAGAAAATACATTTGCAGCCAAGACATTTAGTAATCTGCAGTTTTATGTTGCATTACTAGGTGGCGCAAATGTGCAGTCACAAAGCTATGCCACCTGCTCATCACTTCATTTTAGGAAGTGAATACAAACTCAAAAGCAACAATTAGGAAAAGCAACTATGATGTTAGACCATACAAAAAATGATTCATATCCAGTATGGTATGTGTGATCTTTATTTTCTTTCAATATCAGAAAAAGAGGAAGTCGACAAATCCAAGACATTTAAATTGTTGTGGCATAACAATAAATAATATGTTGTTGTATAATGTTACTAACTCTATCAAATTCTCACACTTCTTGTCAGGACATAGAATATTATAGTGACACTAAGTTCAATAATAAGCTACTATGAAATCTCACAGGTAAATACTTTTCACTCAAAAATAACACTCTAAATGGAGAGAGTATATATTAGGCCACACCAATTTAATTTGTTGGTTCTCGGATTCGCCGCTTCATTTTTTTCCGATTTGCAAATAAAAATAAAATTGGATTCAGGCTTTGAATCAACTGCAAAATGCTCCGATTTTGCCCAAAACAGTTGAAGAAAGCTCCTCGTCTGCCTTGTTTTATAGTTTTTTCATGTATCATTATGCTCTGGTTTGATCAAAAATTCAGAATTCATTGTTTGAATTATAAACCAGCTTGGAATGGGGACGTCAAGGCTGCTATCGTAGCTTTTGGGGCTATCAGAGGATGCCTAGGCCTGTTTTTATTTTTTATTTTTTTCGCCCGGTCGCTTCATATTTTTTCTAAAAAAATCCGAGAACCAACAAATTAAATTGGTGTGGCCTTATGTAGACTTTTCTTTCAACTCTTTTCTTTCAAATATTTCTGTATTTATTTAATTTATTTATTTCTTGTGTTCCCGTGACCCCTCCCCTCCCAACTGGACCTCTGGGAAGAGCGGCTAAGGCCGACACGTAGTGCTGTGTACCGGTTCGCTGGACTCAGTTCCAGACTTGTAAAAACGTTTAGGTTCAAGTAAAAAAAAACCCTGAATGGCAGGAACCAGTTCCGGACTTGGTTGGAAAAATAACCATGTCACAATTACCCTTTTCGTTTTGAACCACATAAAACCTACCATAGATTGCAAAATCTGTGCTGCAAAATGAAGAAAACAGTGGGCATTGTCAAGTGTCGGCCTCCATGTTATGTGGCCACAGTTTCGCCCAGACAACATTGCAACGTTGGCAACATGCAATTTTGTATATACCATGGGCTAACCGAGGGTTTAGGTACAAGTCCGGAACTGAACCTAAACCTAAACCTCTGGGCCCTCTGGACTTGAATCCGGACTTGAACCTAAACGTGGGTTTAGGTACACAGCACTACCGACAGGGCATTCCAATCTAAATAAAGGCTATTCATTCATTCAATCCTTGAACCTGATAGTACATCATGATAAACCTTTATAATAATAAATATGGCTACCTGAAAGATAAACTGTATGTTATATAATCTTACAGCTCCTGTATAATGACAATAACAGCAATAGAGAAAAATATACATCATACATGTATTAGATACTACTACTAGGTATGAGAATATGGATAGAAATGTGACAAAACTTTGAACATTTTCATACATATTAGAATCTTTATAGAAAGTATATAAATATAAGTTCCAATTCATACCAGCTCCGTATTTTATGTGTTGACTAAATCTAACATAGAGGTTATTTAATGTGACAAAGTGATCGTTATCGATGGTCCCATTCAGGCCACATAGTATTGATTAGAGAAAAAAAACATTGACTAACAGGACCTTAATCTATTAACTTACTTGTTTTTGTGAAAATTAATTGGACAGACTTCTAGCAGTGGTATCACTCCTACACTCAGAAACACAAAGAAGACGTACATATTCAAGTAGCCAAAGAAATCAGTAAGGCTTCCTGCAACTGTCATGAACAGCAGTTTCCCCATAACTTCGAAGGTGGCAAGAGAAGTGTAGTGACTGCCTTGGATGCTAGGGGGCGCACGTTGGGAGCAGTGCATCATGGTTGTGAAGGTTGCCGTGGTGATGACCCCGCCCACCAGTTGTAACAGGCACATGGAGGTCACTGCAAGACCTACAACATGGAACACAAAGTTTTATTTATTTATTTATTTATTAAAATTTCCACCTAGTATGTGGAAGGGGAGGGAGAACAGGTGAAAAACACCTTTCCCAGCTCCCGCCCAAAATGTACAACAATAAAAAACTAAGTCAACATTGAATTAGCGTAATGCATTATACATAGTACACATGTTGAGACAGTACATTGAGCCTATTATTTATTTATTTACATTCCTCCAAGTGTACATTGGCAGGGGGGAGCACAACTGCCACCCCCTGAATTGGGTACAGTTGTCACATTAACACCAGGAAACAATACATTAACATCTATATCAAAGTATATACAAAGACACATACAAAATTATTAAAACAAAATATACACAATGTTGCATCAGGTCGAGTCATACAGGTTATGATGTGGATTTAAGGCCCGGAAAGTGAGTCGTTGTAAAGTCTAATGGCGCAGTACAGGAATGACTGCTGCAGTCGTTAATGGTTCTTGCATAACACAGATTTCCAGTTTGCGAGGCCTCAAAGCTAAACATGAAGCACATCTGCAAGCCAAAGAGACCATATACAGAGAATATCTGTTTCAAAATTATCCTGAAACCTGTTGGTTACTGACAGGACAAGATGCTGTTTGAATAACTAAATGTCAGACTGACTTGACGCTGCAATGACCAACAATACTGTGGGATTGGCAAATGTAGTATCCAGGCTTTGAGTATTCTTCGTTTTCACGGAATGCGTTCGAACGTTCAAAAACTGCATCTGCGCCATGTTGTATGGTAACCTAGCAAAAATAGAATGGCGCTGTCAAAGTTACCTGTGTGCCCGAGTGCGTTGTCTTACAAGTTACCGGCATGGCAGCAAAAGTTGAAATTACCTGATCAGCTGTGCGGCGCGCTGGCTATCACAGGCTATCGTACAGTACCCACATCGTAAGCGTTAATGTAAATTACGATCTGCGTAATCGTAAGCACGCCGAAACTACGAAGTAATCACAGCGTAATTACATTCCGGGAGTGGGGGTCTCTGACACAGGGGTGGTCAGCAGTCGGCAAAATTTGAACAAAACTTTTCGGCTGCTAATTACCTGATCACTTATGATGTATAGTTGGTGCCTTTGACAGGTCATGCAAGAGCTACATGGATTTTGAAAGGCACCAGTACTACTGTAAATCACTTTATATCATACCCGGGCGCGTAACAGTGCTCCCGGCCGTGTTGTATTCTCCCGTACGACCGGATGTATAAAACGGGCATCCATAGAACATTCAAACGCGCTTCGCTTGCGCCGCTACAAAAATTCGAACTCGTTTCGACCCAACCGTGCGCCGCTTTCGAAAATTCGAATACAGGATTCGGACGTTGGAATGGATGTTGAGCAGTTTTGTTTGTTTAGGGACACCAAATTTTCGTTCATTTCGCCTTGAAAGACGTGTTTTCTAAGGTGGGTATGATATAAATAGCATACAACACGGTGTATTCCGCATCACCCTCGGTCTCGGCCATCCCGCGAGTCGGATCGCGGTCGGGCCGATACCTCGGGCAATACGGAATACACCGTGTTGTATGCTCTATTTATGTTTGCGGTAGCAAAAGTTCACAGTCTGAGAAAAATGGACTATATGTTCACGTACGTTGGTGGCAGGTGCAGAAGAAAGAAAGTCGGCAAATTATTTGTTCGCGGTAATGATAAATTTGCGATACAGAAGTGACAGCGAAAACCGTGAATATAAAAGTACCGCGAATATAAAATGATTTACAGTAATCTCCAAGCCGATCATACGGTGGCAAGGCACTATCCAATCGGCTAATAATAAGCAGCATAAATTAGCCATCGAAGGCTTATGGACACTGTTTGGCCGATTGAATACTGCCTTAGCTTGCCACCGTAGGATCTGCTTGGAGATTACCTATAACCTGAGGCCATAGAAATTATACATGGCTGTTATATAATGCAGGGCTGACCACCTGTCTATGATAGCTGCGTGGATTCCAAGAAGCCAGTACACCTTAGATGATCAATCCTTCAGGCATGCAGGAGTGTCACTATAATTATCATTCTTAACCTCAACGGAATGTGTCAGGCCATTAATTTTGTACCAGTAATTACTCATGATCACTCCCTCACATATCATAGGGACACAATTATCAATCAACCTTCTCCCTGCTGCCTATCAGCACGTTGGCAGAACGTACTGCGCCTGTGCGAAACCCGTAATGTATTATTGTGCATAGCACTTAGGAAGAACGTCTCATATAAGGTCGAATTCGGGTATATAAGGGTGACATCCCGTCTGTAGTTTTCAAATGTTGTGTAGAAAAAGATATGGTCTGCAACAGGCAAAATTTTGATGCAACGTTGACCAAAAATCCAGCGAAAATCCAGGTTTTACGCAGGCGCAGTACGTTCTGCCGACGTGTTATCATAGGGACACAATTATCAATCAACCTTCTCCCTGCTGCCTATCCCCGTAACCAATACAAATTTGGTGCCAAATGTCTACCTTAGCAGGTTGAAGGTTAAAAAGATAATATTTTGGAGGCATGAGTGATTTATATATCACCATCAAACTTTGCCTTTCAGTCAATACAACTGTTGGCATTCACACTATAGTTTACTTTTTAGAGCACATGGGCCAAACATACTGCACCTGCGCAAAACCACTTAGACAGAATGTCTCTTTTAAGGTTCTATTCCATATTTAAGGATGACATCCCGTCTATAGTTTTTAAATGTTGTGTTGGAAAAGATATCGTCTGCAACTGGCAAAATTCTCATGCATCGTTGACCAAACATCTAGCCTGGATGCCATCCGACTACAAAGAACACATCTCGAAACTCGAATCTGTACAGAAAAGAGCGGCCAGATTCGTCACAAATACTTATGACACATACACTAGCACTACCAAATTGGTTACAGATCTAGGGTGGGATACATTAAAGAACAGACGAACAGCAAATAGACTTACACTTTTACAAAAAGCACGACACTTCGAAACATCACTACCGGTCGAAACTCTGCTATCGCCCCTCCCGCGCCAATCGCGTCACCTTAATTCCAACACATACAAGCCATTAACATTCAACAAGGATTGTTACAAATATTCATACTTTCCACAAACTGTGAGAGACTGGAACAGTCTACCACAAGCAATCACAGATACAGCAGAACCCAAGAAGTTCAAGGAGGCTGTTCTTCAACATCTAAGACAGCAATAGCGCAGCGCACTCCCCCTGCACGTTTGGCCCCAACTGAGGGGCGTTGTGCAGTACAAGATAAAGATCAAGACTTGTAACGGCTACCCCGAAAAAATCGGGGTAGCGAGTGCGAAAGAGCCCTATTACAAAACGGATGACACCCAGGCTACCAAACATCCAACAAAAAACGTGAAAAATCTGGATTTTTCCGACCTACCGTATGAATACGATGACTCCCGTGTGTTTCCCTCCCAGATAACTGCCATCTGGAGAATTATGGGTAACAGTCGCAACTTGAAGGTCAAGTGTAGAAGGTCGAGGGGCGTTCTGAAACATAAGAAAAATGAAATGTAAGAAATCATACAATGCAAAACGCTCTTTTCACACACAAGAAAACATACTGTAACAGTTCAAAATATATGCCTGTGGGGCCCCCTCTGAAACAGTACCACACTACTTGTTACATTGCCCTCTCCACACTGAGCCACGTAACACCCTTGCCTCCACTGTTGAACACCTTACTCAACAACACCTAACCACATCTGTCCTGCTCCAGGGTTCTCCAGCTCACAACTTTGACACAAACACAAAACTTACAGATGCCCTGCATAAGTTCATTGCCCAATCTAGAAGATTCTGTGCTTCTTCCAGCTGAGCCACACCATTTATTTGTTGTACAGTTATATAATTGATTATTAATTGCATGTGTGATTTACTAGATAATGTTACTCAGGTATGTATCTTGTTTTAACTATTTATTGTTGTTCTTATGTCATATGTGCTGTATGTGTTGGGTGTGCACGCTATCAGCAAACTTGCTGCCTAGTGCACACTCTGTATTGTCATGTCACAATTGCAATAAATAAATAACTAAATAAAATATATCAAACTTATATACTTTTTTCTGTAATATGTATTTAAACGAAGATGTATGTCAGTAAATGTCCATGTTACGAATTGAATTTTTAAAACAGGACAAAACATATCATTGCTATACTAGTACGTGCATATCTAACTTACTACACACTATACACTATACATTTTGTGTACATGTGTATCTAATTTATTGTCTGCTGTTCCCAGTCTTGTGAGGGTTAAACGTATGTGCAAGCAGCTTAACTGCATTGTGTTTAACAGTGGGGTTCAAGCGCCACCAACGGACCAGTCCAACTGGTCCAGACCTTTTAGCCTTGCGGTTAGCGTGGGGTCATGTGGCGTAACTGCAGAGTGTTCGGCTCAGAACCAAGAGGTCCCGGGTTCGAATCCTGTCCGCCGTCACCGATCTTGTGCCCTTGGGAAAGGCACTTTACACGACTTTCCTCACTTCACTCAGGTGGAAATGAGTACCTAGCTTCGGTTAGGGACGTCCCTCGGATAGGACGAAAAATGGAGGTCCCATGTTTGGGGAGAGTCACATCCCACGCACGTTAAAGAACCCACCACACCTTTCGAAAAAGAGTAGGGGCATGCCCCGGTGTGCGATGGTCCAGATATTACTAGCTGGAAGTTGGTGATTCACTACAAATCACCCGGATGGAGGCCTGGCGAACCCCTGTCTTGTATCAGCCACACGGTGATTTACATCATCCCCCTGACGGAGACCTGGCAACCCAGTCTTGTATCAGCCAACGAAAGGGTATGTCACCCCATAAGGGGTGGTATAACCCCATCTGAGCGGTATAATTCTCAACTACACACATACATTAGTGTGTTGGGTTTGTGACTGGTTGGACTGCTCAGTTGGTGGCACTTGAACCCATGAACAACAAATAATAATGCTCTGTCCCCCTGAGGATTAGCCAATGGCAGAAGTCCTTACAAACCTTTTGGAGGGTCCAGTCAGCAGCCATCCCCCCAGGAGTGAACCAACAATGGACAGTCCCTGCCCCACCACACCTGTCCACATCCCCACAGCTCCCTTGGGAACACCTTGGTCCACCAGGTACAGGGGGAACATCCCATTGGCACCTTGCTCACCTGTAGGAAAGGAACATGTTCTTAAGGAATCTTATTTATTAAGATTTACCACACATTGTGGAAGGATTGACATAACAGGTGACTATTCACCTCTTCAAGATGCCAACCCAGAGACCACACTGTACGGTTTGAACCACTCACACCTGGAAGGACCCCTGCTCTTTTTGATAAGTCTAGCTCTCCTTAAACACGGGACCTCCGGCTTTACGTTTTTTGAGAGGATAGGAATCATTGTAATCAAAGCTAGGTACTCGTTTACACCTGAGTGGAGTGAGAAAATAGGTGTCCCAAGGACACAACACCCAGGGGCTTGCCAGGGATTTGAACCCAGAACCTTCGGATGCTGAGTCAACAACCCTAACCACAAGACCACCTTGCCACCTTGTCATTCCTTTCCTCATCTTTACAACCATCCATTCATTCCTCCATGTAGCATTATCACACATACCTAACTTGTACAGTAGACAGTACACAACCATCCATCCTGTCCCAGGGATCCTCAGTACCTCCAACATCCACCAGTCATCTGCTCTTCCTCTTCTTTTCTTCTCTCCATCTGTACATAGAGTGTTTCTGTCTGCAACGGCAGCATTTCTGTGATCAGCTCCTTGTGCTTTTTTGTTGCACATGTCTTTTTCTTGACTTGTAAGGATGTATCCATTTATGTTTGCTTCATGTTTGTTTTCTGTGTTACTCTGAAATGTTTTTGAGTCCCTGTTAGAATCCATTTTCCTGAGGTGTGTACCCTGAAGTTGGGACAGTTGGGACACTAACACTATCGTGCTGAAGTAGGTAAAGCTTAAGGTAAGAAACAAGTGATGCCAGGGCACATAGTCACTCAGCAAGACTAGCCCGCCCCCTCCAACAATCGCGCCGAGCTTGTATCCAACGACTTGTGCCGTGTTCCCCTTCCCGAGTTCGTCCGCACTCAGTATTGCCATCGCGATTCCGTCCACCGCGATGTCTTGCGTGGAGGCAAAAAAGTTCATGAAGAATATGACCACGCACAGACTCGGGAAGTGCTCTTCGTTGGTCGCGGCGCCCGCCAGACTTGCGAGCGCGAGCCCCGCCATGCTCACCAGCAGCCATGTTTGTTTGCGGCTGTATCGATCGAGAAGCGGCGCCCAAACGATCTTCAGTAACCATGGCAACAGGAGAAGCTTGATGAAACCGAGGTTGGTGAGAGAGACGCTCTTGGCGCGAAGGTAGATGGGAAGGAAGCGGGCTTGGATGCCGTACGGCAGGCCTTGCACAAAGTAAAGTGTGGTGAGGATGGGGATTCTGGAATGAGTGAATGAATGAATGTAGGAGTGGAGGTTCCTCATGCTGGATGCGTTGTGTCTTGTGTTCTTCTTGTCATCAGCTCCATTGTTTGAGATCATCTAAGATTTGAAAGAAAAAAAGAGGAAAAATCAGCATGAAAACTCATTGCAACTTTAATCTTCATCACCGCACCCCCACATAGCACCCTTTAATAGCAGGCTCTATGAGTCAGGTTACATTTGATGATGTGCTTTTTTTCTGATGGCATAGAAAAAAGTTACAATTGTACTGAGTTTCTTGGCAAAAGAAATACAATTGAAAAATCAGAAAAAAAGCACAATATAGTAAAAAATGCTTGGCTCATAGTGCCTTTCACTTTCACTTTCCATACAATTTTTTTTATTGACTATATTAGAATAGGCAGCAGGGATAAGTAATGCAAGTGTTGGTGCCTCAGAAAATTCTGGCAAATTTTAATAAGACAATAAAATGCGAGAAAATTGTCTGCTGAACTATGAGCAACATTGAAAACACTTTAAGTTCAAATTCATTGAGTAAATGGCAACCCAGTTCCATATGTTACTTTAGCTAAAATGTTAGTTGCACATAATTTATGACACATATTTATGGTTTTACGACATTTTCAGTGTGTCACAGCGCTAAGATCGTCCATACCTATCTAGTTGCTTACTTTCCACTTTGCAGCAACATCTGTTCGCGTTTTGAACGACTACAAAATGCAGAAAGACAACAAACCGGGCAGACAACCGGCTATTGTCGTCTGCACGCCGCCATGTTGGATTTCACCCACAATCCTTTGTGACCAGGTGTGCGGGTGGGACGTACCATTCGGATTGGGCTTTAAATCCCCCGTTTGTCTGTTTGTGTGTTTGTGTTTATTTTTCATAGATACAAACAGCATCAAAATCACCATGCATACTTTAGAAGGGTTTTGTTAAATCGTCCACGGTAGGAAGAAAAAAACATGTTTACTTCACTTATTTAATCAAGAAAGAAAAAAATACAAATTATGGTATCGTCCAGTGAAAGGGCGTGACGTGGACAAGACAGGTAAATGTTTGGATGGGTTTACCTGTCAACGCACAAAAGAAGATGTTCAGCGGCTAATTATCTGTTAGTCAGGCTCCTTGCCAAATTTGGTGAAAGATACAAAAACTCGTTTATGCTAATCAACTAACTAGGTGATTGTATGCAAATCTACAATTATTTTGTGTCCAAGACAACTTTGGATATTGGCATTTCGAAGCAGAGTTTTGGAATCGTCACGTCGTTCAGTGCCCCCCTCCCCACGGACATTTCTCGCCATTTAACGATCGCGTTGACAGCTGTTTATTTGTTAACGGACTCGGATATTCGTTCTTGCCGCAGAACCTGACACGTAGAACAACCGACCGACATGAAAACTTTCGACCTCCTCGGATCCAGCTCGGCCCAGTACAATGCCATGGGCAAATTCAGAATCCAGGTGAGAAAAATAACTAATGATTTATTGTTACACATTTTTAGTTTAGTGACTTTCTCTTGGTCTATTTGCTAGTTCTGCACTGGATATTTGTAGAATTTCACTAGCGAAAGGTTTGCTAGTTTTTCGCGATAGTTGTCTGTAAATTCTGTGTATGCTTTAAAGACACCAAAAGCATTAAGTCAATTTTCTGGTCATTCTTTTAATGTAGTAAGTTGAATCAACCCTATCACATAGCATGCTGATATCTGTGAGGTAAAAATGCGATGTCGCTGACGGAAAACGGTTTTTTCTTATCGTGGGCTGGTTCTAGCTACTTATCGTTGGTACCAAAAAAATAAAGCGACACCTCACGTATCTTGTTTTTGGACTATTTCAAACGGCGCTTCAAGTATGAAATGGTGACGAAAATGTTCTAAGATATGTCAATATCAGACAGATTTTCTCATCCAGAATATTTTTTTTGTTGTCTTACCGCCCCGAAATTGCATTGGATGCCCATTATTGGTATCAAAAATGCAATGCTAGTGATTTGGCAGACAATTCGTTGAGCTGAGAATGACCTTGGCAATTTTCCATAGCCAATTAATTATGTATTGATCGCAGTGATTTAAACCGATTACATGTAGATATGTAGATAGCACATGATTCCTGTAAAACTGGTGATGTTACAGGGCACGGTATATTTTTTTCTTGAAACTCTTCTGAATTTCAAACATTCTCTGGGTGTTTAAACGTCAGATAGACAGGTTTTTCTCCGGATGAGCTTATACTGTCATGGGTGTGGTTCCCAACAAACAAGTAGAGTGGAACGGATTAATCTAGAAGACACCACCTTTTCAAAACATAAAAATAATCTGCTAAATCTTTATAAATGCAGCAACCGTTTAAAACAAAAGAAAACATCTAGTTTTTCAATAGTGTAGCGAGGGTCACTTTTGTACTACATAGTTTAGAGTAGTTATCCCAAACTATAAGGCAGATTACTTCTGTTATAAGATAATTATACATCATGATTGTCATTTTTATCATTTACTATTATTCATGTTATTAATTATAATCATCACGCCGTTTTATGTAAACTGAACCTATATGCATTCGTGAGCTATTTGACCTTACTCAATTAACATTAAATGCACGTTTTTGTGGAAAAAGAAACGACAGTTTCATGGTTTACTATAGTCTGTTTTGCCCACAGTTAAAGCACATATAGACCTTGCAGATACATCTAAACGTTGAATGTCCTGGATTTGAATTTTAAGCAAAGGTTCATCCCAAGTTTTTCTACTCCGTTTTAATACCTTCGGTGGGACTGAAAATGCTACCAATGGCAGGCTACAAACAATGTAGCTATCGACAGTACAGTTATTCCAAAGATTTTTAATTTGTTTACGAGTGCGGGACGGTCACATTGATTGTAGGACGTTGCAGTACGATTTTGATGTGGTATAATCTTTAAACAGGTTGTGACAGAACTATAGCCAACCACCGACAATGATCTAAGACAGTCTTTTCCGTAACAAGACACCTGAATTTTGTGTGACATTTTCACGACTACCCCAAGAATGCCCTCAGTCTACGATCGTATAACAAATGTGACCAGGGCCTTACTTTTTGACTACACGCTTTTTGTAAGCATATAACAAAGTCTTCGCTTTATATTCCAGGGGTCCCCTGTCATAAATTTATCGGACATGGTGTCCGTAAACAACAACATAGACGACACGACTGTGAACAAACAACCGTCCGAGACGGTAGAAGTTACCGAGGAGCAGAAGCTGGTGTGGCTCGGGGCGGCTAAGGAGGCGGCCCGCCTGGCTGGGAAGGAAGTCCGGTCGGCCTTCTACCGGGAGAAAACGGTCACGATGAAGTCTTCCCCCGCCGACTTGGTCACAGAGACGGACCAAAACGTGGAGAAGATGGTGTTCTCCTTCTTTAGAAGAAAGTTCCCGACGCACAGGTAAAGACTGCATTTCAAGTAGTAACTTTAAAGGTATTAAACGTATGTCTTGAAAATTCATCTGTGTTTGTAGAGGTCATTATGAAGCAAGTTTGAACTGATATTCTCATCACAAGGAATTAATTATTAGACTAATACTCAAATTTTTGACTGCACAGCTCCAGTCAATGAATGAGCAATCCCTTGTGTTGGAAATTACACTTTAAACTTGCTTCATTAAATGTAACTAGTTGTTAGAAGTTGTAGACTGATTTTCAACGGAAATGTTTTGCAGCTATGGTCAGCTGTAGTTAGCCAGGGAGCCATCCGTTTTGTACCCCCCCCCCTCCCCCAAAGAAAAAAACGGGATAGCGAGTGCAAGGAGCCCCGTTACAAAACGGATGGCACCCAGACTATGCTGTTAAAGCACACTCGTTCTTTAAAGTCACCGTTCTGTCTTCTATGTAGTTGTATATTACAGTCAATCCTTTGCATGAAGACCACTTGGTCATAGTAGTCACTTTTTGATGGCCCCTTCGGGATTATTGTCCTCTATGATGATCACCTATTTTCTGTCCATTTTTATATCTTATTGAATTTGAATTTTAAATTGAATTTGTCAAATAGTTTTGTGTAGTCTATGACTCAGGATCGAAATTGAAAGTTAATGAAAAAAAACCTTTGAAACTTGAACAGACGACAACAATTTTTGTTCTACGCCCTTGTATTTTTCAGTAACTATAGGTGAGACCAAAGAGGTTCAATAACCTCATTTGTGGGACATAAGCGTAAAGGAAAATTCCACCGATTGTAATAATATTACATCGATGTTCTTATTTCATGATGAGTTGGAGCACGACACATTCTTCCAGTCAATGACGAAAATCGCATTTGAGGCTGTAATGTGTTAGAGCAAATCTTAACGTTTAGAGTATTTTGAAACACATAAAGTAGCCACAATGCCTTGAGGGCACGAGGACTGCCCTGGCGACACGTGTTGTCAGGGTTTAAACAACAAACGACTTGTTCACGCAGCTGTCACGCAGTGATCATGCCAAACCTGCCTGACAACACGCGCTGTTCACGTGAAATGTACAAAACTGGTGTGTTTAACGCCTTGAGGCGGTTTGAGGGTGATTCCCTTTTCCACTGAGGAGGTGACGGTTTGAGTGACGATTGAGCGACCAAAATCTCATTTGTATTTATTCAAAGGCATTTCATTGATAAAGAAAATATTTTGTAAGTTTTCTTTGTTTTGTTGTATTTCAAATCATATTTTTCCATCGTGGAGCATAGAATTTTGCAGTCAAAAAAGATTTCAGAAATTGCATGACTTCACAGATGAACAAAAGCTCTCTACGACGCTTTGAAACATAACGTTATTTGCCATAAATGGTTTCCATAGTGACAGGAAATCCTATATGGTTTCCATAGTGACAAGGAATCCTGGGCTCCTATTGATAGTTCTGGGAACGAGAATGGTTCGGCGAGAGACTGTGTAACACAGGCTTATCTTTTTATTTGTTATCAAGCAAGTTTATACTATAATTTCCAACACAAGAAGTTCGATTTACGCAACTCCAGTCTTTGTCAAGGAATGAGCAATCCACCTTTTCTCTGACGTCATGTTATGCAGATGACACACGTGACTCGGTAAGAAGTGGATCATAGGTTGCAGAAAGTTTGTGGCGCCCCCCGTCTCTGTTGAGGGATGGTTGTAAAGCCCTGATGTAGATGGCCTCTTTAATACCTCGTGTCAAAAATTCTGGCTCCATGTCCGATCCAAGATTCTTACTTTGTCCAATGAGACCGAATGTCCAGGCGATTCTATATGTACATGTTGTGAAACTTCCAAAGTTGTCGAGCTGGGTCGTTTGTGTTGTAGGAACCTAGTCTTGGGTGATTTTTCAGTCTCTTCAATATACGTTTCATTACATGTGCACTCGGCACTATATATGGTAAACAACCGAACATTTATTTTCCTTTGGAGTTTTGTCCTTAGGTGAAACCAATACACTACGTTTATACTTTTATTTGCTGTGTCTGACTCAGGTTTATCGGGGAGGAGACGACGGCAGCGGGCGTGCCGATCCAGCTGACGGACGCGCCCACCTGGATCATCGACCCGATCGACGGCACCAACAACTTCGTGCACAGCTTCCCCTTCGTGGCCGTCGCCATTGCGCTCTCCGTCAACAAGGTTCGTAACCTGTCGTGTGTAGCTTGACGCATTCTTTTTCCACCCTATGGGGATTCCTATAGTTAAGGAGCCCAAGATGACTCACTTCGACGCGGTAAAAATTATAGAAAGGTGCACTTCACCTATACGAAAATCGAATATGTTTGAGAAGAAGGTACAAACTACAAAATATCTAGAAACAAAAAAATTTTGTCGGCGTATCTGCTTGTGACATTCACTTTGAAATCGCCCTCTACGTAGGTCAATTGAACTGCAGCCGACTCACCCGGAAAGCCAGTTGCGTAATGCGGCGCATTTATACACGTACTGCAAAACCTTCATAATCCAAATCACACAGTCTCAAACCCAATACATTCCTATATATACCACGCAGCACAATGTACATCTGACTGACGCTCACATGAGGCTTTCTACCCAGTCTTCAAGAATATTCTCCGTACTATTTTGTCGCCCATGAATACTGTGTCCTGCGACCTTGACAATGAAAAAAATCCTACAGCTTCGGATATAGCTGAACAGTCCTATAATGACAGTCTCTGCCACATAGGGTACATCTGTAAGCTGATTCAGGTCTGTTGCAAAGTTCTGATTTTGTTTTACCCAAACTAAAAACAGGAGATAGAGGTAGCGGTGACGTACAACGCGATCCTGGACGTCATGTACAGCGCCGTGCGAGGCATGGGGGCGTACAGAGACGACAAGCGTATCTTTGTTAGCGGAGCAACCGACATACATGTATGTATGAATGGTTTATTTATCATTCGTTTCAAACTCTTTGCAGCTCGTATTAAAAGCTCATGAATTGCGAAGTCTCATTTACATCATGCTGCCCCAACGGCTGTCTAAGCTATGGGAGAGAGTGACTGAGTGAGTGATACAAATTTCAAATAAGCTTACATATAAAACCGGTGAAAATAGTTGACAAAACAGGACTAAAAGTTGACAATTCATATTTAAAAAGATTACCATTATTATCTTGATGCCGTCATTTAAAAGATTGACAATATATACTAAGCATACGGCAGGGATCTATTTTGGTAACGTTTGGTGCGTGCTAGCAATGCATCATATTTGTTGCTTTATCTGGTAACCCTCCCGCTGACATTACCCCTTTGTTGCGGTAACCGTTGAAGGAATCCCTGGTCGTCACGACTGCTAAAAGTCTACTGACGCCGACAAAGATGGAAGACACGTTCCACAACCTGCGGTCCTTGCTGGAGCGGGGCCGAGGCATCAGGAACCTCGGGACGGCGGCACTGAACATGTGCCAGATCGCCGAGGGCGCGGCCGAGGTCTACTTCGAGTTCGGCATCCACTGTTGGGACATGGCGTCAGGGGCTCTCATCATCAGGGAGGCTGGTGGAGTGGTTTTAGATACAACAGGTAAGTTATTATGCTTACCTTTGCAGAAGGAAAACACATCATTTTTGCTCTGTTTCTTCTCCTTCTCCACACACATAAGGTCAATGACCTGGACCAGACGTCTGTCACCATGGTAACTGGTGCTGTAGCAGACACCCTGTAGTGTTGGGTTACATTATGTAGCAGGCAGAGTTGGAAGGGCTGGTCACCATGAATGTGTTTGAGTAAGAATAAATAGAGAAGTAGTTTGTTAGGCTAGACCATGTGAAGGTAAACATTATGCATTTGCTTTGCAAATGTTACCAATTCATCTTCATCTTCAGTACTCTCGAAAAACCCCTACTGGGGTATCACTGAGAGGGGGGGGGTTGCGACGGACTATGGCTGCACGGCCGGAAGCCCGGCCTTGAAGGCCTCTACTGTCTGGGCTTGTACTAAGTGTCCCGGCAGCTTATTCCACTCTTTTATTGTTTGTGGAAAAAAAGAAAATCTAAAACAGTCTGTTTTGGCTGATATTGGTTGATATTTGTATTCATGACTTCCCCTAGTGCGCCTATGGGCAGGTTTGAGATATTGTTCTGTTGGAATATTGATATGTCCATGAGCAATTTTGTATAAAGATATCAAGCGAGCGGTTCTCCTTCTGTCAACAAGTAACGGCCACTGAAGGGCGCTTTAGCATATCAGAAACACTGCTTGTAAAGTCATAATCACTAACAGCCATGCGCGCCGCCCTTCGTTGGACCCGCTCCAACGCCCGGGAACCACCAATAGTATGGGGATCCCATACAGTCGCACAGTACTCCAGGTGTGGGCGTACAAGTGTTCTGTAGCATGTTGATTTAACACGAGGAGGACAGTGCGAAAGGTTGCGGCGGATGACTGCCAGTATCCTATTAGCTTTACTAGTAATATAATTTATATGTGTGTCCCATTTCATATCCTGTGATAGTTGAACTCCAAGATATGGATGGGTGTTAACACTAGTGAGGTCTTCCGAACATAATCGATATTGTGTAATAATCGGGTTACGCTTGCGGGTGATATGAAGTGTGTGACACTTCGAGGGATTAAAGGACATTTGCCATGTATCTTGCCACCGGGTCAATGCATCAAGATCTTTTTGTAGACCGAGAGCATCTGAGGATTTTTCAATTACCCGGTATAACAGGCAATCATCGGCAAACAAACGCACCCTAGAGGTCACAACACTCGGAAGGTCATTGATATAGAGGAGGAACAAAAGTGGACCCAAAACAGTGCCTTGCGGTACTCCAGACAATTAACTTCATTTTTCTTCCATAGACTTGGAGTTTTTGACATAGGTTTTTTTTTTCTAGCACGACATAATGAACCCATTTTTTCTTCCATAGGCGGACCGTTTAACCTCATGGGGCGGTGTATGTTGGCGGCCTCCAGCATGGAGCTTGCGCAGACGGTCGCATCCGGGCTACGGCACGATCACAAGAAGCCAGACACCAAAGAACCCGTCTACCTCCGATCTACCAGAGACTGAGAGTGCGCCGCGCTGTAGCCTGGTAGCCAGTCTATCGTGGATTGGGCGGGCTCTCTTCGGGGCTGTAGGAGCTTTTCACCGCCCAGTTCAACTATACTCTCCAAGCAGAGGCTTCAGCTTATTTTGACGTGTTTGTAGGCGTTTTTATCCGGCTTTCTTTTTTTTTGTACCGGTATCTTTTTTTACGCCAGCCAAACTTTGGGTAGCGTATTGGATACTGCCTGGCCAATTTGATACTGCCTTGCCGATTTGATACTGTATAGCAGCCACCGAAAGATCTGCTTGGAGATTATTCAACAAGGCATTCGGGTAAAACTCCTGATCCTAACGTATGTCTTGTTAAGCCTGACGGTCGAGAGTTTCTATCATGAGCTCCAAAGAGAGCACATCCAACCCGCAATAGACTGGCTACAAGACTAGTGTTGTGAGAATTCTTAGTTTTGTAAACGTATTCCAGTATGACTGAATACATGTACGTGCAAAAACATACGTTAACCGCATGTCTATCTGAGATAGATACCGTGAAAACTGTATATAGATATTTTGTATGCACTTCCTACAAACTGTAAATATTATCTGTCAAAAGGCAGATGACTCGAGAAGGAATGAATTTCTATCAGAGATTTCTTTCCAAAATATGATAATAATAATTGGAATTTAAAGGAGATTTATTCATATCTATATTTAGATATCTAGTCTGACTAGACCAAGAGGAGTTTGAATGTTCAAAGCAGTATCTTCGTATCTATGATATGCTTTGTGCCTTATAAGGTTCAATCTGTGCATGATATCAGCCAGTATTGAGATTTGTATGATGTCTTATACTATTGTATATGTTGCAATATGCAAGTTGTGTTTGATAAAATCCAACACTGCATTCTAGAGCGCTCCCAAAACACACACGCGCACACACACACACACACACACACACACACACACACACACACACACACACACACACACACACACACACACACACACAAGGATGCACAAACACGCCACATGTACAAGCGTACACACACCTACTAGTATACATACATGTGCACATACACACATGTAAACGTACACACTACATATATACACACCACACACACACACACACACACACACACACATACACACACGCGCGCACGCAGACACACAAACACACACACACGCACACACATACACGTACACACACACACGCGCGCGCGCGCACACACACACACGCATACACACAAATGATAGAGCACTGCTCACGAAGCATGTTTGAAGTGCAATAGGCAAGGTTTAATTCGGTTGTGGTGGATCAAATAATCAAATGAAAAGTCTCATTGACATTCTTGAAAACGTCATTCAATTTGACATGACAATAATGCTAATTTGTAGAGTTATTTTCTTTCAATACAGTAGCTATAGGTCACAGACGCTATATACATTTTCTGCGAAAAGTTATGTAACGTTATACTCATTCTTAAATACGAAGAGTACGCATTTGTAAAAGAATTATTATCAAGTGCAACAAACATTGTTATTGTTTTACGAAAACAATAAAGGATTTCCCACAAATGATATTCATATCGTTCTTTGAGTCTTTCCGTATTTGTTTACCACAGATTTTAGAAAGTTTTGTTGCAAATTTTTAACCAAAGGCTATTTACCATTTCGGCGTTAAAATTTCTAAGGGTCTATAAATGAAGGTCAGACATCCAGATAATGAGATACACAAGAAATTGTGTGACAGGCTGAATAAAAGTTCTAAACGGGAACTATGCAGCTCCAGATGTCTGACTGAGGGACGACTGCGTATACGAGATGTCAGTTAGCTCAAGGAGGTTATATAACCTCCTTGGTTAGCTTGAGGAATGAATCCACTTTACTATATACGTCAGATACACAAGAAATTGTTACTCAGTCACTGACGAAAAGTAGTGGATGCTACTTGAAACGTCTGACAGTTTTCAAAATCCATCCGGTTGATTGAGTAACAATTTCCTTGTGTGTCTAAGGGTCTCTTACCAAAGGGTCAGAGGTCAGTTTTAGAAAACCCATGCTGGTAAATGGGTCAGTACATGTGGTTGAAGAACCGGTTGAACTACATGTTGAGGTAACACCCCAGTTAGATGGACAATCAGTAGCATCTACCACATCAAAAGACCTGTCACACCTGAATAAGCCCTACATTTTTTAGTTCAAAACACTGTTTTCTTGCCCTTTTCTGACATGTGTTCTCATAAGTTGAATGTCATAACGTACTTGTTAGTTGGTGTATGACCAAAAAGCATGTCGTTTTATATATTATGCATTTTCTGTCATCGGTCCAGATACTCGTACAAACACCATGTGCCAACATTATTTTGAGACGAAAAAAGGACAGGTTACAACTACTATACGGTGTGTGTTTGGGGGGGGGGGGTAAATTTTCGCTGCTTTCCCGTCTTTCGGACATGCGACGTGTTCGTGAGTTTTAGTCATATGAAATGTTTTTAACAACACGAAAATTATGCTAAATTGTTCTAACAACATCATAATGCTACTTCCGATGTCGGGAAGGTAGTTGTTTGAAAAAACAATTCCAAATACACCCAGTTGTAAAATGGTTTCGTCCATGCGACTGAGGTGTTTCTGTCGTCTGTTGTTTTGCTCGGTTGTGGTACTCTCAGTCACCTGTTACTCTAGAGTTTAAAAATGCAGACGTGTGGGCATTTTTTTTAGCCTAACTGTGTTTCTGTCGGTGCGTTTTTGTATTGATGTAACTGATTCCCTTTTTGCTTACGTCTATGAAGGCTGAGGACTGGAATTTGGAATCTGAAAAAAAAAGAAGTAGACCAAGAGAAGAAGGGACATCAAGTCTGCCACCAGGTGTACAGCCACAGAATCTTCTACGAAGGCCCAAAGCGACAATTCTTGCGGGATTATGGATACTTGTGGAATCTGCCGCGAGAAACTATGCCTCTATAAGATGCTTTCGTGTCAACATCGCTTCTGCGTAATCTGCCTGGTAAAATACGTCAAAGGCAGGGACAAAGTTGTCTGTCCCGTGTGTTCAGAGACGATCCCATTACCAGACAGGGGAGTGAAGGGTCTTCCCTCCTATTTCTTCATCGATCTGGAAAAAGAGTCCTGCGGAAGAGACCAAAAGAAGCGTTTCGCCACGAGCAAGTTGAGGTGGGACGAATCGTACTTCTCGTGCGACCATTTGTCCGGCGGTGACGTCAAAAGCAGCCGCACGGAGGACGACAGCGCCCTCGAGCGGAAGAGATCAGAACTGCACAGGATGTTGACAGAGCTGCCCGATAGGCGAGAGAAAGGACGTGTTTGCGTGGCTTGTCAGAAACTTGTGGACGGCTTCAAGACAGGCAAGCAGGCGATTGTAGGCGGCGTAAAGGACCGTGCAGTGAGAGCTAGAAAGGCCATACAATCAACAAGAACCTCAAAGGTACAAACCTGGCAAATTTTATCAACACATACCATTCTGGGTACTCTCTTGGTCATTGAATGAAGAGACTTTTTTTTCACAACCAGGAGTTTTATTCAGCCGACATTTCGGTGACCGCCTGTCACCTTCCTCAGGGCAATTCTGAATAAAACTCCTGGTTGTGTAAGAAGAGTCTCTTCATTCAGTGACTTACCAACCTGATGAAACTATTCACGGGGGTCTCTTGATCATTGTTGTGCATGTTTAAGGCGGCCTTCCTGACTTTATGTTTATCTTTTCACAGAAGGTGTCTGAAGATATAAGAATTCTTTTGTTGGGCGACAGTGGGTAAGTAAGGGTTGTTTATGTTCACAGCATATTTGTTTTTGTTTATTTTGTCGTCGAATAACAAATCGGCATATGCATCGAATGTAAAATAAAAAAAAAGTTTCTTAGTATAAAATAATTCAGTTTACATCCAATCTTCTCATATATAGTTTTGTGTATTGTTTTCTTGTATATTACCACATTTGAATGAATATTGTAAAAAGCTACCTCTGTTAATGCATTTGAATGAGCATTGTAACTGTTCTTATATTGTATAGTATTGTCCAGTTACCACGGCTAACCCTTTAACATAGCCTCCGGCTAGCTGGGCAGTCCTGGCTGTATATCATTTTATACAGCCATACAAATCAAATCAAATCAAATCAAATCAAATAGTACAATGAATACCCGGATACCCGACGAAATTAGATGTGTTCCACTTACATGTGTATGAGAATGCACATTTTCATACCACGAAAATTACAATTTTTGGTTACATTTTCAGAAGCGGGAAGACCTACCTCCTTAACAAGTACGCTGACCGCTGGGACGTTGACCCCGGGCCGACGTTGGGCATCGACTTTAGAACGAAAGACTTGGCGGTGGACGGCGGACAGGTAACGCTGCAGGTAAGGCGATGCAATGCGTCATTTGTCAACAGCACAGTACTAGTAATCTCCAAGCAGATCTTTCAGTGGCTGCAAAGACAGTTACCATTTGCCACCCGAAGCGTAAAAAACAGTTACCAGTACAAAAAAGAAAGCCCGATAAAAATGCCTAAAACAGGTCAAAACTAAGCCGAAGCCTGAACCTCTGCTTGGAGGGTAATAGTACGGGTATCCGAACGACTCTGAAGTGTTGTACTCCTGAATTGACTTTTGTTAGCTGTGTAAGCACGTCGGCAGAACGTACTGCGCCTGCGCGAAACCCGTAATGTAATTTTGCGTAGCACTTAGGCAGATTAAGGTCTCATTCCGCAGTTACTCCGCGCGTGTAAGGTCTAAAAGAGTCCGGTCAAAAAAAGAATTGGGCCCGAACAGCGTGAGTTTATGTCCATCATAAATTCCCTTTTATCGCTCAGACCTGATCTGAAAGGGTTTGAGATGGAAGCTTGTTTTACTGACAGGATCAGGCAGGGAAGTTTCGGCATTCGAGCGATTGGCGGACGTGGACGCTTCTTTTTTTACCTGAGTACTGCGGTCGGGCACTGTGAGCCGCGAGAGGGCCTCTTCCGGATCGTGGGTAATTGCAGTTATACATGACGTAAATATCGGAGATCCCGTTAGAATTGGGGGAAAATTTTTTTATTGTTTAAACGACACGTGTGCTTGCTACAGAAAGCAAAATACCGTTGCCGATACTGTTTTTTAATTGGATTCACAGCCAAAATCGTGGCGTATTTTAACATGTAAGTCAATGGAACAGCGAAACTGGTGTATGAGACCAGAACGTCTTGTGTATAGTTTTCAAATGTCGTGTCGGAAAAGATATCGTCCGCAACAGGCAAAAGTCTGATGCAGCGTTGACCAAACATCGTGGAACATCTGGGTTTCGCGCAGGCGCAGTACGTCCTGCTAACGTGCTTATGTCAGCAGAGCCGCGTCGGCAGAATGTACTGCACCTGCGCGAAACCCGTAATGTATTGTGCCTAGCACTTTGGCAGAACGTCTCATATAAGGTTGTATTAGAGCAGATAAGGTTGACAGCCTGTCTGTAGTTTTCTGATGTTGTATAGGAAAAAATATCGTCTGCAACAGGCAAAAGTCTGATGCAACGTTGACCAAACATCCAAGGAAAACCGTGGAACATCTGGGTTTCGCGCAGGCGCAGTGCGTCCTGCTAACGTGCTTATGTCAGCAGGGTGTTTGCAGTCATGTGACTATGACGTAAATGTTGTCCGCCATACTGGATTGTTAAAACTGGAAGTTGTACCCATAATTACATATGCAAAATTTGATTTAAAAATCAACAATTTTGCATATGTAATTATAGTTACTTGAAAACATGGCATCCTCTGTTTGGTACCCCCTTTTCTTCCTTTTAACTCTCTTTTCTTGACTTTCATGCAGCTGTGGGACACCTCTGGACACGCGAGATTTCATTCCCTGATCTCGCGATACTTCCGGCAGGCCGACGCCGTGGTTCTTGTTTACGACACGTCACATCCGGGATCTTTCCACAGCATCCAAACATGGCGGGAAATCTTCTTCAAACACGCGCCCGCCAATCAGAGACAAGGAAGTGTTGACATCGTTCATATAAAGGACGTCCAGGCGGCGGAAAATTCATCCTTCTTGGACAAGATGTTGACCAGTCTTAAGATGAGCGCCCAAGAGTCTTCCAAGACGGTCAAATCATTCGTCGACAAGATCGTCATAAACGTTAAGGTAGAGCTGTCTTAAGTTCGATCTCAAGATCTCACTAGTGTCACTGACGACAGGTAGTGGATGCTAACTGAAACGTCTGACCGTTTCCAAAATCATATCCAGTTGCTTGAGTAACTGGTTTCTGACGTATCTTATTACCCGGATGTCTAACCTTCGTGTCTTAATGTTGCTATTTTCAATGACGCTTTCAACTTTAACGACACCCTTGATGAATTGAATTAACTGAGACATTTTAGATGAACCATTCGGGGTTAAGGTGATTGGCAAGAAGGAAACATTCAGCAGAAAGTTGTCTAGTCTTGCGATATCGGTCGATTCCTTAAAAAGCCTACGATCTATATAGAAGGCTTAAGCTTGAAAACATGTATCTCGCTAATTATAACTCTGTTTAGCTTCTACATGTACCAGACTTCAGAAGCAGCTGGAAAGAGTAGAAATGGTCTAAATAGGCAGATAACATGCCAGGGGAGTTGGTCCGATAAAGGAAACGCAAACTTTGCTTCTTTTAGACAATTTCTACTCTTTCCAGCCGTTTCTGAAGCCTGGTAGAGGGTAAATTTCTTCCGAGAGCGTTAACGATATTGTGAAAGTGCCATAGAGACTTCTCCTTCCTACGTGTCCTTCCAACGCTGTGGCTAACTTTTACGAATGCCTCTATTTGAAGGGAGCCGCCGAACGAGTTGGACAAGGATTGAAGAGTCTCGCGAGGAAGAGCGAGACTAGGCGAGGAGAGGGCGACGTCGAGACATCGAGTGACGTCAGCGACGCCGAGAATGCTGCTGGCGTGACCTTCATGGTTCTCGGGAACAACAGGTCAACAGACGACTCTGAGGTGGGTTATGCTACTGGATTAGCCTTTGTTTGTGTAGGGTGTTTTCACTCACGTGACTATGACGCAAGTATTGTCCGCCATGTTGGATGGTTAAACCTATACCAACCTTTTAAGTTGACGGTTAAATTTGAATTCGTATATGTAGTTTAGCACTTTGGCAGAACGTATTGCGTCTACGCGAAACCAGGATTTTTCACGGTTTTTGGTCACGTTAGAGATGTTTGGCCAACGTTGCGTCAGAATTTTGCCCGTTGCAGACGATATCTTTTCCAACACAACATGTGTAAACTTTAGACGGAATGTCATCCCTAGATACGCGAATACGACCTTAAACGAGTCATTCTGCGGAGGTGCGAATACATTACATTGCATACTACATTACATTGCATTACATATACAACATTACTGTTGACAACTAAAAAAGAAGCTAATAAGTACTTGTCGAGTACAAGAGGAAACGTAGTGTCAAAACCAGTCTTTCTTTGAGGGTGAAAAAGGCTTTTAGATGCAGTATAATATGCAAATTTTACTCAGTTTTTATTGTTACATTCACAGGACGATAATAGCGACGCAGAGGCATGGTGTCGTAGGAACAACATCAGGTATCACGTGATTAGTTCCCAGAATGCAGCAGAGCTCGACACGGCCTTCCTCGGTCTAGTCAGTGACGTCATCGCCCTGAGAGGGCATGCGCAGTGAAAGATACTTTGTGCAGAAAACGTTAAGGGCAAAGAAGTAGATAGATATGGCGTCGGGCATCTTATATGGGTGAATATATCATTCAGCAGCCTTGTTTGTTTGTTTGTTTGTTTACTTGTTTATTATAATCCAATACATGTACTAGGGACACTTGCATCAGTGGTGTTAACATGTTACTTGTACAATATGAAATTACAATAAAGCATACGTCTGCTCGCTACAGCTGTATATTATGTTTTGTTTTTACATACCAGTCTTAATACATGCTTCCGCCCTCCCCAGTACATGGGATGATGGACAGTATTATACAGAGTAGATGATTTTGTAATGTATGACACATCTGCGATTCTACTGGTAGAGATCCTGCTTGGAGTCTGTACATTGTAAAATATTCGCTTAAAAGACAGTCAGAACTGTTCAACTTTGATTCATGTCACTTTAGATCAATGGATTCACGTCGGACTTGAAATTTAGGATTTGTAAATGGGGAAACCCCCCTAACACATTAATAGTATCTTAATCGGAGTCTCTGTCGACAAAGACTCCGATCGGGACCTCTACCGGTATGTAGGAGCACCTATTCTTCCAGAACGGAGTCCCTACCCTGACGTGTATATGCCGTGCGATCTGGCCGAAGGCTCAGCTAGGTTGTTATTTGAGGTAGCTAAAATGATAGGTCTTGTTTTCACCCCTCTTCAGGCGCTATTACGTGTGTACAAAAGTGGTGGTTCGACCAGGTGTTATTTTGAGACGGGTCAATGACTCTGTGACGACATGATGCGTGTTTCGAATACTTTTTCTCCGGCGGATGAATACAATGGAATGTAAAACACTCGGAAATATTGTGGTTTTGTCTAACTGCCTTCACAATCCTAAAATATAAACACTATTTCTGATTCAAGAGAAACATTCTTTGTGTTTTAAAAGAAGCTTGCGGTACAAGCCAAGAACTCGACAAAAATCAGTGAAAATACATTTCAGGTACATTTCCGACGTCATCGAATGCACGTCTTAGAGTCGTATGTTTCTTTTTAATAGAAATTATCTTAAAATCTTATAAGCGACAGGAGTTTTGACAGAAATCACCACAGCATGACATTTCAACCTTACAAAAAAAGCCCCAGGGCTACAAGGTGTTTTCTTACACACAGTCGCTCAACTATTTTCGTGGCCAACATGGCGTGACCTCATACGTAAGTTACATGTGTACGTGCGTGGTGACTGGGCGCGGTTGAGCTGACTGAACGTGTCTTATCTGTGGTCGTATTTAGTAACAGTCTTTTTGGAAGACTGTTTAAGGGGGTACGGAGACGGGGAGCGTCAATAAGGCAATGGGGGCTTACGAGAGCACGGGACATTCCGTCTTCACCTCTTTGGAGCACGCCCCCAACACCAATCGCGCCCCACGCCGCATCCCCAACAAGTGCGGGATCTGCTACAAGGTGTTAACGCTGTCCAAGAGTCTCCGGTGCTCCGACAACTTCTGTGAGGGCTGCCTGGAGACTTACGTGGACAACAAGGCCGCCATCGTCTGCCCAACTTGCGGCGAGGCCTCCGTGCTCCCTCCGGGGGGAGTTGTGAATCTCCCCGACACGTTATGGGTCCTCCCGGCGGAGTCGCAGAACGCTTTCGGGGAGGGGACCCCGACTGGCGATTCCATGGGAAGCGGTGACCAAGCTTTCACCGTCTGTTCGGACCATTTCAGCGAACGAGACGCGTTCTTCTGTAAGAACTGCGACAGGGTCGTCTGCAACGAGTGCGTCGCCCTAGGGCAGTGTCAGCACGGACCAACGCGGATCAGCGACACCATCAAGCGGAAGAAACTCGAACTGCAAAAGGCCTTCGTGAAGTGGCGGGAACAGGCGGCGGAGAGCACGTCCGAACTTTTGCAGGATCTGGACGAAACCGTGGGCAAGAAGGTCACCGGGGGTCTCCAGGCGGGCAAGGAGGCGGTGGAGAAAATCTTTAAGGAGACGGATGAGAGTGAACCTAAGTCTCAGAAGCAACGTCAGGTTGGCTTGTTGTTGTCTTTCATCGTTTAAAGTGTCTTAGGTTGTCTCTAATTTTAAAATGTATACAGTGTATAGCTTTCAGACATGAATTATGGTTTGTGAGGGCCAGCTGCTTATTCTTAACTTATCCCATGGTAGTTTACCTTTACCAGGGTTGTATATTTGTTTCTTTGTTTGTTTATACCCCCAGAGGTCACAGAACGATGTGAGAATCTTGCTACTGGGTGACAGAGGGTGAGTAACTCAAATCACGGTATTAATTTTGTTTTAGTCGAATTCGAAGTAAGATCTGGAAACGATCTCACATTGGGCATGACAATCATTTGCTGGTTTGTTCAGCACCATTGTTGTCTAGGGTTGATAAAATGTAACTGTGGTTGTAATCTAAATTTTATTCCATGTTTTATAGGCCTTTCTTTCTATAACTCAGTGAGTGGAAATTTTGCAGGTGATTTTGGCCACGTGACAATCCCGTGATTTTGACGACGTGCTGAACACGTCATTTTGACCACGTGATTATCACGTGATTATGACTATGTCATCTACGTGATTTGACCATATTTAGCAACATGTCAAAAGGCCTCCTCCTCTAATGGCCTACCTTTACAATAGCACGTACACTGTCCATAGAGGAGTTGTGTATAATAACAGTTAAGGAGTAACTGTATAATACAACAGGTCTTTAACACTACCTCTTTTGGGTATCTCTGACATTACAGCAGCGGCAAGACTTACGTCATGGGCAAGTACACTGGCCTAGCGGACGGTGACCCCGATTCCACGCTGTCCATCGACTTCTGCCGGAAAGAGGTGGAGATTGACGGGAGAAAAGTTAACCTTCAGGTGGGATTACGTCATCAAACAATCCACCAGTTGAATATCTAATTAACCCCTCCTATATTTATATGTCAGTGTAGAGACTCCAATCTGGTAAAATCAGCCATTCTACCGGTAGAGATCCCGATCGGAGTCTTTGTCGACAGAAACTCCGATCAATCAATCAATCAGTCAGTCAATCAATCAATCAATCAATCAATCGATCGATCGATCGATCGATCGATCAATTAATCAATTAATCAATCAATCGATTAATCAATCAATCAATTAATCAATCAATCAATCAATCGATCGATCGATCGATCGATCAATCAATCAATCAATCAATCAATCAATCAATCAATCAGTCAGTCAGTCAATCAATCAATCAATCAATCAATCAATCAATCAAACCGCAGGCATCAGGAAAAATCCCTCCAGGATGTTCTGTTTTCCGCCAGGGCTCTCATGTCTACAGATTCTACTGCAAATAATACGTGTTGGGTTGCAAGCCCTACGCCGGGTTTTCCAGAGTTTTCCTTCTCCGCTGAGGGTTTTAGGTCACAATTAGGGCACAGCAAAAACAGAGGAAAAAGAAAAGTTTAAGAACTGAAAAGGAAAAAAAAAGAAATGAACTCCGATCAGGATGCTGTTAATGTGTTACGGTGGTTTCCCATGGACAAATCCTGAATTTCAAGTGAATCCATTGATGTTAATGAATAGTTCTAACTGTCTTTCAAGCGAATATCTTAAAATGTACAGACTCCAATCGGGATCTCTACCGGCGATTCTACCAGATCAGAGTCTCCACCCTAGCATATAACGTTACACATGTATTTGAATAAAGGATGTTTAATTTACTGGTTAATTGATTGATTACTTGATTGATGTAGTGGATACATTCCAAACGTTCGAAACTTTTCCTACTTAAAAAGTTTAAAAAAACACCAACCATAACTCAACAGAGACGGTGGGCGATATAAACTTCCTGACACTAATAATAAAGACGTCACGTGTCCGTATAAGGTCACGTAATCAAGATGATTGCTCACTTGAATTCTGGGGAAGACTGCAGTTAGAAATATCGATACGCTATTTTTTGTATTGGAACAAAGTTTTAACCCTGCACTGTAAAGGTCTAAACATTTTGCCTATTTCTTTTGCAGCTGTGGGACACCTCTGGCGACGCGAGATTTCGGTCCGTGATCTCGCGATACTTCAGGCAGGCTGACGCGGTGGTTCTCGTCTACGACGCGTCACACCCAGAATCCTTCGAAAAGGTCAAATGGTGGAGAGACGACTTTCTAACCATCACAGCCGCTAGCAACACAGGTGACGTGTTCTTAGACGCCCATAGCAACGTCACAGAAGAAACTGGGAAGGAAGACGCCTCTCCGTTCGAAGAAATCCTCGATGATTTGAAGACAACGGCGGAGAAGACGTCCAGGAAAGTGTCGTCAGTTCTTGACGAGTTTGTGGACTTCGTCAAAACGAGCGTAAGCGACGTGGAAGGGGAAGGAAATCGTCATGGCAACAACGGCGCAGGCGGGATGGATACCGACAAGGACAGTGACGTCACAGGTATGACCGGCACGACAGAAAAGAACGACAAAGTCGGTCCTACCGGTGTCATGGAGACCGAGGCTCATGCAGGGGTTTTGGAAGCACCAGAGAGAACGGAAGTGCCTTTCATCGTGATAGGAAACATCAAGTTCGGAGGCTCGGAGGACACGCGCGAGGTACTGTGTATGATACTAGTACGATACTTTTCCACTATTCAATACTTTACACACAAGTTCTGTATCTGTATAGCCGGTATAACCGCTCTTCGGCGTAACACACATTTAAGTTTACCTTTGCAGAAGGAAAACATATTGTTTTTGCTCTGTTTTTTTCTTTTTCTTCTTCTCCAAACACATAAGGTCAATGACCTGGACCAGACGTATGTCACCATGGTAACTGATGCTGTAGCAGACACCCTGTGGTGGTGGGTTACATTATGAACAGAGATGTTCATAGTTAGAGCAGAACAGAGATGTTGGGGCTGGTCACCATACACTAGTATATGAATGTGTTTGAGTAAGAATCCCAGAGCAGTAGTTTGTTAGGCTAGACCATGTGAAGATGAACATTATGAATTTGTTTAAAGTTAAAATTGACCCAGTGAGACTGTCAAGTGACCCAGTGTAGACGTCACACTTCAATGAAGCCACGTGACAGTCTCACTGGGTCAGCCTACTGAGGAAGACCAGAGGTGCTGGTCGAAAGCTCTAGGTGAGAAATTTACCTTTGTGTTGGATCAAAAGTTTTAACTTTAAACACGTAACTACCAACAAAGATGAACTTCAATGACGTTATGAATTTGCTTTGCGCATGTTACCTTTCTAGTTTTTAATTAAAAATCTTTGAACCCTGTCAGTTTCACAATGACGAGGCGCAGGTTTGGTGCGACAGTAAGAACATCCCGTACTTGGAGACCGACTGCCAAGATCGCTCCGTTCTGGAGTTCGCCTTCCAGACCCTCATCAGGAACGTCTTACAAATCAGACAGACTATTCAAATGGACCCATAGTTATGGCTGTATGTCTTACAAATCAGACAGACTATTCAAATGGTAATTAGCAAGGATTTGATGACTTTCAAGATTCAGATTCAATATGTTTCTATTGAACTTTCGCAGTGGACAACTTTCGCAGTCACTGAATTGCAGTCAATTTACAGTTTTTTTAAACCGATCACACTGACATATAATATTGCACATAAAAAACAAGTTGATTCATTCAGTGGACAAACATTCGTTCAGTTGACTTGGTTTTGTAATCATCCACTTTTGTTAGCTATACTTCTTTATTATGTTTCTCAGTGTAATTAATTTTTGTACACGCGTTATGTTATCTTTGTATTTCGGTCCTACATGTTGTATCGTTTTCTCGTTTACTGGTCCCCCTTGGAAATCAGCAAAGAATAGCTATAGGGACAAGCCAGTTGTCGTAAGATGTAATGAATAAAAAATAAATAAATACTAGTAGATGCTGCTTTAGATTGCATTTTTTGTTTCGTTTGTGATTTGTAGGGCCTAGGTCTTTACAATATATGTCTTGTCGTGCTTTGAAGCTGCCTGTTTCCTACGTGTATTGTCTTGTCACAATCCCAATAAATCAAATCAAAAGTCAATTCGAAATAACGTATAAAGTGACAGATACATAGTCTACGTCACTATAAAATGCCCCCGTCAAAGTTTAAAGCTAAGAAGGAATTTTTTTTAACGAAAAAAGAAATTGTTAGCACACTGCCTGAGACTTACGCTGATTCATTTTTATCAAATGCTCAAATTACTCAGATTTTTTAATGTTAATTTATGTTGAAGTAAAGGTTTTTGTAAACATTATTGCATATATTGTCAGAGAAAACAACTGGTGGCATTACATTTTCTTTTTCAAATTTTGAAGCCTCGTATATGTGTAATGACAGCTGCATTACTATGAATGAATGAATGAATGAATTGTTTATTTGATTATTGTGATCAGTCATTGAAAGTACCTCACAGCCACTGGCTGAATTGCGTGCTTTTTGGCGACGTCTCAGGGAGGAGCCTAATGGTACAATATTGTGTGCAATTCGCAAGAATTCTAGGAATTGAACAGGCATTTTGTTCACAGGAATGGAATGTCTACAGGCATGTCTCAGACCTACATCTATGCCCACATTCCTGGAAACCTTTGGGACCCTGTTCCTCTCTGCCCCGGATGCCCTACTTTCTGTGACCCCGGGGCTCGTTCACTATACACTCGGAGGAGGGTGCACTGTATCTGTATAGGTACCAAGTCTTCCTCAAAATCATTAAATGATGGCAGGGCAGCAGTGCCATGCAAACAATAACCCTAACAGCAACCACCGTCAATGTATGTTTTCATTGCCAGTCTTGTTGCAAATTACATCACATAATAATGGATAGAACAAGGTTAAGTTACCAAAGTCACTACATCCTAAAGCATTTGCGAAATGTTCCCAAGTTCTGTCGTGCGGTTCTCAAAATAAACACAAACAAGCAGATTTGTTAGACCGCTTTTATTCCCAAGTTGTCCGACTCCATGGTTAGTAGACCCCATACATAATTTCATTCTATCCTTTTAAAATAATCAGAGCTAAAATCGCCGTCATAGGTGGACTTATGATGTCTTGGAATCGTTCGAGACAGCTGTTCGGCGTCTCGTTTTTTTTACAGAGATTGTGTCTTATTTGTCCTCGGTAAGATGTTAACATAACGTATGACTCGCATATGGCATGTCGACATGTCATATACTGTCTGTGGCTGTTGCCTAGTGGTGGGAGGGAGGTACGTAAAAACCAATGAGAGAGTCTCACCTTTGCCGAAAAGATATCGGCAACAGGGAAATATCCCGGTTTTGCGATGTACGTGATTGTTCAAATGCCATTTTAGGACACAATGAGTGTTTAGGTTTTTTCAGAGAAACTACATTATTTCCACAATATGACATGGTGTTGATGGCGAATACAACATAATTAACTACATAAGTAAGTAAAAGTTACCAATAAAACTCCATATATAACATAATATATAATATAACATATATAAACCTATAACCCAAGGTTAGTGTGGCAGATTGGAATCAAAATACATTGCTTAAATCTAACTTGCATACATATTATAATAGAAAGTCCATGCTTGATTTCCTACTGGTACTGGGTATTTAAAGTACATAAAGAAATGTATTACTGCATTCCAAAGCTGACATGTCAGATAACGAAAAAAAGCCCAGAAAGACTAGCAGTTGATGATAAGACAATGATCGAAAGTCCACATAACTCTTTATGCTTTATGCTTTTGTGCTTACTCTCTTATTTATATTAGTGCACTTTGTCAGTACATGCTGCCTTCTTAAAGTAACAGTACCAATCCATATATATATATATATATATATATATATATATATATATATACTTCGCTAGGATATCTTCATTCTGTATATATATATATATATATGCTTCACTAGGATATCTTCATTCTAGGCTCAAAAAGTTTCTTTTTAGACACCTTTTAAATACCTTAAATACATTAAAATATCTTTGTGACAAAGTGTGGAGACCAAACTTTACAGTAGACCGATCATGACCGTAAAAAATTAGCAATTCAACCAACGGCAGTTCGAACAATGTACCTTGTTGCATGTTCGCTATTTTTTTTGCATTTCTACGTTTTGATGGAGTGTGTGTGCATGGGGTTTTGGGACCGGTCTATATCTACAGTATAAACTACCATTATGATCCTTTTAGCGCAGAAATACATAGTTTGATATTCATAATATAAAATTTCAATACCCAAGAAAGCGATATCAAATAAACTTCACCTTCATCTATCTTTGTTTTAACCCAGAATTGAAAATCATCACTTGCACATCCCACAAAAGTCGAAATCTCTACATACTTCAGGTTAATGATTAAAATTTTATGAATTTGGTGTAATTTTACCCTTTTCCCACTAGGATAAAATTGTCCGGATCGAAGGCGGTGAAGGCCTACAATGAACACATTATTCGGTCATTACTGCTCTCTAACTTGCTGCCACGTAGATTTTGGCATTGCATATACATGAAGAAATATCACCCCGTAATCAATGACCTGGTCAATATGTTAAGTAAACCACTGAAATTGCGTCGCGTTCAGACGCAAATCGCGATCCAGTCAAGGTGGATCGAAACTACCTAGTACCTCCAGATGTGTTTTGGGATCGAAGCGCTTTTAATGGAATTATTGAGTGTTCAGATGGGGCCACATGAATCCTGATTCGAGGGAAACCACATCCAATGCGCTTTCAGTGGTTCCGTCTGAACGGGGCCGAATTCTATCAGGATCGAAGCCGGAGTTGAAGCGTTTCGGCTTCGATCCAGACATTTTATCCTAGTGGGAAAATGGCCTTTGAGATGGTAGTTAAAATCAACGTCTGGTGTTAAAATGAAATCAATGGCCGACGGCGCCGCCAATTTCCGTCTCGTAAACGGTCGTCGCCTTTTGAAACGGTCGATGCCATATCACAGAACGCCTAACTTTAAGTGTGTCAGCACGGTCCATTTACACCGTGATGTTTCGTGGCGTAGAGGTTTAGGGTATCGGTTAGGGTTTTAGAGCTACTCTTTTTGACCCGGGTTCAAATCCGAGCTTGTGCTTTTTCTTTTTTCACTAATACCTTTACTATTTTTCATGATCCTACCATACATTTGCAATTAGAATGTTGATTTTCATACGTTTTATACTTTTTTGGACTTAAGTTAATAAAAGTTATGATACGCTCGGATATGGCATCGACCGGTCATCGAAAGGCGACGACCGTTTCGAAAGGCGACGACCGTTTACGAGACGGAAATTTGCGACGGCGCCTGTAGGCATCCTCAGTTTGAAAAGGCTACCGCTGTCAATCAAGTTTCCAAATATGGTTGTTGAGTGACTGCCCCCTGGGGACTGCCAAAATGCGGTTCCTGGTTGGGTCAGGCTTAAGTTTACATAGTTCAGGCAGTTGGTTGGGTTTATATAACAACAATTATGTATATGTCACACTCCTATAGATACCGTTCCCTGTAACAGTGTAGATACTAGTATGTAAATACGTTGCGTTTGGGAACGCATCTATAGCAGCGACACCTGTGCTTTGCAATGTGAACCAGTCAGAATTGCCCTCAGGAAGGTGACAGACGGTTACCGAAACGTCGGCTGAATAAAACACTTGGATGTGTAAAAAGAGTCTTTATATTCAACTGCCTTAACTATGTAAAATTGGCCTGGTTGTAATAAGAAGTGGTTGGCTGTGCCAGGTGGTTGTCATTCGAACATTGCCCGCTCAAACACAGTGGACAAAATGACCACCAAGGTATACGTGAGTGCGAGCATGAACGGCATGTCTGCAGACCCAGCTCCGCTAACGGGGCGCAGCGAACATCCCGTTCCGTTCACGGCGCCATCACCGGTATATCCAGCGTTACAGGTGCACCTGGCGTCAAGTGCAGGGGCGGGGTTGTCCGAGCACGTGGCGTTCGCGTGGCACGGGTTGGACGAGCAGGCGTTGATATCTAGAGATAGTAATATAAACTAGCAATTAGTACATGCTGTTCTCAAGGGAGGTAAAAAATCAATGACCTAGAACAACATCTTGAACAGAGACGTGGGCCGCTACCGACTTCCGACCACCTTTGGCCCAGAAAGTGACGCGTACTGAGCAACTGGGTTCTCTGTTATCCTAAAGACGACAAGGGGACTATGTTGGGTGTTAGAGTTAAGCTAAATCCCTCTTCATAACACTTAGAACAGCATGGCACTAAATACAGGCTACCGTGTGGATTATGAAAAAAATTACGGTTCTTATTGGCAAATGTGCAGATCTTGGCACATTGGCGACACCAAATGCGTCTGTGTCCTCATCACTGTTTGGACAGTGTCAGCGATTAGCCAAAAGGCCTGGTGGGCGTCTCTCTACCGTATAGTGTGTGGATTATAAGGCTTTAAAACAACGTCATACCTGAGCACCCAGTTCCGTTACGGCGACCGTCTCCTGTATATCCGACGTTACAAGTACAATTGGCGTCAAGTGCAGGGGCGGGGTGGTCTGTACAGGTGGCCTGGGCGTGGCACGGGTTGGACGAGTTCAAGCAGGTGTTGATATCTGGAAATGGAAATGTCAACTAATAATTGGCAATTGGGGTCCCTTCCGTGCATACAAAGATTTCAAAGGTCTTCTTAAACAAGTATATATTTGCTTACGTTCCAAGTGTTGAGTTAGGGTAAACTTGGGGAAATGTTATGTTTGAGGACAAGTTCAAATGAAACCGGAAAATGAACGCACACACACAAAACATGACAGATGCTTTCCCTACTCCCGGCATAAGTGGTTAAACATATAATTGCCACAGGTTTTCTGAAATATGGCAGCATCAACTAAAAGCTAATTGGGCTTATTGAAAATACCATCATACCTGAACATCCAGTTCCGTTACGGCGTCCGTCTCCTGTATATCCGACGTTACAAGTACAATTGGCGTCAAGTGCAGGGGCGGGGTTGTCTGTACAGGTGGCCTGGGCGTGGCACGGGTTGGACGAGTTCAAGCAGGTGTTGATGTCTGGAAATGGAAATGTCAACTAATGATTGGCAATTGGGGTCCGTTCCGTGCATACAAAGATTATAAAGGTCTTCTTAAACAAGTATATATTTGCTTACGTTCCAAGTGTTGAGTTAGGGTGATCTTGAGGAAATTTAATGTTTGAGGTCAAGTTCAAATGAAACAGGAAAATGAACGCACACGCACAAAACATGACAGATGCTTTCCCTACTCCCGGCATAAGTTGTTAAGCATATAATTACCGCAGGTTTTCTGAAATATGGCAGCATCAGCTAAAAGCTAATTGGGCTTATTGAAAATACCATCATACCTGAACATCCAGTTCCGTTACGGCGTCCGTCTCCTGCATATCCGACGTTACAAGTACAATTGGCGTCAAGTGCAGGGGCGGGGTTGTCTGTACAGGTGGCCTGGGCGTGGCACGGGTTGGACGAGTTCGAGCAGGTGTTGATGTCTGAAGATGGAACAATTTAAGAAATGTTTGGCAAATATCAAAAAGAAATCAGTCAAATAACCTAAATCACTATCTTGTGAACTGAGCCACTTAGGCTTGCGAGGTATGTCTAGTATCAGGGTGAAATGTACGAAGTTAGTATGTACGAAGTTGTACGAAATTAGATTACGTCAAGTAGTCTTTTCAAGGGACAGGAGCTGGTGTACAATGACGTCACCACCGTGTGACGCAATCTAACTTCGTACAGAGGGCGGGGGCTGGTGTACGATGTACGAAGTTGACGTCACCACCGTGTGACGCAATCTAACTTCGTACAGAGGGCGGGGGCTGGTGTACGATGTACGAAGTACGAAGTTGACGTCACCACCGTGTGACGCAATCTAACTTCGTACAGAGGGCGGGGGCTGGTGTACGATGTACGAAGTACGAAGTTGACGTCACCACCGTGTGACGCAATCTAACTTCGTACAGAGGGCGGGGGCTGGTGTACGATGTACGAAGTACGAAGTTGACGTCACCACCGTGTGACGCAATCTAACTTCGTACAGAGGGCGGGGGCTGGTGTACGATGTACGAAGTACGAAGTTGACGTCACCACCGTGTGACGCAATCTAACTTCGTACAGAGGGCGGGGGCTGGTGTACGATGTACGAAGTACGAAGTTGACGTCACCACCGTGTGACGCAATCTAACTTCGTACAGAGGGCGGGGGCTGGTGTACGATGTACGATGTACGAAGTTGACGTCACCACCGTGTGACGCAATCTAACTTCGTACAGAGGGCGGGGGCTGGTGTACGATGTACGAAGTACGAAGTTGACGTCACCACCGTGTGACGCAATCTAACTTCGTACAGAGGGCGGGGGCTGGTGTACGATGTACGAAGTACGAAGTTGACGTCACCACCGTGTGACGCAATCTAACTTCGTACAGAGGGCGGGGCTGGTGTACGATGTACGATGTACGAAGTTGACGTCACCACCGTGTGACGTAATCTAACTTCGTACAGAGGGCGGGGGCTTGTGTACGATGTACGAAGTACGAAGTTGACGTAGCACTGTGTGACGTAATCTAACTTCGTACAGAGGGCGGGGGCTGGTGTACGATGTACGAAGTACGAAGTTGACGTCACCACCGTGTGACGCAATCTAACTTCGTACAGAGGGCGGGGGCTGGTGTACGATGTACGAAGTACGAAGTTGACGTAGCACTGTGTGACGTAATCTAACTTCGTACAGAGGGCGGGGGCTGGTGTACGATGTACGAAGTACGAAGTTGATTTGTATTTAGAAAAAAAGGCTGAACAAGTTTCTGAAGAAAGTATCCCACTTGAAGTTGACATTCCAAGTAGCGTGAAGATTTGTCGGGCTCAATTTACCGCCCGACATCTTCGCACCGCCAGGTAGACGTTTTGAATTACTAGTGAGAGTTACGAGAACGCAATCCCCGGTTCGAATTACAGGCGACGCCGTTTACGAAACGCATTCCATGGTTCAAATTACCAGCGGCACCGTTTTCGGAACGCATTCCACGGTTCGAATTACAAGTTACACACGTTATGAACACAATACCTGGCCAGTTTAAATTACATCAACAACAACAACAAAAAGTATCTAAAAAAAACTTTCGCCAACTAGTGTTATTTTTTAATATGCCATAATGAATTTGCGGTTAGTCTTAGTACAAGTCGTGTTGGAGGATATATTTGTTAGCGTTCGGGATATCGGGGTAGTGCAGCGAGTAACAAGAGGCCCGGCTCATGCACGAAGTTAGCTTAGTTAGCTCACAATCCCCACGTCATAACTTGGTACAACTTCGTACTTCGTACAGCAGGGCCGGCTTATGTACGAAGTTAGATTACGTCACACGGTGATGACGTCAACTTGGTACAACTTCGTACTTCGTAAACCAGGACCGGCTTATGTACGAAGTTACACTACGTCACACAGTGATGACGTCAACTTGGTACAACTTCGTACTTCGTACACCAGGGCCAGCTTTATGTACGAAGTTACACTACGTCACACGGTGATGACGTCAACTTGGTACAACTTCGTACTTCGTACACCAGGGCCGGCTTTATGTACGAAGTTACATTACGTCACACGGTGATGACGTCAACTTGGTACAACTTCGTACTTCGTACACCAGGGCCGGCTTATGTACGAAGTTACACTACGTCACACAGTGATGACGTCAACTTGGTACAACTTCGTACTTCGTACACCAGGGCCGGCTTTATGTACGAAGTTACATTACGTCACACGGTGATGACGTCAACTTGGTACAACTTCGTACTTCGTACACCAGGGCCGGCTTATGTACGAAGTTACACTACGTCACACAGTGATGACGTCAACTTGGTACAACTTCGTACTTCGTACACCAGGGCCGGCTTATGTATGAAGTTAGATTACGTCATCCCATGGTCAGATTACGTAACAGATGGTGACGTCTGATTTTAACTTCGTACATTTCACCCTGATCCTAGACATGTATGAGGCTTGCTACGGTACTAAAAGGTAACAATTGTCATTATACCTGAACATCCAGTTCCGTTAAGGCGACCGTCTCCTGTATATCCGACGTTACAAGTACAATTGGCGTCAAGTGCAGGGGCGGGGTTGTCTGTACAGGTGGCCTGGGCGTGGCACGGGTTGGACGAGCAGGCGTTGATGTCTGGATAGGACAAAGAACAATCTTAACTAGAAAGGTAACATTTGCAAATGTTTACCTTAACATGGCCTAGCCTAACAAAATACTGCTTTATTGACGTCTACTAAAAACACGTTTTCATTTATATGGCAAATAGTCCATCCTACTCTGTCCCGCCCATTGCTACATAATGTAATCTGACACTATAGGGTGTCTGCTGCAGCAACAGTTACCATGGTGACAGCCATCTTGTCCAGGTCATCCGCCCTATTTGTTTCGGGAAAAATAATAAGAAGGAGAAGACGAAACAGAGCAAAAAATAGGTTTTCTTTAGCAAAGGGAAACATAATTAATTCAATCTACTTGATGGCTTTTCATTATTGGTGTGAAAAGAAAAATCTGTTTTTCATGCCTCATGGTTTCAAAACTCCTTTATCACAGACGAGTCATCGTTTAGTGGTTTTTCTTTAATGTACCTAAACATCCAGTTCCATTCGAGCGACCGTCTCCTGTATATCCGACGTTACAAGTGCAAGTTGCGTCAAGTGCAGGTGCGGGGTTGTCCGTACAGGTGGCCTGGGCGTGGCACGGGTTGGACGAGCAGGCGTTGATGTCTGGATAAGACAAAGAACAATCTTAGCTACAAAGGTAACATTTGCAAATTTTACCTTAACATGGCCTAGCCTAACAAAATACTGCTTTATTGAAGTTTGCCCAAAACAAGTTTTTATTTATCTGGTGAACAGTCCATCCTACACTGTCCTGCCCATTGCTACATAATGTAATATGACACCAGAGGGTCTTAACAGGTGGCTTGGGCGTGGCACGGGTTGGACGAGCAGGCGTTAATGTCTGGATAGGACAAAGAACAATCTTAACTTCAAAGGTAACATTTGCAAATTTTTTCCCTTAACATGGCCTAGCCTAACAAAATACTGTTTTTTTTTCCTTTACTTAAAACACGTTTTCATTTATCTGGTGAACAGTCCATCCTACACTGTCCTGCCCATTGCTACATAATGTAATATGACACCAGAGGGTCTTAACAGGTGGCTTGGGCGTGGCACGGGTTGGACGAGCAGGCGTTAATGTCTGGATAGGACAAAGAACAATCTTAACTTCAAAGGTAATATTTGCAAATTTTTCCCTTAACATGGCCTAGCCTAACAAAATACTGTTTTTTTTCCTTTACTTAAAACACGTTTTCATTTATCTGGTGAACAGTCCATCCTACACTGTCCTGCCCATTGCTACATAATGTAATCTGACACCAGAGGGTGTCTGCTGCAGCAACAGTTACCATGGTGACAGCCGTCTTGTCCAGGTCATTCGCCTTATTTATTTGGAGAGCAATAAGAGAAAGAAAACGAAACAGAGCACAAAAAAGGTTTTTCTTTAGCAAAGGTAAACATAATTAATTTAATCTACTCTTAATTCAGGGTGTGAAAAGAAAAATCTGTTTTTCATGCCTCATGGTTTAGAAACTCCTTTATCACAGATGAGTCATCGTTTGGTGTTTTTTTTTCAAGGTACCTGAACATCCAGTTCCATTAAGGCGACCGTCTCCTGTATATCCGACGTTACAAGTACAGCTGGCGTCAAGTGCAGGGGCGGGGTTGTCTGTACAGGTGGCCTGGGCGTGGCACGGGTTGGACGAGCAGGCGTTGATGTCTGGATAGGACAAAGAACAATGTTAATCATTGCGTTTTGGATGACAAATATATATATCATTACGACTAATTTACGTGTGTGCTGCCCTTTAGTAGCTTTGCGAAAACGTCATACAATGTACCTGAACATCCAGTTCCATTAAGGCGACCGTCTCCTGTATATCCGACGTTACAAGTACAGCTGGCATCAAGTGCAGGGGCGGGGTTGTCTGTACAGGTGGCCTGGGCGTGGCACGGGTTGGACGAGCAGGCGTTGATGTCTGGAAAGGAAAAAGAACAATGTTAATCATTGCGTTTTGATGACAATATATTATTATGTGTGTGCTGTCCTTTAGTGGCTTTGCGAAAACGTCATACAATGTACCTGACGTCATAAAATGTACAATTGGCGTCAAGTGCAGGGGCGGGGTTGTCTGTACAGGAGGTCTGGGCGTGGCACGTGGATGAGCAGGCGTTAAAGTCTGAATGTGGAAGATAGTTAGAATAACACACAGATGTAAAGAAAGAAAATTCAATTTATTATGTTTCTAAATCATAGGTATAGCAGCATTCTGCCATAGAAAAAAAGCTAGCATTGATAGATGAAGTGGGTTCTTTAACGTGCTCGAGGTCTGGCTCTTCTCAAATACAGGACCACCGGCTTAACGTCCCATCCTAGAGCGCGTCGACGGCCCTAAACGAAGCTAGGTCGTCATTTTCACTTGAGTGGAGCGAGTGAGACAAAAGTGGTAAAGTGCCTTTCCAAAGGGCACAGCATTGGGGCTTGCAAGAGAACCTTTAAATTCAAGGTCGACAAGATTAACCACAGGACCACCTTGCACCAGATCCATGGTCAACAACAAGAACAAAAAACAACAACACATGAGCAAACAAGGTTCCTAGAAATGTGCTACCTGAACATCCAGTCCCGTTACGCCGACCGTCTCCTGTATATCCGACGTTACAAGTACAAGTGGCGTCAAGTGCAGGGGCGGGATTGTCTGTACAGGTGGCCTGGGCGTGGCACGGGTTGGACGAACAGGCGTTGACGTCTGGAAAGGAAAAAGAACAATGTTAATCATTTCTTTTTGATGACAAATATATATATATATTATTACGTGTGTGCTGCCCTTTAGTGGCTTTGCGAAAACCTCATACAATGTACCTGAACATCCAGTTCCATTAAGGCGACCGTCTCCTGTATATCCAACGTTACAATTGCAAGTTGCATCAAGTGCAGGGGCGGGATTGTCCGTACAGGTGGCCTGGGCGTGGCACGGGTTGGACGAGCAGGCGTTGATGTCTGGAAAGGAAAAAGAACAATGTTAATCATTGCTTTTTGATGACAATATATTATTACATGTGTGCTCTCCTTTAGTGGCTTTGCAAAAACGTCAATGTACCTGAACATCCAGTTCCGTTAAGGCGACCGTCTCCTGTATATCCGACGTTACAAGTACAATTGGCGTCAAGTGCAGGGGCGGGGTTGTCTGTACAGGAGGCCTGGGCGTGGCACGTGGATGAGCAGGCGTTAAAGTCTGAATGTGGAAGATAGTTAGAATAACACAGAGATGTAAAGAAAGAAAATTCAATTAATTATGTTTCTAAATCATAGGTATAGCAGCATTCTGCCATAGAATGAAAGCAAGCATTGATAGACGAAGTGGGTTCTTTAACGTGGTCGAGCTCTGGCTCTTCTCAAATACAGGACCACCGGCTTAACGTCCCATCCTAGAGCGCGTCGACGGCCCTAACCGAAGCTAGGTCGTCATTTTCACTTGAGTGGAGCGAGTGAGACAAAAGTGGTAAAGTGCCTTTCCAAAGGGCACAGCATTGGGGCTTGCAAGAGATTGAAACCTAGAACCTTTAAATTCAAGGTTAACAAGATTAACCTCAGGACTACCTTGCACCAGATCCATGGTCAACAACAAGAACAAAAAAAAAAACACAAGCAAACAAGGTTCCTAGAAGAAATGTGCTACCTGAACATCCAGTTCCACTAAGGCGACCGTCTCCTGTATATCCGACGTTACAAGTGCAAGTTGCGTCAAGTGCAGGTGCGGGGTTGTCTGTACAGGTGGCCTGGGCGTGGCATGGATTGGACGAGCAGGCGTTGATGTCTGGATAGGACAAAGAACAATGTTAATAATCATTAACTTCTTTATTGCAAAGAAAAATGTGGTTTTCGTGTCTCATGTTTCAGAAACTCTCATAGTTGCGTATGTGCTATAATTATTTAGTAGATTTGTAAAAATGTCATACAATGTACCTAAACATCCAGTTCCGTTAAGGCGACCGTCCCCGGTATATCCGACGTTACAAGTGCAAGTTGCGTCAAGTGCAGGTGCGGGGTTGTCTGTACAGGTGGCCTGGGCGTGGCATGGATTGGACGAGCAGGCGTTGATGTCTGGATAGGACAAAGAACAATCTTAACTTCAAAGGTAACATTTGCAAATTTTTCCCTTAACATGGCCTAGCCTAACAAAATACTGTTTTTTTTTCCTTTACTTAAAACACGTTTTCATTTATCTGGTGAACAGTCCATCCTACACTGTCCTGCCCATTGCTACATAATGTAATATGACACCAGAGGGTCTTAACAGGTGGCTTGGGCGTGGCACGGGTTGGACGAGCAGGCGTTAATGTCTGGATAGGACAAAGAACAATCTTAACTTCAAAGGTAATATTTGCAAATTTTTCCCTTAACATGGCCTAGCCTAACAAAATACTGTTTTTTTTCCTTTACTTAAAGCACGTTTTCATTTATCTGGTGAACAGTCCATCCTACACTGTCCTGCCCATTGCTACATAATGTAATCTGACACCAGAGGGTGTCTGCTGCAGCAACAGTTACCATGGTGACAGCCGTCTTGTCCAGGTCATTCGCCTTATTTATTTGGAGAGCAATAAGAGAAAGAAAACGAAACAGAGCACAAAAAAGGTTTTTCTTTAGCAAAGGTAAACATAATTAATTTAATCTACTCTTAATTCAGGGTGTGAAAAGAAAAATCTGTTTTTCATGCCTCATGGTTTAGAAACTCCTTTATCACAGATGAGTCATCGTTTGGTGGTTTTTTTTCAAGGTACCTGAACATCCAGTTCCATTAAGGCGACCGTCTCCTGTATATCCGACGTTACAAGTACAGCTGGCGTCAAGTGCAGGGGCGGGGTTGTCTGTACAGGTGGCCTGGGCGTGGCACGGGTTGGACGAGCAGGCGTTGATGTCTGGATAGGACAAAGAACAATGTTAATCATTGCGTTTTGGATGACAAATATATATATCATTACGACTAATTTACGTGTGTGCTGCCCTTTAGTAGCTTTGCGAAAACGCCATACAATGTACCTGAACATCCAGTTCCATTCAGGCGACCGTCTCCTGTATATCCGACGTTACAAGTACAGCTGGCATCAAGTGCAGGGGCGGGGTTGTCTGTACAGGTGGCCTGGGCGTGGCACGGGTTGGACGAGCAGGCGTTGATGTCTGGAAAGGAAAAAGAACAATGTTAATCATTGCGTTTTGATGACAATATATTATTATGCGTGTGCTGTCCTTTAGTGGCTTTGCGAAAACGTCATACAATGTACCTGACGTCATAAAATGTACAATTGGCGTCAAGTGCAGGGGCGGGGTTGTCTGTACAGGAGGCCTGGGCGTGGCACGTGGATGAGCAGGCGTTAAAGTCTGAATGTGGAAGATAGTTAGAATAACACACAGATGTAAAGAAAGAAAATTCAATTTATTATGTTTCTAAATCATAGGTATAGCAGCATTCTGCCATAGAAAAAAAACTAGCATTGATAGATGAAGTGGGTTCTTTAACGTGCTCGAGATCTGGCTCTTCTCAAATACAGGACCACCGGCTTAACGTCCTATCCTAGAGCGCGTCGACGGCCCTAACCGAAGCTAGGTCGTCATTTTCACTTGAGTGGAGCGAGTGAGACAAAAGTGGTAAAGTGCCTTTCCAAAGGGCACAGCATTGGGGCTTGCAAGAGAACCTTTAAATTCAAGGTCGACAAGATTAACCACAGGACCACCTTGCACCAGATCCATGGTCAACAACAAGAACAAAAAACAACAACACATGAGCAAACAAGGTTCCTAGAAATGTGCTACCTGAACATCCAGTCCCATTACGCCGACCGTCTCCTGTATATCCGACGTTACAAGTACAAGTGGCGTCAAGTGCAGGGGCGGGGTTGTCTGTACAGGTGGCCTGGGCGTGGCACGGGTTGGACGAGCAGGCGTTGATGTCTGGAAAGGAAAAAGAACAATGTTAATCATTGCTTTTTGATGACAATATATTATTACATGTGTGCTCTCCTTTAGTGGCTTTGCAAAAACGTCATACAATGTACCTGAACATCCAGTTCCATTCAGGCGACCGTCTCCTGTATATCCGACGTTACAAGTACAATTGGCGTCAAGTGCAGGGGCGGGGTTGTCTGTACAGGAGGCCTGGGCGTGGCACGTGGATGAGCAGGCGTTAAAGTCTGAATGTGGAAGATAGTTAGAATAACACACAGATGTAAAGAAAGAAAATTCAATTAATTAGGTTTCTAAATCATAGGTATAGCAGCATTCTGCCATAGAATGAAAGCAAGCATTGATAGGCGAAGTGGGTTCTTTAACGTGCTCGAGCTCTGGCTCTTCTCAAATACAGGACCACCGGCTTAACGTCCTATCCTAGAGCGCGTCGACGGCCCTAACCGAAGCTAGGTCGTCATTTTCACTTGAGTGGAGCGAGTGAGACAAAAGTGGTAAAGAGCATTTCCAAAAGGCACAACATTGGGGCTTGCAAGAGATTGAAACCTAGAACCTTTAAATTCAAGGTTAACAAGATTAACCACAGGACTACCTTGCACCAGATCCATGGTCAACAACAAGAACAAAAAAAAAACATGAGCAAACAAGGTTCCTAGAAGAAATGTGCTACCTGAACATCCAGTTCCACTAAGGCGACCGTCTCCTGTATATCCGACGTTACAAGTACAATTGGCGTCAAGTGCAGGGGCGGGGTTGTCTGTACAGGTGGCCTGGGCGTGGCACGGGTTTGACGAGTTTAAGCAGGCGTTAAAGTCTGGATAGGAGAAAGAACAATAGTGATTATTACTTCTTGATGGCAGAAAACAAAAAAACAAAATGTTTTCATGCCTCATGTTTTAGAAGCTCTTTCATTACGTATATGCTATAGTTTGGTAGCTTTGTGGACACCTCATGCAACTAGAGTTCCACGACCTCGTACCTTCGCCAAATGAAATTTAACTGACGGCTGACAAATTACAAATGTTTGTCATTGAATACGCAAATAAGATCCTCATTTGCGTTAATTATATCAGTTGATCATATTGTACACCCAATGGCAGGCTTATCGTAACGAAAAAGGCTATTCTGCCATTCCTCATAGGTTATGCAAATGAGGTCCTGATTTGAATGTTATGTTTAATGATGTTCACTTTCAATTAACTTCAAAATGCCGCAAGTATGAAATTGCCAGCAGCAACCACCATGAAATTATAGCATTTTTTTATTAATTATGCAAATGGGTCCTCATTTACATAAGTCATATTTGACAATGTTCCTCTTGTTCCTAATTACACATGTCACAAGTTTGAATATTCCTATCATGAAAGGTAGCAGATATATAGAATTTCATTAATTATGCAAATTAAATCCTGATTTACATAATTGTCATGTAATTACGTCAAGTATCACTTAAGCTACTGACGTACTAAAAATTACGACGATCCGTCAACCAGTTTTGAGTTATCCTCCTTAAAATATTTTCCAACAAACGCCCCTGTATTTTCAGAACAAGCCGCTAGGGGGCCCAAACTGACGTCACGTCTTTCCAAGCACAAGAGCTATCTACGGCCTAGAATTCGTCTAGCTTGTCCAGATTACAAGATATCAAAACCGGAAGTTCAGCTTCAGTAGCATTACAAGCCGCTAGGGGCCCAAAATGTAATCATTTTAAGGTCTCGTCAAGACTTACCCTCCTACCAAATATTAAGACAATCCATTTAAACCTTCTCAAGCCATCGTGTTAACACACACACACACACACACACACACACACACACACACACAAACACACACAAACACACACACACACAAACACAAACATACACGGGATTTTCTATACAGTTGGCATGGGCATGGCACGGATCGGCCGCGCAGGCGTAGACTGGATGTGACAAACAACAATTTTAATCATTATTTCATGTTAGCAATAAAAATCCCAAATTGTTGGCCAAAGAACCATTAATTTGTTGATGAATGATGTGACAAGAAAGGGAATCTGCTTTCCCTCCCACAAGTTTTATATTCTTATGTTCTTGTTGTTGTTGTTTTTCATTAAATGCACGATACCGTTTGCTATATGATGATCCTATATACTGGCTTTGAGAAAACGTAATGAATGCCGTGCATGTACCTGAACATCTGTCCGGAATGGTACATGTAGGATGAAGTAATAATACGTATGGCCATAGAAATTCAGAAGCCAAAGACTATGCATTTTGATGCCAAACCAAACTTCTAAAATATAAATTTCGATTTTACCTCGGGCACAAAGTGCGTATCTGTCGTTGTAGTTATTGCCAGGGGTGCAGTAGCATCTAGGACCACCGGTATTACCACCACAACCAGCTCTCTCAACACCACAGGCCGATCCGGACCGCCAGGAGTTTTGCATGACGATGTACGTTTGGTCCATCTGGGGACATTGCGAGGCGCGTCCACTACCGCACACTGCTTTGGCTATTGGGTCCATAATCCAGACGCATTCATTCAGATTAGGCAACACGACGCAGTCTTCTTGGCAGCTTGCACCGGGACACGGTGTGACGTAGCCGGCTGCGTGACATGTAGCTCTGACGTTTGCACTTGTCATAGTCCCGGAAGCTGGTACCTTGAAATAGCTGTAGCCAGCATATGTTACCAAAAACAATCCAGCTGGAGAAAGAAAAGAAAAGACGTTATGGTCACTCAGAGGTGGTACAGTTCGAATGGTCATGTGTATGCGCATATGCAACATTGGACCAATAGGTTACAGAGATTTTTTTTCTCTCACCCTACTTACCGAGTGTGAGCTATCAGCCAATCACGTCGCCGTCTACGCTCAACAGGCAACGTGATTGGCTTGTAACTTTACCTCCAACATCAAGAGGGGGACTGTCGATTAGCTGACGGCTGGCCAGCGCCACCGCAGCGAGAAGCACGAATGGCAGGTCGGCACGCCTGAGCCTGGCAGTGAGTCTGGGTTTGAGACTAGTTTCATGAAGGTCTCGGTCACATCTGTCGTACAATAGGCTCAAGACAGGAATTTGCGGGCATTTGTTTTGGGGTGGGGGTGGGCAGTCTTGTTTGTTTTGGGGTGGGGGTGGGCAGTCTTGAATGTGTAGTACAAAATTTAGCTTTCAGTTCTGTTATAGAGGGGGACAGAGGGAGGGGGAGAGCGAGAGAGAGGGAGAGGGAAGAGAGAAAAAGAGAGGGAGAGATAGATATATACAAAGATACAAACCTTCTGCTCCTGTATCAGCCATCAAGAGAAGGGCAAGGACTACCCAGACCTTCGACGTGCGCCACCCCATTTCCTCTGAGTACCTGCAGTTCAGCAGAAAACAAAGTAAGAGTCAGTAAGAGAACCATGAGGCTTTTATTGTATTGTGCCTATCTAGTTCTACAACTGAATGAGTTAGGGTTAGGCTCAGGCATGGTTCTGGATACGTGTGGACTATCCCGAGCACGGTTCTTGATAAAGTACGGTTCTGGATACAACACACAGCTGTCAAGTTCATAAACATCACATGTTCAATGTCTCTACATTGTACTTATCATCCTTTCCTTATGGACCACGCCTGGTGTTGCACAGTTCTGAGTGCGCATGTGCAGCGCGGTGCTTTGTGGTCTAATTGTATATATGTCAAAGTTTAAGACCCCAAACCTGTACCGAAATCTGTATCTTTATCTGTGTAGCCGGTATAACCGCCCTTCGGCGTAACACACCAGCTTCGCATGCACTCGGCGCGGTGGCAGCTAGCTATATTACACATAATCTTTGCACATTGGCATATCTGTTGTGTCTTCTTCGGTGAAAACACTTTTGAATTGCTTCTGCTTTTTTCCCGCTGTCACTCATAATGGTGTTCCCCACCTTTAGGGGTGCTACGTATATACCCCGACAAGGTCTCTCCTCAAGCCTTTTATGTACGACCAGAATGTTTTGGGTTTGTGAACTATACCTTCTCCAAGTACATTGTATGTCTGCCACATATTTCGAGTGTGCTTTTCTGAAATATTTGTTCCAGTCTTTCTCTTTTTGTCCCGTTTTCTTGGCTTTGTTGTAAAGGTGCTGCTTCTTTCGACAATGCCTCCTTAGATTTCCTTTAATCCAGGGCAGGCTGTATCTGCATGAAGTCGTTTTGCTCGGGATGTGCCTGTTCATATTGTGTTCCATTTTATCTACAAAGTTTGAAGTCTGTGATTCGGACATGTCTTCATCAGTCCTGAAGTCCATGTTTATTTAACGTGCATGAGGCCCCAAACCTGTAAAACAGTCTATCTTTGACGTGTGCGAGGTGTTTCATCCAGAACGGCGCTTCATTCAGAACCATTCTCAGGCAAGGTTCTGTATAGTCCACCCGAATTCAACACCGTGCCTGGGGCAAATTTACGTTCTTTGATACGCGGAGACTATTCAGAACCGTGCCTGATTCTAACCCTAACCCATTCAGACATAACGGGGGGTGCCCTAACTTCGCACGTGCCCTAACTTCGGACGGATTTTTTACTGATCTTATTATGCAAAAGTATGCCGTGTTTGTTGCCACTGACTTTGCTAAATAAAAAGATAAGTAAACATAGTCAATGCATACAGCTGTTATTTGCATGCAAAATATAGTTCTATATATTCATTTATCGTTTTGTTTAAAAACAAAATTTCAGTCGTTTTCACCAATCATAATGATGGCGCTGAAAAAGGGGTCCCTTCGTAGCGGCGGCTCGTGCCAGATATAAACGACCTGTACCAAGCAGTCACATAGCTGCCACATACATAACAAATAAAGCTTTACGAAACAGTAAAAATTTGGGTCTCCGGGTTTTTGTGTAGTAGAAAACCAACCTGAGAAAACAACGTCAACACTACGTCAACACCATTGTCGTCTGCATTTCCCATGATTCCTATGGGACCGCGTTGATTGCGTAAGACGTTTTTTTGGTCAAACACGGACTGAACTGCGTTCAATACAGCCCTCCTCACGTGAGGTAACAAGTACACATAATCGCAATTATATAATAAAAAAAAGCTTAAATATCACAAAATTCAATTCTTGTTTTTTTTTCTTAATTTCATCATCAACGCCTGAACAGAGCAAAATTACGAAAGCGTTCGAAGTTAGGGCACACTGTCTAGCGTTACGGTAGCACATTCACGAAGGTAGATTTACGAAAATGTCTCACAGCGTTTGCCGCTTATAACGCGGAGCGTGAAGGGCTCATGAATAGTATGAATGCATTTTTTATCCAAGTATACTCTTTACATAAAGGTTTTCAAAATTCATTCATCAAAACCCGACCACTCTCCGACAACTAGCGATAGAGCGCCGTGAGTTCGAGCGTGTAAGTAAAAAAGCGTTCGAGGTTAGGGCACCCCCCGTTAGATAGACACGATTTTGGATACAAAATGGAATGTGGCTCTTCCCCAGCAAACACGAGACGTCTATTCAACGCCTCATCCCAGGAACGTCCCATGGAGCGAGGAAATTCGTGTCTTTCCCAAGATCACAACATCGGGGGGCATGTCAGAGGATTTGAACCAGAGTCTATGTTCTAAAAGCAAATTCCAGGGATTTTCCTAAAGTAGACTGGACCCTAGCCTGGTTACGATTCTCCACAGGCCGGCTTAGGGGTGCTTTAACTGCCTCCAGCATAGGCCTCTTTTGACATGATATTTCCAGGGGGCCTTTCTATGCGAACAAAAGGCCAGCCATGTCACACATGTACCCACCCAACACCATCCAATTGACTAGTCCGGACCCTAGAAAAGTAGAGCTGAAGTTAACATTCTTTTTAAAGATTTTAAAGATTTCTGTGCCTTTACAGGCATATAAAGAGCCAAAGCGCGGAAATACTACACTTGTTCAATACGCCACTAGGCTGAGACCACAGAGGACCGCACCTTAACGTCCCTCCCTTTTCAACAGCGTGCATGTCGGGTACGCGACAACAGCCGAACTCCAAACATTTTAGTCCAGATGCAGGGTCGCTAAACACGACGCACGCTACGAAAATCAAGAGAGAGTCGAACGCATGTTTCGCCTGACAATCTACCAGTTGCATTTGACTGGGCTCGGTGAGCTGCAAATTTTGGCCGATCCCGAAAAATATACAAACACACACACACACACACACACACACACACACACACACACACACACATGCAAACGCCGCAAGAGAAAACAAGAATTCGGAGACCTCATATCTCCATGAAATATGGTCTCCTCCATTCGACATGTAAAAGTCCAATCCTTTGGCAATGTTTCATTTCAATATGTCATCATCTATTATGCAAATGACCTCTACATTAACATAATTTATGCATAGTGATGTTAACCTTTAAATAACTTACACATGTCACAACTATGAAATTCCCATCATTTACCACTAGGGAATCATAGAATTTTACATTAATTATGCAAATTAGGTCCTTATTTGCATAATTAGTATCTGTTCATTTTCCACCTGCCATAGGTTATACACATTACATGTATGAAAGTCCTATTATGTAAAACACTGGAATTACCGAATTTCCTCCTTACTTATGCAAATTAAGCTTCATTTGCATGATTTGTATTTCGTTATATACATCTCTGTCTAAGCTACCTACATACCAGAGATGATGAAAATACGTTGTTTCTTTCTGGATTTATTCGCTATGAAAGATTTCACCGGAAACCCTCCTGTAGTTCCAGAACAAGCTGCTAGGTGGACCAAACCCACGCCACTTTTACTGACAGGACAAGCTATCTGTCACCAAGAAATCAAGACCATAGCATGTCCAGGACAAAAGATACAAAAACCGGAAGTTTAGCTGCAGTACCAAGGTCATCCACCTGGAAGACCAGATTTGACCTTGACTTTTGTCTTTCTATGACCTATCAACATACCAAATATCATCACAATCTATAAATGCCTTCCTTGGTAAGTTATGTTGACTACAAATATGCGGAAACACAGACAGACAGACAGGCACACACACACACAGACAGACATACCGAAAACAATATCTCTATTTTTCATGGAGTTAATTAGTTTGAGTGATTTCCCAGTAGCATAATGATTCTGGACTTAGTACACACACACACACACACACACACACACACACACACACACACACACACACATACACACGCACGTGCACACACATAAACACATACACACACACACACACGCGCGCGCGCGCGCACGCACGCACGCACTTGCACACACATAGACTTACACACACACACACATATGCACACACTCACACACTCAGACACACACACGCACACACACACACACACACACACACACACACACACACACACATGCATACATACAAACACATACACACTCGTACACATACACAAACATGCACACAAACAGACACACGCGCGCACACACACACACACACCTTGTATGGGGTCACAGTTGTTGAATTGATTTCTTTATTAGTATGTAAAGGTTCTGAGTTAGAATACCTTGCAGGACTGTTGTACCCTTGGAAAAAACACTTAATTTTTAACACCTTTGTCATGATCAACAGTGAACTGTGCTCAAACAACTCAGGTGATTGACTAGCGTCCCCAAGAGACCTCCTCTCGGAGGAGACGTGAAGCAGAGAGTCCGTATGGGAGATACACTTGCACACTTCGAGAATGATAAAGAACCCACCACACTTGTCAATGACAGCAGAGGTCCATCGCGGTGTGAGTGGATCAAATCTACCAGACGAAGGCTAAACAGACATTGGGAGCGATCAAACGTAAGACCCAAGCTAGGAATATGCCATGAAAGTATGGGATCCATATACAAAGAAAGACAAAGACAAACTGAAAAGGCTACAGAACCAAGCTGCAAGATTCTGCACGAACAACCATGAAAGGGGTGCCAGTGTCACGGAAATTAAAATAAACCTATATTGCACGTCACTAGTGAAAGACAGGCGAAAAATGTCCAGACTATGCATGATGTACAAAATGACTAAACTAAAATACTGGTGGATGTACCAACTACCAAGTATCTAATACCAGCTCAGAAAACAACAAGAAATAGTCATGCTTTCATGTTCCTGAGTTATCAACCAAGGATTGAGGCGTTCAAAAACTCATCTTTTTCCTAGAACTATCGTAGAGTGGAACTCGCTGCCACCAACTACAGCAGGGGCATCATCACTAGATAGTCTTACACAATGTTTAGAGCCTCTAGATGTTCAAAGGTTAGGTGTAACGAGTCGTTCGGTGTAATGTAGCCCGCTGCCACCGCGCCGCGTGCCTGCGAAGTTGGTGTGTTAGGCCGAAGGGCATTATAATGTATAATGGCTATACAGATACAGATACAGAGACTACATGTAGCTGTCCAGTGTTACGCAGCTTGCACAAAGCCGGTTTGATGGTATGCGAACAAAATTCCAGCCATGAGACTATTCAGAACCGTGCCTGATTCTAACCCTTACCCATTCAGACATAACGGGGGGTGCCCTAACTTCGCACGTGCCCTAACTTCGGACGGATTTTTTACTGATCTTATTATGCAAAAGTATGCCGTGTTTGTTGCCACTGACTTTGCTAAATAAAAAGATAAGTAAACATAGTCAATGCATACAGCTGTTATTTGCATGCAAAATATAGTTCTATATATATTTATTCATCGTTTTGTTGAAAAACAAAATTTCAGTCGTTTTCACCAATCATAATGATGGCGCTGAAAAAGGGGTCCCTTCGTAGCGGCGGCTCGTGCCAGATAAAAACGACCTGTACCAAGCAGTCACATAGCTGCCACATGCATAACAAATAAAGCTTTTAGAAACAGTAAAAATTTGGGTCTCCGGGTTTTTGTGTAGTAGAAAACCAACCTGAGAAAACAACGTCAACACTACGTCAACACCACTGTCGTCTGCATTTCCCATGATTCCTATGGGACCGCGTTGATTGCGTAAGACGTTTTTTTGGTCAAACACGGACTGAACTGCGTTCAATACAGCCCTCCTCACGTGAGGTAACAAGTACACATAATCGCAATTATATAATAAAAAAAGCTTAAATATCACAAAATTCAATTCTTGTTTTTTTTTCTTAATTTCATCATCAACGCCTGAACAGAGCAAAATTACGAAAGCGTTCGAAGTTAGGGCACACTGTCTAGCGTTACGGTAGCACATTCACGAAGGTAGATTTACGAAAATGTCTCACAGCGTTTGCCGCTTATAACGCGGAGCGTGAAGGGCTCATGAATAGTATGAATGCATTTTTTATCCAAGTATACTCTTTACATAAAGGTTTTCAAAATTCATTCATCAAAACCCGACCACTCTCCGACAACTAGCGATAGAGCGCCGTGAGTTCGAGCGTGTAAGTAAAAAAGCGTTCGAGGTTAGGGCACCCCCCGTTAGATAGACACGATTTTGGATACAAAATGGAATGTGGCTCTTCCCCAGCAAACACGAGACGTCTATTCAACGCCTCATCCCAGGAACGTCCCATGGAGCGAGGAAATTCGTGTCTTTCCCAAGATCACAACATCGGGGGGCATGTCAGAGGATTCGAACCAGAGTCTATGTTCTAAAAGCAAATTCCAGGGATTTTCCTAAAGTAGACTGGACCCTAGCCTGGTTACGATTCTCCACAGGCCGGCTTAGGGGTGCTTTAACTGCCTCCAGCATAGGCCTCTTTTGACATGATATTTCCAGGGGGCCTTTCTATGCGAACAAAAGGCCAGCCATGTCACACATGTACCCACCCAACACCATCCAATTGACTAGTCCGGACCCTAGAAAAGTAGAGCTGAAGTTAACATTCTTTTTAAAGATTTTAAAGATTTCTGTGCCTTTACAGGCATATAAAGAGCCAAAGCGCGGAAATACTACACTTGTTCAATACGCCACCAGGCTGAGACCACAGAGGACCGCACCTTAACGTCCCTCCCTTTTCAACAGCGTGCATGTCGGGTACGCGACAACAGCCGAACTCCAAACATTTTAGTCCAGATGCAGGGTCGCTAAACACGACGCACGCTACGAAAATCAAGAGAGAGTCGAACGCATGTTTCGCCTGACAATCTACCAGTTGCATTTGACTGGGCTCGGTGAGCTGCAAATTTTGGCCGATCCCGAAAAATATACAAACACACACACACACACACACACACACACACACACACACACACACACACATGCAAACGCCGCAAGAGAAAACAAGAATTCGGAGACCTCATATCTCCATGAAATATGGTCTCCTCCATTCGACATGTAAAAGTCCAATCCTTTGGCAATGTTTCATTTCAATATGTCATCATCTATTATGCAAATGACCTCTACATTAACATAATTTATGCATAGTGATGTTAACCTTTAAATAACTTACACATGTCACAACTATGAAATTCCCATCATTTACCACTAGGGAATCATAGAATTTTACATTAATTATGCAAATTAGGTCCTTATTTGCATAATTAGTATCTGTTCATTTTCCACCTGCCATAGGTTATACACATTACATGTATGAAAGTCCTATTATGTAAAACACTGGAATTACCGAATTTCCTCCTTAATTATGCAAATTAAGCTTCATTTGCATAATTTGTATTTCGTTATATACATCTCTGTCTAAGCTACCTACATACCAGAGATGATGAAAATACGTTGTTTCTTTCTGGATTTATTCGCTATGAAAGATTTCACCGGAAACCCTCCTGTAGTTCCAGAACAAGCTGCTAGGTGGACCAAACCCACGCCACTTTTACTGACAGGACAAGCTATCTGTCACCAAGAAATCAAGACCATAGCATGTCCAGGACAAAAGATACAAAAACCGGAAGTTTAGCTGCAGTACCAAGGTCATCCACCTGGAGGACCAGATTTGACCTTGACTTTTGTCTTTCTATGACCTATCAACATACCAAATATCATCACAATCTATAAATGCCTTCCTTGGTAAGTTATGTTGACTACAAATATGTGGAAACACAGACAGACAGACAGGCACACACACAGACAGACATACCCAAAACAATATCTCTATTTTTCATGGAGTTAATTAGTTTGAGTGATTTCCCAGTAGCATAATGATTCTGGACTTAGTACACACACACACACACACACACACACACATACACACGCACGTGCACACACATAAACACATACACACACACACACACACACACACACACACACACACGCGCGCGCGCACGCACGCACGCACTTGCACACACATAGACTTACACACACACACACATATGCACACACACACTCAGACAAACACACGCACACACACACACACACAAACACACATGCATACATACAAACACATACACACTCGTACACATACACAAACATGCACACAAACAGACACACGCAAACACACACACACACACACACACCTTGTATGGGGTCACAGTTGTTGAATTGATTTCTTTATTAGTATGTAAAGGTTCTGAGTTAGAATACCTTGCAGGACTGTTGTACCCTTGGAAAAAACACTTAATTTTTAACACCTTTGTCATGATCAACAGTGAACTGTGCTCAAACAACTCAGGTGATTGACTAGCGTCCGCCCAGAGACCTCCTCTCGGAGGAGACGTGAAGCAGAGAGTCCGTATGGGAAATACACTTGCACACTTCGAGAATGATAAAGAACCCACCACACTTGTCAATGACAGCAGAGGTCCATCGCGGTGTGGGTGGATCAAATCTACCAGACGAAGGCTAAACAGACATTGGGAGCGATCAAACGTAATACCCAAGCTAGGAATATGCCATGAAAGTATATGGGATCCATATACAAAGAAAGACAAAGACAAATTGAAAAGGCTACAGAACCAAGCTGCAAGATTCTGCACGAACAACCATGAAAGGGGTGCCAGTGTCACGGAAATTAAAATAAACCTATATTGCACGTCACTAGTGAAAGACAGGCGAAAAATGTCCAGACTATGCATGATGTACAAAATGACTAAACTAAAATACTGTCGTGGGGTCGTGTGGCGTAAACGGTAGCGTGTTCGACTCGGAACCAAGAGGTCCCGGGTTCGAACCCTGCCATGCCCCCGATCTTGTGCCCTTGGGAAAGGCACTTTACACGACTTTCCTCACCTCACCCAGGTGTATATTTGTATTGTATTGTCCTCTGTCAGTTGGTGGCGGCATTAAAATAAGTTAAAATAACTTGAGTGTGCCGTCACCATGTCTTGTCATTACATGTTGGAATAAAAAAAAATAAAAATAAAAATACTGGTGGATGTACCAACTACCAAGTATCTAATACCAGCTCAGAAAACAACAAGAAATAGTCATGCTTTCAAGTTCCTGAGTTATCAACCAAGGATTGAGGCGTTCAAAAACTCATTTTTTTTCTAGAACTATCGTAGAGTGGAACTCGCTGCCACCAACTACAGTAGGGGCATCATCACTAGATAGTCTTACACAATGTTTAGAGCCTCTAGATGTTCAAAGGTTAGGTGTAACAAGTCGTTCGGTGTAATGTAGCCCGCTGCCACCGCGCCGCGTGCCTGCGAAGTTGGTGTGTTAGGCCGAAGGGCATTATAATGTATAATGACTATACAGATACAGATACAGAGACTAGCTGTCCAGTGTTACGCAGCTTGCACAAAGCCGGTTTGATGGTATGCGAACAAAATTCCAGCCATGAGACTATTCAGAACCGTGCCTGATTCTAACCCTTACCCATTCAGACATAACGGGGGGTGCCCTAACTTCGCACGTGCCCTAACTTCGGACGGATTTTTTACTGATCTTATTATGCAAAAGTATGCCGTGTTTGTTGCCACTGACTTTGCTAAATAAAAAGATAAGTAAACATAGTCAATGCATACAGCTGTTATTTGCATGCAAAATATAGTTCTATATATATTTATTCATCGTTTTGTTGAAAAACAAAATTTCAGTCGTTTTCACCAATCATAATGATGGCGCTGAAAAAGGGGTCCCTTCGTAGCGGCGGCTCGTGCCAGATATAAACGACCTGTACCAAGCAGTCACATAGCTGCCAAGCAGTCACATCCAGCCATGCTACCACACATATACCCACAGACATTCTAGGCTAGTCAAGGAGAGGACAGAATGCGTTATTTCATTGAACGCCTCCCATTCGTGTGCGTTTGTGTGAGTGGATCAAACCTATCAGTCCAGCCTTGCGAGGCTTGTACACAACTGATGCGTTACGCCTCAAGCCAATACCAGTCTAACCAGAACAGGGCATCCAAGAAGCTATAGCTCCCCGCAAATCATCATACCGTGACAATAACACATACTTTACCCGAGCGACATTTTGTGTCTCGTGTTGTGGAATTTAGAAGTACTATAAAGAAACAACATAATCTAATCACAAGTTCACAATTTCCACAATATGATCTGGCAGAATTGTCGATCGGGCGACCGATTTTTCATGCTGTACGTATACGGCGCCGGCTTAACCCACATTTCAGAAAATAACTACAAAGTTTTATCCTTTCTATCCACCACTCTCCACCAAATTCAAACCATTGCCTTTCATTGCCTTCCCTTTTGTAAGTCATGGCGTCAGAAATAGAGAACATTTGGCCACGGTGACGATAAAAAAGAGACACAGATCTTGTTTGTGGGACCACTTCGTTTGGGCAATCTGCCGACCGGTGACCCAAAAAGAGAGATCTTACGTTTTTCCATCAATTCGCCACCTTATCTTTGTACTACATTTTAAGAAGTATGTCAACTTGCCCTAGTATAGTTGTTGATTCCAGAAACTAGGACCTCGCAGTGGTGAGTTGAGACGCTCCCAAATGTCTGTTATATTGGCACCCGTTTATCCTCTGACCGAATCTATGAATGAATCTAGCTAAAACTGGTTTGATGAGAGAAAGTGAACTACCTAAACTAAAAGGGACCACACCAGGTTTCTCGTGTTCCCATTGGACAGGGCCTGCATGGATGGGGGTCGGGGGTTACTGGCAACACTCACTGTGATAAATTAAAGAGCACCGAAAACGCTTAACGGTAAATTTTGTCAGCCATTATTTATTTTATTTACATTCTGGTATCAGTTTGTAGTGGTAGGAGTGTGTCTCGTGTGGGCATAAATGTCAGCAATGTGACATAAATGTCAGAAATATGTTGAAAAGCGGAGGTAAATTGCAATCATAGGTACATTTTTTTCAAGTAAGATATTTCAATTTTGGTGCAAAAATGTTACATAAAGCAGCTTTAATATTCATGAGTTCCTGAAGTCAAATAATTACAAGTTACCAAAAAACAAAAGAAACGCCGCAAGAGAGATTTAGTTTGAGCGATTTCCCAGCAGCCTGATCATTCTGGACTTAAGTTCTACGCGCGCACGCACGCACGCACGCACGCACACACACACACACACACACACACACACACACACACACACATACACACGCACGTGCGCACACACACACACACATACACACGCACGTGCGCACACATAAACACACCTACTCACGTACCCACACACATGTATGGGGTCACATTTGGTGACTTGATTTCTTTATAAGCATGTAAAGGTTCTGAGTTCAAATACCTTGAAGGTTACAAACTGCTGTACCCTTGGAAAAGACACTTAATTTTTAACACACTTGTGATGATCACTTGTGAACTGGGCTCGAACAACGAGCAATCGTTTCAGGTGAAACGATTGCCTAGGGTCCGCCTAGAGACCTCCTCTCGGAGAAGCCTTGAAGCAGAGAGTTCGTATGGGAGATACACTTGCACACTTCGAGAATAATAAAGAACCCACTACACTTGTCAATGACAGCAGGGGTCCATCGCGGTGTGAGTGGATCAAATCTTTCAGACGATTTCTAAACAGACATTGGGAGCGATGAAACGTAATCTGTGGGAATGCCCAGCTTGAGAAAAATCCCTTGCATTCACAGCACTTGTAAGACCCAAACTATAATATGCCACGAAAGTATGGGATCCATATACAAAGAAAGACAAATACAAACTAAAAAGGCTACAGAACCAAGCTGCAAGATTCTGCACAAACAACTATGTAAGGGGTGCCAGTGTCACGAAAAGGAAAATAAATGTAAACATACATTGCGCGTCACTGGAAGACAGGCGAAAAATGTCCAGACTATGCGTGATGCTATCTGGACCCTAAGAAAGTGGAGAGGAGAGAATTGGTAATTTTGTCGAGCGCCCCATATTTGTGTGCGCTTGTGTGAGTGGATCAAACCTATTAGTTTAGCCTTGCGCAGTTTGTACAAAACTGGTGCGTTACGCCTCAAGCCAATACCAGTCTAACCGGAACAGGACATCCAAGAAGCTATAGCTCCCCGCAAATCATCATACCGTGACAATAACACATACTTTACCCGAGCGACATTTGGTGTCTCATGTTGTGAAATTTAGAAGTTCTATAAAAAGCAGCATAATCTAATTACAAGCTCACAATTTCCGTAAAAGTGTCTGATGAAGAGAATGCATGCAATTCAGATTCCATTGAAGTGAACGGGAGGGAATACACAGCAAAATCTCTAACGCGTGCTGTCTTGTGATCAGAACATCGTAGAACTTTCTGATAAGCACCCCCCCCCCCAAAAAAAACCCGCCGGAAAAAAATCAGCCCTCCACCCCTCCCCCCGTGGAAAACGCCTGCAAAGGATGCTACATTTTTCGCTTGACAATCTACCTGTTGCGTTGGACTGGTCTCGGTGAGCTGCAAACTTTGGCCGATCCCGAAATATATATCAAGAGGACACCGGTTGCATTGCTGCCCAATATGATCTGGCAGAATTGTCGGGCGACCTATTTTTCCTGCTGTACATACGTCGCCGTCTTAAACCACATTTCAGAAAATAACTAGGAAAGTTTTATTCCTTCTATTACTATTAATCAAATTCAAACATTTGGCCACGGTGATAAAAAAAAAGAGACACAGACCTAGTTAGTGGGACCACTTCGTTTGGGCAATCTGCCGACCCGGGTGTCTAAAAAAGATCGTACGTTTTTCTATCAATTCGCCACCTTATCTTTCTAATACATTTTAAGAAGTATGTCAACTTACCGTATTATAGTTGTTGATCCCAGAAACTAGGACCACGCAGTGGTGAGTTGAGACGCTCCCAAATGTCTGTTATATTGGCACCCGTTTGTCCTCTGACCGAATCTATGGATGAATCTAGCTAGAACTGGTTTGACGAGAGTAAGTTAATTACTTAAGGGGACCACACCTAATTAAGGGGATCACACCATGTTTCTCTGGTTCCCATTGGACAGGGTCTACATGAGGGCGGGGTGGGAGTATAGACGGGGTAGGGGAGGATGGTACTGGCTCACTGCGATAGGTTAAACAGGACGGACAACGCTTAACGGTAAATTCAGGCAGGCCGGCAACGCTTCACGATAAATTCAGTTGTTCTTGTGTAAGACTATGGGAACGACTCCATTGGAATGTTAATTTTGTATTTATGGGGTGTCGGCAAAACTAGTCTTCGGACATTGAACGCTCCGTTGTGGTTTTCAGGCAATTTGGCGTTCAACTATGCGACACAAAGAATTTTTCAATAACACCTCACGATAAATTTGGAAAAACAAATAACGTGGTGTATGGAATCAAAGTGACCAATTGCGAAAAATTTCCGGAAAACGCTTAACGTTGAATGAAATCGGTCGGTTACGATTTGATGGTGAATTAAAATGACTGCACACACTCAAGGCACTGGTAGAACTGGTCGGCTCGACGCACCCAGTGCAAGAGGAATGAGTGAGTGAGTGAGTGAGCACACCCTCAAGTCTAGCGACTATCTCTTTCAGAAAATAATTATGAAGCAATTTATACTGTATACGGGATGGACGGATATCCCTTAAGCTTCAGCTATAAGACCAACTGAGTTTTGTTTCCTCAACCTCTCTAATTCTGATACAAGTCGCCGAAAACTCATTTATTTACATGTCAAAAACAATGCACAAAATTGGGAATTATCGCGTAGGATAAAACCCATCGAAAAAAAAGACTGATTATTTTTTTGTGTTTGTTTTTATTTATTTTCCCACGGGGTACATATCGGCTGAGGGCGCTTTTCAATGTGCCCTGGGGAGAAAACCCTAAACAAAAGCATTTACATCCAAATCAACTTAGTTCAAAATACATGTACAACAAAAGTAACAAACAAACTTACGCAAATTACTAATTGATACAAAACCAATGTAACTTAAGTAACATACATGATACATAAAATTATACTACCAAAACAAGTAAAATCTGAGATTGTATACCTCCGGGCTTTTTATTGTATATTTTTATATGTTGTTTGTTATATATAGTTTATGGTGATAAATTTTATGTGTTAGATTTAGCATTCCAGGTTGTAACACAGGTCAACATTTTCATCTGCATCTTATAACATATACCCACGAACTTATGAAATTCTATTTAATCTGCTGCCGCAAGCAACTCGTAATGAAACTCAGGATGACAACCGGAACCATTACATCAGACGTTAAAAATATCGGGTAATCAGTGTTCGAAATACTTTTTGAGCCAGGTAGCACAGTGTGCAGTGTGCTACCTAGGGCACCTACATGTAGGGTAGCGCATCAGAATTTTAGGTTGCACCTACTCCCTTCCCGATTTGTCGAATTCCATATGCACGTCACATATACCGTACCTGTATTTCTACAAATAAAGGACGCACTTTTATGACATTTCAACTCTCATGTAGGAGCTTCGGGTCAAAGCCAAAGTCAGGGTGGGCTATTTATTCAGGTTTTCCACCGAGAAAAATCACGACACAAGCCAGGCAGCTGGCCATGTACGCGCCATAGTGACTGGGATCTGAAATGTTACATACAGGATAATTTCCCTTCAGCGGGAGTTTTGTTTTTTGTTTTGAAAAATACGTCAAACCCACGCTATACAAGGGTTCACAAGAAGTTTTAGTAATGTTTGCACGTAAGCATTATGTTTGCATATATGCATAAACCTTACAGATATTTGCATATATGGGAAGATACCATGCTCCCGTAACCGTCTCGGCACACACTTCCAGGTTGAAAATTATGTGGAAAGACACCCTAAATCCGCAAGGAAAAATGTATTTTCCCCGAAGGTTCTTTGAATTTTGCATATTTTCACTAAATGTGGCTATGCAGCCGAGGAAAACAGCGTTTTAGAGCATATTTTTAGACAAAGAATTTATCGAAACCAGACACCCCTCTGTCAGCCATACATAAACAACAGCGAAGCCAGGCCTGCCAGACCATTTTCACACCGAAGGCGGTGTCCGGGGGCCGCCAAAAGGTTTCATTTTCACGCCCGAAAACACATATACAATAAAAACAAGTGTCCATAGGCGACAATCCTCCGTGAATTTTTATATTTTGCAGATTGGGAACAGTATAGTGCACTTTATTATCTATTTGATAGGGTATCGTAGTAGGTGCAAACCTTATAAGTCACAATCCCAACAGATATTACAAATATACACAACAACCACCTAATATCTGGGGGCCTGCATGGGGGGGGGGGGGGTCCGACAACGCTCTACGCTAAATTTTGAGAGCCGGCTACGTATTACGCTGAATTCAGGAAATCTCTCGATTACATTCTACGGTAAATTCCGGGGCACTACAACGCATTACGTAGAATTAAACGGCAAATTACGCTCTACGTTGAATTAGAGCGGTCCGTCTACGCTCTACGTAAAATTAAAACGGCCGATTACGCTCTACGGAAAAGGGCATGCGGGGCCCCATATCTGCTTATAGAACCTTGCCTACCACATAACTACGTACTTAACCTACGGCCTATTCCACAGGATTATAAAAATATGGTGTTTCTTAAATATGCATTTACCTTAGTATAAAAACCGCTACGGTAAAAACAAAAACAGGTGCATCATCACGGACATAACGGCACACCTCGTGCCCAATTGCATAGAAATACAACGTACAGAACCATGACTTTAGGGCAAAGGTCAGTAATTGGCGCATGCCTGGTAGGGCCAGTTCTAGCAAGGCAACAGACTGGCAAGGCAAAACCAAATGTAAAATGTCTTTTTCCTGGGAAATGTTGCTCTTCTGGAGCTGGATGTTACAGGTAAGGGTTGTTGAATTTTTATTATGTTGAAAAAACCAACTTACAGCCTTGTTTGGGATGTCCTGTACAGAAAAGAAGATATTTGTTTTCTTGCATTGTTTTGTTGTGCAGGGGGGTCAAAGGTCATCTTCCATTGTTTACATTGAATTCTAACGATGACGAGCTGTATCGAAAATTGAAATTTTAGGCTAAATGGACAGTTTAGAAGATGTTTTACCCAGTCAGTGTGTGTTTTGGATGGCCTAAAACTCAGGTAGGTGACTTTTGATGCCCCTTTTCTGTCATGATTTCAATGGTTTACATGCCTAGGCTCTATTACTGTCCTGTCGCCTTTAAGGTGTGAACGAACACATTGGAGAATTCCCCCTGCTATTCAAAACAATTTTTTTTGCGGCCCGTGTCATATACCTCTAAATGTAGGGGTTCTTCTAAAATATTACATTGACCACGAAAGCAGCTACGGTAAAGATTAAAATACGTGCATCATCACGGGCATGCCTGCAGACGACGTATAAAATTACATGCCGACTAAACAAAGGGAACCGTGGGTTTTAGCTGCGAACACGAAACACCGACTGACCACAGTACTCCTGCAGGAGGTATACCTCCTTCACGGAGTAATAATGGATAGATCAAGGTTAAGTTACCAAAGTCACTACGTCCTAAAGCATTTGTGAAATGTTCCCAAGTTCTGTCGTGCGGTTCTAAAAATAAACAGAAACAAGCAGATTTGTTAGACCGCTTTTATTCCCAAGTTGTCCGACTCCATGTTTAGTAGACACCATACATAATTTTATTCTATCCCTTTTAAAATAATCAGAGCTAAAATCGCCGTCATAGGTGGACTTATTTCTCCTCGGTAATTAAGATGTTGACGTAACGTATGACTTGCATATGGCATGTCGACATGTCATATACTGTCTGTGGCTGTCGCCTAGTGGTGGGAGGGAGGTGCATAAAAACCAATGAGTGAATCTCACCTTTGCCAAAAAGATATCGGCAACAGGGAAATATCCCGGTTTTGCGATGTACGTGATTGTTCAAATGCCATTTTAGGACACAATGAGTGTTTAGGTTTTTTTCCCGAGAAACTACATTATTTCCATAATATGACATGGTGTTGATGGCGAATACAACATAATTAACTACATTAGTAAGTAAAAGTTACCAATAAAACTCCATATATATATATAATATAACATATATAAACCTATAACCAAGGTTAGTGTGGCAGATTGGAATCAAAATACATTGCTTAAATCTAAGTAGCGTACATATTATAAAAGAAAGTCCATGTTTCCTTTCCTACTGGTACTGGGTATTAAAGGTACATAAAGAAATGTATTACTACATTCCAAAGCTGACATGTCAGATAACGAAAAAAGTCCAGAAATTCTTAGACTAGTTGATGATAAGACAATGATCGAAAGTCGACATAACTCTCTATGCTTTATGCTTTTGTGCTTACTCTCTTATTTATATCAGTGCACTTTGTCAGTATATGCTGCCTCTTTAAAGTAATAGTACCAATCCATATATATATATATATATATATACTTCACGAGGATATCTTTATTCTAGGCTCAAAAAGTTTCTTTTAAACACCTTTTAAATACCTTTTAAGGTGTGACAAACTTACAGTAGACCGATCATGACCGTAAAAAATTAGTAATTCAACCAACGGCAGTTCGAACAATGTACGTTGTTGCATGTTCGCCAAATATTTGTATCTTTCTGTTTTTCTTTTGCATTTCTACGTTTTGATGGAGTGTGTGTGCATGGGGTTTTGGGATCGGTCTATATCTAAAGTATAAACTACCATAATGATCATTTCAGCGAAGAAATACCTAGTTTGATATTCATGACATAAAATTGCAATACCCAAGAAAGCGATATTAAATAAAATACACCTTCATCATTAACCCAGAATTGAAAATCATCAGTTGCACATCCCACAAAAGTCGAAATCTCTACATACTCCAGGTTAATGATTCAAATTTTATGAATTTGGTGTAATTTTACCCTTTTCCCACTAGGATAAAATCGTCCGGATCGAAGGCAGTGAAGGCCTAGAATGGACACATTATTCGGTTATTACTGCTCTTTAACTGGCTGCCACGTAGATTTTGGCATTTCAAATACATTAAGAAATATCACCCCGTAATCAATGACCTAGTCAATATGTTAAGTAAACCTCTGAAATTGCGTCGCGTTCAGACGCAAATCGCGATCCAGTCAAGGTGGATCGAAACTACCTAGTACCTCCAGATGTGTTTTGGGATCGAGCCGCTTTTAATGGAATTATTGAGTGTTCAGATGGGGCCACATGAATCCTGATTCGAGGGAAACCACATCCAATGCGCTTTCAGTGGTTCCGTCTGAACGGGGATCTATCAGGATCGAAGCCGGAGTTGAAGCGTTTCGGCTTCGATCCAGACATTTTATCCTAGTGGGAAAATGGCCTTTGAGATGGTAGTTAAAATCAACGTCTGGTGTTAAAATGAAATCAATGGCCGACGGCGCCGCCAATTTCCGTCTCGTAAACGGTCGTCGCCTTTTGAAACGGTCGATGCCATATCACAGAACGCCTAACTTTAAGTGTGTCAGCACGGTCCATTTACACCGTGATGTTTCGTGGCGTAGAGGTTTAGGGTATCGGTTAGGGTTTTAGAGCTACTCTTTTTGACCCGGGTTCAAATCCGAGCTTGTGCTTTTTCTTTTTTCACTAATACCTTTACTATTTTTCATGATCCTACCATACATTTGCAATTAGAATGTTGATTTTCATACGTTTTATACTTTTTTGGACTTAAGTTAATAAAAGTTATGATACGCTCGGATATGGCATCGACCGGTCATCGAAAGGCGACGACCGTTTCGAAAGGCGACGACCGTTTACGAGACGGAAATTTGCGACGGCGCCTGTAGGCATCCTCAGTTTGAAAAGGCTACCGCTGTCAATCAAGTTTCCAAATATGGTTGTTGAGTGACTGCCCCCTGGGGACTGCCAAAATGCGGTTCCTGGTTGGGTCAGGCTTAAGTTTACATAGTTCAGGCAGTTGGTTGGGTTTATATAACAACAATTATGTATATGTCACACTCCTATAGATACCGTTCCCTGTAACAGTGTAGATACTAGTATGTAAATACGTTGCGTTTGGGAACGCATCTATAGCAGCGACACCGATGCTTTGCAATGTGAACCAGTCAGAATTGCCCTCAGGAAGGTGACAGACGGTTACCGAAACGTCGGCTGAATAAAACACTTGGATGTGTAAAAAGAGTCTTTATATTCAACTGCCTTAACTATGTAAAATTGGCCTGGTTGTAATTAGAAGTGGTTGGCTGTGCCAGGTGGTTGTCATTCGAACATTGCCCGCTCAAACACAGTGGACAAAATGACCACCAAGGTATACGTTAGTGCGAGCATGAACGGCATGTCTGCAGACCCAGCTCCGCTAACGGGGCGCAGCGAACATCCCGTTCCGTTCACGGCGCCATCACCGGTATATCCAGCGTTACAGGTGCACCTGGCGTCAAGTGCAGGGGCGGGGTTGTCCGAGCACGTGGCGTTCGCGTGGCACGGGTTGGACGAGCAGGCGTTGATATCTAGAGATAGTAATATAAACTAGCAATTAGTACATGCTGTTCTCAAGGGAGGTAAAAAATCAATGACCTAGAACAACATCTTGAACAGAGACGGGGGCTGCTACCGACTTCCGACCACCTTTGACCCAGAAAGTGACGCGTACTGAGCAACTGGGTTCTCTGTTATCCTAAAGACGACAAGGGGACTATGTTGGGTGTTAGAGTTAAGCTAAATCCCTTTTCATAATAGCATGGCACTAAATACAGGCTACCGTGTGGATTATGAAAAAAATTATGGTTCTTATTGGCAAATGTGCAGATCTTGGCACATTGGCGACACCAAATGCGTCTGTGTCCTCATCAGTGTTTGGACAGTGTCAGCGATTAGTCAAAAGGCCCGGTGGGCGTCTCTCTACCGTAAAGTGTATGGATTATAAGGCTTTACGACAACGTCATACCTGAGCACCCAGTTCCGTTACGGCGACCGTCTCCTGTATATCCGACGTTACAAGTACAATTGGCGTCAAGTGCAGGGGCGGGGTGGTCTGTACAGGTGGCCTGGGCGTGGCACGGGTTGGACGAGTTCAAGCAGGTGTTGATATCTGGAAATGGAAATGTCAACTAATAATTGGCAATTGGGGTCCCTTCCGTGCATACAAAGATTTCAAAGGTCTTCTTAAAGAAGTATATATTTGCTTACGTTCCAAGTGTTGAGTTAGGGTGATCTTGGGGAAATGTAATGTTTGAGGACGAGTTCAAATGAAACCGGAAAATGAACGCACACACACAAAACATGACAGATGCTTTCCCTACTCCCGGCATAAGTGGTTAAACATATAATTGCCACAGGTTTTCTGAAATATGGCAGCATCAACTAAAAGCTAATTGGGCTTATTGAAAATACCATCCTACCTGAACATCCAGTTCCGTTACGGCGACCGTCTCCTGTATATCCGACGTTACAAGTACAATTGGCATCAAGTGCAGGGGCGGGGTTGTCTGTACAGGTGGCCTGGGCGTGGCACGGGTTGGACGAGTTCGAGCAGGTGTTGATGTCTGAAGATGGCAAAAATTTAAGAAATGATTGGCAAATATCAAAAAGAAATCAGTCAAATCACCCAAATCACTATCTTGTGAACTGAGCCACTAAGGCTTGCTACGGTACTAAAAGGTAACAATTGTCATTATACCTGAACATCCAGTTCCGTTACGGCGACCGTCTCCTGTATATCCGACGTTACAAGTACAATTGGCGTCAAGTGCAGGGGCGGGGTTGTCTGTACAGGTGGCCTGGGCGTGGCACGGGTTGGACGAGTTCGAGCAGGTGTTGATGTCTGAAGATGGAACAATTTAAGAAATGTTTGGCAAATATCAAAAAGAAATCAGTCAAATAACCTAAATCACTATCTTGTGAACTGAGCCACTAAGGCTTGCGAGGTATGTCTAGTATCAGGGTGAAATGTACGAAGTTAGTATGTACGAAGTTGTACGAAATTAGATTACGTCAAGTAGTCTTTTCAAGGGACAGGAGCTGGTGTACAATGACGTCACCACCGTGTGACGCAATCTAACTTCGTACAGAGGGCGGGGGGCTGGTGTACGATGTACGAAGTACGAAGTTGACGTCACCACCGTGTGACGCAATCTAACTTCGTACAGAGGGCGGGGGCTGGTGTACGATGTACGAAGTTGACGTCACCACCGTGTGACGCAATCTAACTTCGTACAGAGGGCGGGGGCTGGTGTACGATGTACGAAGTACGAAGTTGACGTCACCACCGTGTGACGCAATCTAACTTCGTACAGAGGGCGGGGGCTGGTGTACGATGTACGATGTACGAAGTTGACGTCACCATCGTGTGACGTAACCTAACTTCGTACAGAGGGCGGGGGCTTGTGTACGATGTACGAAGTACGAAGTTGACGTAGCACTGTGTGACGTAATCTAACTTCGTACAGAGGGCGCGGGCTGGTGTACGATGTACGAAGTACAAAGTTGACGTCACCACCGTGTGACGCAATCTAACTTCGTACAGAGGGCGGGGGCTGGTGTACGATGTACGAAGTACGAAGTTGACGTCACCACCGTGTGACGCAATCTAACTTCGTACAGAGGGCGGGGGCTGGTGTACGATGTACGAAGTACGAAGTTGACGTCACCACCGTGTGACGCAATCTAACTTCGTACAGAGGGCGGGGGCTGGTGTACGATGTACGAAGTACGAAGTTGATTTGTATTTAGAAAAAAAGGCTGAACAAGTTTCTGAAGAAAGTATCCCACTTGAAGTTGACATTCCAAGTAGCGTGAAGATTTGTCGGGCTCAATTTACCGCCCGACATCTTCGCACCGCCAGGTAGACGTTTTGAATCACTAGTGAGAGTTACGAGAACGCATTCCCCGGTTCGAATTACAGGCGACGCCGTTTACGAAACGCATTCCATGGTTCAAATTACCAGCGGCACCGTTTTCGGAACGCATTCCACGGTTCGAATTACAAGTTACACACGTTATGAACACAATACCTGGCCAGTTTAAATTACATCAACAACAACAACAAAAAGTATCTAAAAAAACTTTCGCCAACTAGTGTTATTTTTTAATATGCCATAATGAATTTGCAGTTAGTCTTAGTACAAGTCGTGTTGGAGGATATATTTGTTAGCGTTCGGGATATCGGGGTAGTGCAGCGAGTAACAAGAGGCCCGGCTCATGCACGAAGTTAGCTTAGTTAGCTCACAATCCCCACGTCATAACTTGGTACAACTTCGTACTTCGTACACCAGGGCCGGCTTATGTACGAAGTTACACTACGTCACACAGTGATGACGTCAACTTGGTACAACTTCGTACTTCGTAAACCAGGACCGGCTTATGTACGAAGTTACACTACGTCACACAGTAATGACGTCAACTTGGTACAACTTCGTACTTCGTACACCAGGGCCGGCTTTATGTACGAAGTTACACTACGTCACACGGTGATGACGTCAACTTGGTACAACTTCGTACTTCGTACACCAGGGCCGGCTTATGTACGAAGTTACACTACGTCACACAGTGATGACGTCAACTTGGTACAACTTCGTACTTCGTACACCAGGGCCGGCTTTATGTACGAAGTTACATTACGTCACACGGTGATGACGTCAACTTGGTACAACTTCGTACTTCGTACACCAGGGCCGGCTTATGTACGAAGTTACACTACGTCACACAGTGATGACGTCAACTTGGTACAACTTCGTAATTCGTACACCAGGGCCGGCTTTATGTACGAAGTTACACTACGTCACACAGTGATGACGTCAACTTGGTACAACTTCGTACTTCGTACACCAGGGCCGGCTTTATGTACGAAGTTACATTACGTCACACGGTGATGACGTCAACTTGGTACAACTTCGTACTTCGTACACCAGGACCGGCTTATGTACGAAGTTACACTACGTCACACAGTGATGACGTCAACTTGGTACAACTTCGTACTTCGTACACCAGGGCCGGCTTTATGTACGAAGTTACACTACGTCACACGGTGATGACGTCAACTTGGTACAACTTCGTACTTCGTACACCAGGGCCGGCTTATGTACGAAGTTACACTACGTCACACAGTGATGACGTCAACTTGGTACAACTTCGTACTTCGTACACCAGGGACGGCTTTATGTACGAAGTTACACTACGTCACACGGTGATGACGTCAACTTGGTACAACTTCGTACTTCGTACACCAGGGCCGGCTTTATGTACGAAGTTACATTACGTCACACGGTGATGACGTCAACTTGGTACAACTTCGTACTTCGTACACCAGGGCCGGCTTTATGTACGAAGTTACACTACGTCACACGGTGATGACGTCAACTTGGTACAACTTCGTACTTCGTACACCAGGGCCGGCTTATGTACGAAGTTACACTACGTCACACAGTGATGACGTCAACTTGGTACAACTTCGTACTTCGTACACCAGGGCCGGCTTTATGTACGAAGTTACACTACGTCACACGGTGATGACGTCAACTTGGTACAACTTCGTACTTCGTACACCAGGGCCGGCTTTATGTACGAAGTTACATTACGTCACACGGTGATGACGTCAACTTGGTACAACTTCGTACTTCGTACACCAGGGCCGGCTTATGTACGAAGTTACACTACGTCACACAGTGATGACGTCAACTTGGTACAACTTCGTACTTCGTACACCAGGGCCGGCTTATGTACGAAGTTACACTACGTCACACAGTGATGACGTCAACTTGGTACAACTTCGTACTTCGTACACCAGGGCCGGCTTTATGTACGAAGTTACACTACGTCACACAGTGATGACGTCAACTTGGTACAACTTCGTACTTCGTACACCAGGGCCGGCTTTATGTACGAAGTTACACTACGTCACACGGTGATGACGTCAACTTGGTACAACTTCGTACTTCGTACACCAGGGCCGGCTTTATGTACGAAGTTACATTACGTCACACGGTGATGACGTCAACTTGGTACAACTTCGTACTTCGTACACCAGGGCCGGCTTTATGTACGAAGTTACACTACGTCACACGGTGATGACGTCAACTTGGTACAACTTCGTACTTCGTACACCAGGGCCGGCTTATGTACGAAGTTACACTACGTCACACAGTGATGACGTCAACTTGGTACAACTTCGTACTTCGTACACCAGGGCCGGCTTTATGTACGAAGTTACACTACGTCACACGGTGATGACGTCAACTTGGTACAACTTCGTACTTCGTACACCAGGGCCGGCTTTATGTACGAAGTTACATTACGTCACACGGTGATGACGTCAACTTGGTACAACTTCGTACTTCGTACACCAGGGCCGGCTTATGTACGAAGTTACACTACGTCACACAGTGATGACGTCAACTTGGTACAACTTCGTACTTCGTACACCAGGGCCGGCTTGATGTACGAAGTTACACTACGTCACACAGTGATGACGTCAACTTGGTACAACTTCGTACTTCGTACACCAGGGCCGGCTTTATGTACGAAGTTACATTACGTCACACGGTGATGACGTCAACTTGGTACAACTTCGTACTTCGTACACCAGGGCCGGCTTATGTATGAAGTTAGATTACGTCATCCCATGGTCAGATTACGTAACAGATGGTGACGTCTGATTTTAACTTCGTACATTTCACCCTGATCCTAGACATGTATGAGGCTTGCTACGGTACTAAAAGGTAACAATTGTCATTATACCTGAACATCCAGTTCCGTTAAGGCGACCGTCTCCTGTATATCCGACGTTACAAGTACAATTGGCGTCAAGTGCAGGGGCGGGGTTGTCTGTACAGGTGGCCTGGGCGTGGCACGGGTTGGACGAGCAGGCGTTGATGTCTGGATAGGACAAAGAACAATCTTAACTAGAAAGGTAACATTTGCAAATGTTTACCTTAACATGGCCTAGCCTAACAAAATACTGCTTTATTGACGTCTACTAAAAACACGTTTTCATTTATATGGCAAATAGTCCATCCTACTCTGTCCCGCCCATTGCTACATAATGTAATCTGACACTATAGGGTGTCTGCTGCAGCAACAGTTACCATGGTGACAGCCATCTTGTCCAGGTCATCCGCCCTATTTGTTTCGGGAAAAATAATGAGAAGGAGAAGACGAAACAGAGCAAAAAATAGGTTTTCTTTAGCAAAGGGAAACATAATTAATTCAATCTACTTGATGGCTTTTCATTATTGGTGTGAAAAGAAAAATCTGTTTTTCATGCCTCATGGTTTCAAAACTCCTTTATCACAGACGAGTCATCGTTTAGTGGTTTTTCTTTAATGTACCTAAACATCCAGTTCCATTCGAGCGACCGTCTCCTGTATATCCGACGTTACAAGTGCAAGTTGCGTCAAGTGCAGGTGCGGGGTTGTCCGTACAGGTGGCCTGGGCGTGGCACGGGTTGGACGAGCAGGCGTTGATGTCTGGATAAGACAAAGAACAATCTTAGCTACAAAGGTAACATTTGCAAATTTTACCTTAACATGGCCTAGCCTAACAAAATACTGCTTTATTGAAGTTTGCCCAAAACAAGTTTTTATTTATCTGGTGAACAGTCCATCCTACACTGTCCTGCCCATTGCTACATAATGTAATCTGACACCAGAGGGTGTCTGCTGCAGCAACAGTTACCATGGTGACAGCCGTCTTGTCCAGGTCATTCGCCTTATTTATTTGGAGAGCAATAAGAGAAAGAAAACGAAACAGAGCACAAAAAAGGTTTTTCTTTAGCAAAGGTAAACATAATTAATTTAATCTACTCTTAATTCAGGGTGTGAAAAGAAAAATCTGTTTTTCATGCCTCATGGTTTAGAAACTCCTTTATCACAGATGAGTCATCGTTTGGTGGTTTTTTTTCAAGGTACCTGAACATCCAGTTCCATTAAGGCGACCGTCTCCTGTATATCCGACGTTACAAGTACAGCTGGCGTCAAGTGCAGGGGCGGGGTTGTCTGTACAGGTGGCCTGGGCGTGGCACGGGTTGGACGAGCAGGCGTTGATGTCTGGATAGGACAAAGAACAATGTTAATCATTGCGTTTTGGATGACAAATATATATATCATTACGACTAATTTACGTGTGTGCTGCCCTTTAGTAGCTTTGCGAAAACGTCATACAATGTACCTGAACATCCAGTTCCATTCAGGCGACCGTCTCCTGTATATCCGACGTTACAAGTACAGCTGGCATCAAGTGCAGGGGCGGGGTTGTCTGTACAGGTGGCCTGGGCGTGGCACGGGTTGGACGAGCAGGCGTTGATGTCTGGAAAGGAAAAAGAACAATGTTAATCATTGCGTTTTGATGACAATATATTATTATGTGTGTGCTGTCCTTTAGTGGCTTTGCGAAAACGTCATACAATGTACCTGACGTCATAAAATGTACAATTGGCGTCAAGTGCAGGGGCGGGGTTGTCTGTACAGGAGGTCTGGGCGTGGCACGTGGATGAGCAGGCGTTAAAGTCTGAATGTGGAAGATAGTTAGAATAACACACAGATGTAACGAAAGAAAATTCAATTAATTATGTTTCTAAATCATAGGTATAGCAGCATTCTGCCATAGAAAAAAAGCTAGCATTGATAGATGAAGTGGGTTCTTTAACGTGCTCGAGGTCTGGCTCTTCTCAAATACAGGACCACCGGCTTAACGTCCCATCCTAGAGCGCGTCGACGGCCCTAAACGAAGCTAGGTCGTCATTTTCACTTGAGTGGAGCGAGTGAGACAAAAGTCGTAAAGTGCCTTTCCAAAGGGCACAGCATTGGGGCTTGCAAGAGAACCTTTAAATTCAAGGTCGACAAGATTAACCACAGGACCACCTTGCACCAGATCCATGGTCAACAACAAGAACAAAAAACAACAACACATGAGCAAACAAGGTTCATAGAAATGTGCTACCTGAACATCCAGTCCCGTTACGCCGACCGTCTCCTGTATATCCGACGTTACAAGTACAAGTGGCGTCAAGTGCAGGGGCGGGATTGTCTGTACAGGTGGCCTGGGCGTGGCACGGGTTGGACGAACAGGCGTTGACGTCTGGAAAGGAAAAAGAACAATGTTAATCATTTCTTTTTGATGACAAATATATATATATTATTACGTGTGTGCTGCCCTTTAGTGGCTTTGCGAAAACCTCATACAATGTACCTGAACATCCAGTTCCATTAAGGCGACCGTCTCCTGTATATCCAACGTTACAATTGCAAGTTGCGTCAAGTGCAGGGGCGGGATTGTCCGTACAGGTGGCCTGGGCGTGGCACGGGTTGGACGAGCAGGCGTTGATGTCTGGAAAGGAAAAAGAACAATGTTAATCATTGCTTTTTGATGACAATATATTATTACATGTGTGCTCTCCTTTAGTGGCTTTGCAAAAACGTCATACAATGTACCTGAACATCCAGTTCCGTTAAGGCGACCGTCTCCTGTATATCCGACGTTACAAGTACAATTGGCGTCAAGTGCAGGGGCGGGGTTGTCTGTACAGGAGGCCTGGGCGTGGCACGTGGATGAGCAGGCGTTAAAGTCTGAATGTGGAAGATAGTTAGAATAACACACAGATGTAAAGAAAGAAAATTCAATTAATTATGTTTCTAAATCATAGGTATAGCAGCATTCTGCCATAGAATGAAAGCAAGCATTGATAGACGAAGTGGGTTCTTTAACGTGCTCGAGCTCTGGCTCTTCTCAAATACAGGACCACCGGCTTAACGTCCCATCCTAGAGCGCGTCGACGGCCCTAACCGAAGCTAGGTCGTCATTTTCACTTGAGTGGAGCGAGTGAGACAAAAGTGGTAAAGTGCCTTTCCAAAGGGCACAGCATTGGGGCTTGCAAGAGATTGAAACCTAGAACCTTTAAATTCAAGGTTAACAAGATTAACCACAGGACTACCTTGCACCAGATCCATGGTCAACAACAAGAACAAAAAAAAAACACAAGCAAACAAGGTTCCTAGAAGAAATGTGCTACCTGAACATCCAGTTCCACTAAGGCGACCGTCTCCTGTATATCCGACGTTACAAGTGCAAGTTGCGTCAAGTGCAGGTGCGGGGTTGTCTGTACAGGTGGCCTGGGCGTGGCATGGATTGGACGAGCAGGCGTTGATGTCTGGATAGGACAAAGAACAATGTTAATAATCATTAACTTCTTTATTGCAAAGAAAAATGTGGTTTTCGTGTCTCATGTTTCAGAAACTCTCATAGTTGCGTATGTGCTATAATTATTTAGTAGATTTGTAAAAATGTCATACAATGTACCTAAACATCCAGTTCCGTTAAGGCGACCGTCCCCGGTATATCCGCCGTTACAAGTGCAAGTTGCGTCAAGTGCAGGGGCGGGGTTGTCTGTACAGGTGGCCTGGGCGTGGCATGGATTGGACGAGCAGGCGTTGATGTCTGGATAGGACAAAGAACAATCTTAACTTCAAAGGTAACATTTGCAAATTTTTCCCTTAACATGGCCTAGCCTAACAAAATACTGTTTTTTTTCCTTTACTTAAAACACGTTTTCATTTATCTGGTGAACAGTCCATCCTACACTGTCCTGCCCATTGCTACATAATGTAATATGACACCAGAGGGTCTTAACAGGTGGCTTGGGCGTGGCACGGGTTGGACGAGCAGGCGTTAATGTCTGGATAGGACAAAGAACAATCTTAACTTCAAAGGTAATATTTGCAAATTTTTCCCTTAACATGGCCTAGCCTAACAAAATACTGTTTTTTTTTCCTTTACTTAAAACACGTTTTCATTTATCTGGTGAACAGTCCATCCTACACTGTCCTGCCCATTGCTACATAATGTAATCTGACACCAGAGGGTGTCTGCTGCAGCAACAGTTACCATGGTGACAGCCGTCTTGTCCAGGTCATTCGCCTTATTTATTTGGAGAGCAATAAGAGAAAGAAAACGAAACAGAGCACAAAAAAGGTTTTTCTTTAGCAAAGGTAAACATAATTAATTTAATCTACTCTTAATTCAGGGTGTGAAAAGAAAAATCTGTTTTTCATGCCTCATGGTTTAGAAACTCCTTTATCACAGATGAGTCATCGTTTGGTGGGTTTTTTTCAAGGTACCTGAACATCCAGTTCCATTAAGGCGACCGTCTCCTGTATATCCGACGTTACAAGTACAGCTGGCGTCAAGTGCAGGGGCGGGGTTGTCTGTACAGGTGGCCTGGGCGTGGCACGGGTTGGACGAGCAGGCGTTGATGTCTGGATAGGACAAACAACAATGTTAATCATTGCGTTTTGGATGACAAATATATATATCATTACGACTAATTTACGTGTGTGCTGCCCTTTAGTATCTTTGCGAAAACGCCATACAATGTACCTGAACATCCAGTTCCATTCAGGCGACCGTCTCCTGTATATCCGACGTTACAAGTACAGCTGGCATCAAGTGCAGGGGCGGGGTTGTCTGTACAGGTGGCCTGGGCGTGGCACGGGTTGGACGAGCAGGCGTTGATGTCTGGAAAGGAAAAAGAACAATGTTAATCATTGCGTTTTGATGACAATATATTATTATGTGTGTGCTGTCCTTTAGTGGCTTTGCGAAAACGTCATACAATGTACCTGACGTCATAAAATGTACAATTGGCGTCAAGTGCAGGGGCGGGGTTGTCTGTACAGGAGGCCTGGGCGTGGCACGTGGATGAGCAGGCGTTAAAGTCTGAATGTGGAAGATAGTTAGAATAACACACAGATGTAAAGAAAGAAAATTCAATTTATTATGTTTCTAAATCATAGGTATAGCAGCATTCTGCCATAGAAAAAAAACTAGCATTGATAGATGAAGTGGGTTCTTTAACGTGCTCGAGATCTGGCTCTTCTCAAATACAGGACCACCGGCTTAACGTCCTATCCTAGAGCGCGTCGACGGCCCTAACCAAAGCTAGGTCGTCATTTTCACTTGAGTGGAGCGAGTGAGACAAAAGTGGTAAAGTGCCTTTCCAAAGGGCACAGCATTGGGGCTTGCAAGAGAACCTTTAAATTCAAGGTCGACAAGATTAACCACAGGACCACCTTGCACCAGATCCATGGTCAACAACAAGAACAAAAAACAACAACACATGAGCAAACAAGGTTCCTAGAAATGTGCTACCTGAACATCCAGTCCCGTTACGCCGACCGTCTCCTGTATATCCGACGTTACAAGTACAAGTGGCGTCAAGTGCAGGGGCGGGGTTGTCTGTACAGGTGGCCTGGGCGTGGCACGGGTTGGACGAGCAGGCGTTGATGTCTGGAAAGGAAAAAGAACAATGTTAATCATTGCTTTTTGATGACAATATATTATTACATGTGTGCTCTCCTTTAGTGGCTTTGCAAAAACGTCATACAATGTACCTGAACATCCAGTTCCGTTAAGGCGACCGTCTCCTGTATATCCGACGTTACAAGTACAATTGGCGTCAAGTGCAGGGGCGGGGTTGTCTGTACAGGAGGCCTGGGCGTGGCACGTGGATGAGCAGGCGTTAAAGTCTGAATGTGGAAGATAGTTAGAATAACACACAGATGTAAAGAAAGAAAATTCAATTAATTATGTTTCTAAATCATAGGTATAGCAGCATTCTGCCATAGAATGAAAGCAAGCATTGATAGACGAAGTGGGTTCTTTAACGTGCTCGAGCTCTGGCTCTTCTCAAATACAGGACCACCGGCTTAACGTCCTATCCTAGAGCGCGTCGACGGCCCTAACCGAAGCTAGGTCGTCATTTTCACTTGAGTGGAGCGAGTGAGACAAAAGTGGTAAAGAGCCTTTCCAAAAGGCACAACATTGGGGCTTGCAAGAGATTGAAACCTAGAACCTTTAAATTCAAGGTTAACAAGATTAACCACAGGACTACCTTGCACCAGATCCATGGTCAACAACAAGAACAAAAAAAACACATGAGCAAACAAGGTTCCTAGAAGAAATGTGCTACCTGAACATCCAGTTCCACTAAGGCGACCGTCTCCTGTATATCCGACGTTACAAGTACAATTGGCGTCAAGTGCAGGGGCGGGGTTGTCTGTACAGGTGGCCTGGGCGTGGCACGGGTTGGACGAGTTTAAGCAGGCGTTAAAGTCTGGATAGGAGAAAGAACAATAGTGATTATTACTTCTTGATGGCAGAAAACAAAAAAACAAAATGTTTTCATGCCTCATGTTTTAGACGCTCTTTCATTACGTATGTGCTATAGTTTGGTGGCTTTGTGGACACCTCATGCAACTAGAGTTCCACGACCTCGTACCTTCGCCAAATGAAATTTAACTGACGGCTGACAAATTACAAATGTTTGTCATTGAATACGCAAATAAGATCCTCATTTGCGTTAATTATATCAGTTGATCATATTGTACACCCAATGGCAGGCTTATCGTAACGAAAAAGGCTATTCTGCCATTCCTCATAGGTTATGCAAATGAGGTCCTGATTTGAATGTTATGTTTAATGATGTTCACTTTCAATTAACTTCAAAATGCCGCAAGTATGAAATTGCCAGCAGCAACCACCATGAAATTATAGCATTTTTTTATTAATTATGCAAATGGGTCCTCATTTACATAAGTCATATTTGACAATGTTCCTCTTGTTCCTAATTACACATGTCACAAGTTTGAATATTCCTATCATGAAAGGTAGCAGATATATAGAATTTCATTAATTATGCAAATTAAATCCTGATTTACATAATTGTCATGTAATTACGTCAAGTATCACTTAAGCTACTGACGTACTAAAAATTACGACGATCCGTCAACCAGTTTTGAGTTATCCTCCTTAAAATATTTTCCAACAAACGCCCCTGTATTTTCAGAACAAGCCGCTAGGGGGCCCAAACTGACGTCACGTCTTTCCAAGCACAAGAGCTATCTACGGCCTAGAATTCGTCTAGCTTGTCCAGATTACAAGATATCAAAACCGGAAGTTCAGCTTCAGTAGCATTACAAGCCGCTAGGGGCCCAAAATGTAATCATTTTAAGGTCTCGTCAAGACTTACCCTCCTACCAAATATTAAGACAATCCATTTAAACCTTCTCAAGCCATCGTGTTACACACACACACACACACACACACACACACACACACACACACAAACACACACAAACACACACACACACAAACACAAACATACACGGGATTTTCTATACAGTTGGCATGGGCATGGCACGGATCGGCCGCGCAGGCGTAGACTGGATGTGACAAACAACAATTTTAATCATTATTTCATGTTAGCAATAAAAATCCCAAATTGTTGGCCAAAGAACCATTAATTTGTTGATGAATGATGTGACAAGAAAGGGAATCTGCTTTCCCTCCCACAAGTTTTATATTCTTATGTTCTTGTTGTTGTTGTTTTTCATTAAATGCACGATACCGTTTGCTATATGATGATCCTATATACTGGCTTTGAGAAAACGTAATGAATGCCGTGCATGTACCTGAACATCTGTCCGGAATGGTACATGTAGGATGAAGTAATAATACGTATGGCCATAGAAATTCACAAGCCAAAGACTATGCATTTTGATGCCAAACCAAACTTCTAAAATATAAATTTCGATTTTACCTCGGGCACAAAGTGCGTATCTGTCGTTGTAGTTATTGCCAGGGGTGCAGTAGCATCTAGGACCACCGATATTACCACCACAACTAGCTCTCTCAACACCACAGGCCGATCCGGACCGCCAGGAGTTTTGCATGACGATGTACGTTTGGTCCATCTGGGGACATTGCGAGGCGCGTCCACTACCGCACACTGCTTTGGCTATTGGGTCCATAATCCAGACGCAATCATTCAGATTAGGCAACACGACGCAGTCTTCTTGGCAGCTTGCACCGGCACACGGTGTGACGTAGCCGGCTGCGTGACATGTAGCTCTGACGTTTGCACTTGTCATAGTCCCGGAAGCTGGTACCTTGAAATAGCTGTAGCCAGCATATGTTACCAAAAACAATCCAGCTGGAGAAAGAAAAGAAAAGACGTTATGGTCACTCAGAGGTGGTACAGTTCGAATGGTCATGTGTATGCGCATATGCAACATTGGACCAATAGGTTACAGAGATTTTTTTTTTCTCTCACCCTACTTACCGAGTGTGAGCTATCAGCCAATCACGTCGCCGTCTACGCTCAACAGGCAACGTGATTGGCTTGTAACTTTACCTCCAACATCAAGAGGGGGATTGTCGATTAGCTGACGGCTGGCCAGCGCCACCGCAGCGAGAAGCACGAATGGCAGGTCGGCACGCCTGCGCCTGGCAGTGAGTCTGGGTTTGAGACTAGTTTCATGAAGGTCTCGGTCACATCTGTCGTACAATAGGCTCAAGACAGGAATTTGCGGGCATTTATTTTGGGGTGGGGGTGGGCAGTCTTGAATGTGTAGTACAAAATTTAGCTTTCAGTTCTGTTATGGACTAATATAGAGGGGGACAGAGGGAGGGAGAGAGCGAGAGAGAGAGAGAGAGAGAGAGGGAAGAGAGAAAAAGAGAGGGAGAGATAGATATATACAAAGATACAAACCTTCTGCTCCTGTATCAGCCATCAAGAGAAGGGCAATGACTACCCAGACCTTCGACGTGCGCCACCCCATTTCCTCTGAGTACCTGCAGTTCAGCAGAAAACAAAGTAAGAGTCAGTAAGAGAACCATGAGGCTTTTATTGTATTGTGCCTATCTAGTTCCACAACTGAATGAGTTAGGGTTAGGCTCAGGCATGGTTCTGGATACGTGTGGACTATCCCGAGCACGGTTCTTGATAAAGTACGGTTCTGGATACAACACACAGCTGTCAAGTTCATAAACATCACATGTTCAATGTCTCTACATTGTACTTATCATCCTTTCCTTATGGACCACGCCTCGGGTGTTGCACAGTTCTGAGTGCGCATGTGCAGCGCGGTGCTTTGTGGTCTAATTGTATATATGTCAAAGTTTAAGACCCCAAACCTGTACCGAAATCTGTATCTTTATCTTTATCTGTGTAGCCGGTATAACCGCCCTTCGGCGTAACACACCAGCTTCGCATGCACTCGGCGCGGTGGCAGCTAGCTATATTACACATAATCTTTGCACATTGGCATATCTGTTGTGTCTTCTTCGGTGAAAACACTTTTGAATTGCTTCTGCTTTTTTCCCGCTGTCACTCATAATTTATGAGTGACAGCGGGAAAAAAGCATGGTGTTCCCCACCTTTAGGGGTGCTACGTATATACCCCGACAAGGTCTCTCCTCAAGCCTTTTATGTACGACCAGAATGTTTTGGGTTTGTGAACTATACCTTCTCCAAGTACATTGTATGTCTGCCACATATTTCGAGTGTGCTTTTCTGAAATATTTGTTCCAGTCTTTCTCTTTTTGTCCCGTTTTCTTAGCTTTGTTGTAAAGTCGCTGCTTCTTTCGACAATGCCTCCTTAGATTTCCGTTAATCCAGGGCAGGTTGTATCTGCATGAAGTCGTTTTGCTCGGGATGTGCCTGTTCATATTGTGTTCCATTTTATCTACAAAGTTTGAAGTCTGTGATTCGGACATGTCTTCATCAGTCCTGAAGTCCATGTTTATTTAACGTGCATGAGACCCCAAACCTGTAAAACAGTCTATCTTTGACGTGTGTGAGGTGTTTCATCCAGAACGGCGCTTCATTCAGAACCATTCTCAGGCAAGGTTCTGTATAGTCCACCCGAATTCAACACCGTGCCTGGGGCAAATTTACGTTCTTTGATACGCGGAGACTATTCAGAACCGTGCCTGATTCTAACCCTAACCCATTCAGACATAACGGGGGGTGCCCTAACTTCGCACGTGCCCTAACTTCGGACGGATTTTTTACTGATCTTATTATGCAAAAGTATGCCGTGTTTGTTGCCGCTGACTTTGCTAAATAAAAAGATAAGTAAACATAGTCAATGCATACAGCTGTTATTTGCATGCAAAATATAGTTCTATATATTCATTTATCGTTTTGTTTAAAAACAAAATTTCAGTCGTTTTCACCAATCATAATGATGGCGCTGAAAAAGGGGTCCCTTCGTAGCGGGGGCTCGTGCCAGATATAAACGACCTGTACCAAGCAGTCACATAGCTGCCACATACATAACAAATAAAGCTTTACGAAACAGTAAAAATTTGGGTCTCCGGGTTTTTGTGTAGTAGAAAACCAACCTGAGAAAACAACGTCAACACTACGTCAACACCACTGTCGTCTGCATTTCCCATGATTCCTATGGGACCGCGTTGATTGCGTAAGACGTTTTTTTGGTCAAACACGGACTGAACTGCGTTCAATACAGCCCTCCTCACGTGAGGTAACAAGTACACATAATCGCAATTATATAATAAAAAAAAGCTTAAATATCACAAAATTCAATTCTTGTTTTTTTTTTCTTAATTTCATCATCAACGCCTGAACAGAGCAAAATTACGAAAGCGTTCGAAGTTAGGGCACACTGTCTAGCGTTACGGTAGCACATTCACGAAGGTAGATTTACGAAAATGTCTCACAGCGTTTGCCGCTTATAACGCGGAGCGTGAAGGGCTCATGAATAGTATGAATGCATTTTTTATCCAAGTATACTCTTTACATAAAGGTTTTCAAAATTCATTCATCAAAACCCGACCACTCTCCGACAACTAGCGATAGAGCGCCGTGAGTTCGAGCGTGTAAGTAAAAAAGCGTTCGAGGTTAGGGCACCCCCCGTTAGATAGACACGATTTTGGATACAAAATGGAATGTGGCTCTTCCCCAGCAAACACGAGACGTCTATTCAACGCCTCATCCCAGGAACGTCCCATGGAGCGAGGAAATTCGTGTCTTTCCCAAGATCACAACATCGGGGGGCATGTCAGAGGATTCGAACCAGAGTCTATGTTCTAAAAGCAAATTCCAGGGATTTTCCTAAAGTAGACTGGACCCTAGCCTGGTTACGATTCTCCACAGGCCGGCTTAGGGGTGCTTTAACTGCCTCCAGCATAGGCCTCTTTTGACATGATATTTCCAGGGGGCCTTTCTATGCGAACAAAAGGCCAGCCATGTCACACATGTACCCACCCAACACCATCCAATTGACTAGTCCGGACCCTAGAAAAGTAGAGCTGAAGTTAACATTCTTTTTAAAGATTTTAAAGATTTCTGTGCCTTTACAGGCATATAAAGAGCCAAAGCGCGGAAATACTACACTTGTTCAATACGCCACCAGGCTGAGACCACAGAGGACCGCACCTTAACGTCCCTCCCTTTTCAACAGCGTGCATGTCGGGTACGCGACAACAGCCGAACTCCAAACATTTTAGTCCAGATGCAGGGTCGCTAAACACGACGCACGCTACGAAAATCAAGAGAGAGTCGAACGCATGTTTCGCCTGACAATCTACCAGTTGCATTTGACTGGGCTCGGTGAGCTGCAAATTTTGGCCGATCCCGAAAAATATACAAACACACACACACACACACACACACACACACACACACACACACACACATGCAAACGCCGCAAGAGAAAACAAGAATTCGGAGACCTCATATCTCCATGAAATATGGTCTCCTCCATTCGACATGTAAAAGTCCAATCCTTTGGCAATGTTTCATTTCAATATGTCATCATCTATTATGCAAATGACCTCTACATTAACATAATTTATGCATAGTGATGTTAACCTTTAAATAACTTACACATGTCACAACTATGAAATTCCCATCATTTACCACTAGGGAATCATAGAATTTTACATTAATTATGCAAATTAGGTCCTTATTTGCATAATTAGTATCTGTTCATTTTCCACCTGCCATAGGTTATACACATTACATGTATGAAAGTCCTATTATGTAAAACACTGGAATTACCGAATTTCCTCCTTAATTATGCAAATTAAGCTTCATTTGCATAATTTGTATTTCGTTATATACATCTCTGTCTAAGCTACCTACATACCAGAGATGATGAAAATACGTTGTTTCTTTCTGGATTTATTCGCTATGAAAGATTTCACCGGAAACCCTCCTGTAGTTCCAGAACAAGCTGCTAGGTGGACCAAACCCACGCCACTTTTACTGACAGGACAAGCTATCTGTCACCAAGAAATCAAGACCATAGCATGTCCAGGACAAAAGATACAAAAACCGGAAGTTTAGCTGCAGTACCAAGGTCATCCACCTGGAGGACCAGATTTGACCTTGACTTTTGTCTTTCTATGACCTATCAACATACCAAATATCATCACAAGCTATAAATGCCTTCCTTGGTAAGTTATGTTGACTACAAATATGTGGAAACACAGACAGACAGACAGGCACACACACAGACAGACATACCCAAAACAATATCTCTATTTTTCATGGAGTTAATTAGTTTGAGTGATTTCCCAGTAGCATAATGATTCTGGACTTAGTACACACACACACACACACACACACACACATACACACGCACGTGCACACACATAAACACATACACACACACACACACACACACACACACACACACACACGCGCGCGCGCGCACGCACGCACGCACTTGCACACACATAGACTTACACACACACACACATATGCACACACACACTCAGACAAACACACGCACACACACACACACACAAACACACATGCATACATACAAACACATACACACTCGTACACATACACAAACATGCACACAGACAGACACACGCAAACACACACACACACACACACACCTTGTATGGGGTCACAGTTGTTGAATTGATTTCTTTATTAGTATGTAAAGGTTCTGAGTTAGAATACCTTGCAGGACTGTTGTACCCTTGGAAAAAACACTTAATTTTTAACACCTTTGTCATGATCAACAGTGAACTGTGCTCAAACAACTCAGGTGATTGACTAGCGTCCGCCCAGAGACCTCCTCTCGGAGGAGACGTGAAGCAGAGAGTCCGTATGGGAAATACACTTGCACACTTCGAGAATGATAAAGAACCCACCACACTTGTCAATGACAGCAGAGGTCCATCGCGGTGTGGGTGGATCAAATCTACCAGACGAAGGCTAAACAGACATTGGGAGCGATCAAACGTAATACCCAAGCTAGGAATATGCCATGAAAGTATATGGGATCCATATACAAAGAAAGACAAAGACAAATTGAAAAGGCTACAGAACCAAGCTGCAAGATTCTGCACGAACAACCATGAAAGGGGTGCCAGTGTCACGGAAATTAAAATAAACCTATATTGCACGTCACTAGTGAAAGACAGGCGAAAAATGTCCAGACTATGCATGATGTACAAAATGACTAAACTAAAATACTGTCGTGGGGTCGTGTGGCGTAAACGGTAGCGTGTTCGACTCGGAACCAAGAGGTCCCGGGTTCGAACCCTGCCATGCCCCCGATCTTGTGCCCTTGGGAAAGGCACTTTACACGACTTTCCTCACCTCACCCAGGTGTATATTTGTATTGTATACACCTGTCAGTTGGTGGCGGCATTAAAATAAGTTAAAATAACTTGAGTGTGCCGTCACCATGTCTTGTCATTACATGTTGGAATAAAAAAAAATAAAAATAAAAAATACTGGTGGATGTACCAACTACCAAGTATCTAATACCAGCTCAGAAAACAACAAGAAATAGTCATGCTTTCAAGTTCCTGAGTTATCAACCAAGGATTGAGGCGTTCAAAAACTCATTTTTTTTCTAGAACTATCGTAGAGTGGAACTCGCTGCCACCAACTACAGTAGGGGCATCATCACTAGATAGTCTTACACAATGTTTAGAGCCTCTAGATGTTCAAAGGTTAGGTGTAACAAGTCGTTCGGTTGTAATGTAGCCCGCTGCCACCGCGCCGCGTGCCTGCGAAGTTGGTGTGTTAGGCCGAAGGGCATTATAATGTATAATGACTATACAGATACAGATACAGAGACTAGCTGTCCAGTGTTACGCAGCTTGCACAAAGCCGGTTTGATGGTATGCGAACAAAATTCCAGCCATGAGACTATTCAGAACCGTGCCTGATTCTAACCCTTACCCATTCAGACATAACGGGGGGTGCCCTAACTTCGCACGTGCCCTAACTTCGGACGGATTTTTTACTGATCTTATTATGCAAAAGTATGCCGTGTTTGTTGCCACTGACTTTGCTAAATAAAAAGATAAGTAAACATAGTCAATGCATACAGCTGTTATTTGCATGCAAAATATAGTTCTATATATATTTATTCATCGTTTTGTTGAAAAACAAAATTTCAGTCGTTTTCACCAATCATAATGATGGCGCTGAAAAAGGGGTCCCTTCGTAGCGGCGGCTCGTGCCAGATATAAACGACCTGTACCAAGCAGCTGCAGTCACATAGCTGCCAAGCAGTCACATCCAGCCATGCTACCACACATATACCCACAGACATTCTAGGCTAGTCAAGGAGAGGACAGAATGCGTTATTTCATTGAACGCCTCCCATTCGTGTGCGTTTGTGTGAGTGGATCAAACCTATCAGTCCAGCCTTGCGAGGCTTGTACACAACTGATGCGTTACGCCTCAAGCCAATACCAGTCTAACCGGAACAGGGCATCCAAGAAGCTATAGCTCCCCGCAAATCATCATACCGTGACAATAACACATACTTTACCCGAGCGACATTTGGTGTCTCGTGTTGTGGAATTTAGAAGTACTATAAAGAAACAACATAATCTAATCACAAGTTCACAATTTCCACAATATGATCTGGCAGAATTGTCGATCGGGCGACCGATTTTTCATGCTGTACGTATACGGCGCCGGCTTAACCCACATTTCAGAAAATAACTACAAAGTTTTATCCTTTCTATCCACCACTCTCCACCAAATTCAAACCATTGCCTTTCATTGCCTTCCCTTTTGTAAGTCATGGCGTCAGAAATAGAGAACATTTGGCCACGGCGACGATAAAAAAGAGACACAGATCTTGTTAGTGGGACTACTTCGTTTGGGCAATCTGCCGACCGGTGACCCAAAAAGAGAGATCTTACGTTTTTCCATCAATTCGCCACCTTATCTTTGTACTACATTTTAAGAAGTATGTCAACTTGCCCTAGTATAGTTGTTGATTCCAGAAACTAGGACCTCGCAGTGGTGAGTTGAGACGCTCCCAAATGTCTGTTATATTGGCACCCGTTTATCCTCTGACCGAATCTATGAATGAATCTAGCTAAAACTGGTTTGATGAGAGAAAGTGAACTACCTAAACTAAAAGGGACCACACCAGGTTTCTCGTGTTCCCATTGGACAGGGCCTGCATGGATGGGGGTCGGGGGTTACTGGCAACACTCACTGTGATAAATTAAAGAGCACCGAAAACGCTTAACGGTAAATTTTGTCAGCCATTATTTATTTTATTTACATTCTGGTATCAGTTTGTAGTGGTAGGAGTGTGTCTCGTGTGGACATAAATGTCAGCAATGTGACATAAATGTCAGAAATATGTTGAAAAGCGGAGGTAAATTGCAATCATAGGTACATTTTTTTCAAGTAAGATATTTCAATTTTGGTGCAAAAATGTTACATAAAGCAGCTTTAATATTCATGAGTTCCTGAAGTCAAATAATTACAAGTTACCAAAAAACAAAAGAAACGCCGCAAGAGAGATTTAGTTTGAGCGATTTCCCAGCAGCCTGATCATTCTGGACTTAAGTTCTACGCGCGCACGCACGCACGCACGCACGCACACACACACACACACACACACACACACACACACACACACACACATACACACGCACGTGCGCACACACACACACATACACACGCACGTGCGCACACATAAACACACCTACTCACGTACCCACACACATGTATGGGGTCACATTTGGTGACTTGATTTCTTTATAAGCATGTAAAGGTTCTGAGTTCAAATACCTTGAAGGTTACAAACTGCTGTACCCTTGGAAAAGACACTTAATTTTTAACACACTTGTGATGATCACTTGTGAACTGGGCTCGAACAACGAGCAATCGTTTCAGGTGAAACGATTGCCTAGCGTCCGCCTAGAGACCTCCTCTCGGAGAAGCCTTGAAGCAGAGAGTTCGTATGGGAGATACACTTGCACACTTCGAGAATAATAAAGAACCCACCACACTTGTCAATGACAGCAGGGGTCCATCGCGGTGTGAGTGGATCAAATCTTTCAGACGATTTCTAAACAGACATTGGGAGCGATGAAACGTAATCTGTGGGAATGCCCAGCTTGAGAAAAATCCCTTGCATTCACAGCACTTGTAAGACCCAAACTATAATATGCCACGAAAGTATGGGATCCATATACAAAGAAAGACAAATACAAACTAAAAAGGCTACAGAACCAAGCTGCAAGATTCTGCACAAACAACTATGTAAGGGGTGCCAGTGTCACGAAAGGAAAATAAACGTAAACATGCATTGCGCGTCACTGGAAGACAGGCGAAAAATGTCCAGACTATGCGTGATGCTATCTGGACCCTAAGAAAGTGGAGAGGAGAGAATTGGTAATTTTGTCGAGCGCCCCATATTTGTGTGCGCTTGTGTGAGTGGATCAAACCTATTAGTTTAGCCTTGCGCAGTTTGTACAAAACTGGTGCGTTACGCCTCAAGCCAATACCAGTCTAACCGGAACAGGACATCCAAGAAGCTATAGCTCCCCGCAAATCATCATACCGTGACAATAACACATACTTTACCCGAGCGACATTTGGTGTCTCGCGTTGTGAAATTTAGAAGTTCTATAAAAAGCAGCATAATCTAATTACAAGCTCACAATTTCCGTTAAAGTGTCTGATGAAGAGAATGCATGCAATTCAGATTCCATTGAAGGGAACGGGAGGGAATACACAGCAAAATCTCTAACGCGTGCTGTCTTGTGATCAGAACATCGTAGAACTTTCTGATAAGCACCCCCTCCCAAAAAAAACCCGCCGGAAAAAAAATCAGCCCTCCACCCCTCCCCCCGTGGAAAACGCCTGCAAAGGATGCTACATTTTTCGCTTGACAATCTACCCGTTGCGTTGGACTGGTCTCGGTGAGCTGCAAACTTTGGCCGATCCCGAAATATATATCAAGAGGACACCGGTTGCATTGCTGCCCAATATGATCTGGCAGAATTGTCGGGCGACCTATTTTTCCTGCTGTACATACGTCGCCGTCTTAAACCACATTTCAGAAAATAACTAGGAAAGTTTTATTCCTTCTATTACTATTAATCAAATTCAAACATTTGGCCACGGTGATAAAAAAAAGAGACACAGACCTAGTTAGTGGGACCACTTCGTTTGGGCAATCTGCCGACCCGGGTGTCTAAAAAAGATCGTACGTTTTTCTATCAATTCGCCACCTTATCTTTCTAATACATTTTAAGAAGTATGTCAACTTACCGTATTATAGTTGTTGATCCCAGAAACTAGGACCACGCAGTGGTGAGTTGAGACGCTCCCAAATGTCTGTTATATTGGCACCCGTTTGTCCTCTGACCGAATCTATGGATGAATCTAGGTAGAACTGGTTTGACGAGAGAAAGTCAACTACCTAAGGGGATCACACCATGTTTCTCGGGTTCCCATTGGACAGGGTCTACATGAGGGCGGGGTGGGAGTATAGACGGGGTAGGGGAGGATGGTACTGGCTCACTGCGATAGGTTAAACAGGACGGACAACGCTTAACGGTAAATTCAGGCAGGCCGGCAACGCTTCACGATAAATTCAGTTGTTCTTGTGTAAGACTATGGGAACGACTCCATTGGAATGTTAATTTTGAATTTATGGGGTGTCGGCAAAACTAGTCTTCGGACATTGAACGCTCCGTTGTGGTTTTCAGGCAATTTGGCGTTCAACTATGCGACACAAAGAATTTTTCATTAACACCTCACGATAAATTTGGAAAAAACAAATAACGTGGTGTATGGAATCAAAGTGACCAATTGCGAAAAATTTCCGGAAAACGCTTAACGTTGAATGAAATCGGTCGGTTACGATTTGATGGTGAATTCAAATGACTGCACACACTCAAGGCACTGGTAGAACTGGTCGGCTCGACGCACCCGGTGCAAGAGGAATGAGTGAGTGAGTGAGCACACCCTCAAGTCTAGCGACTATCTCTTTCAGAAAATAATTATGAAGCAATTTATACTGTATACGGGATGGACGGATATCCCTTAAGCTTCAGCTATAAGACCAACTGAGTTTTGTTTCCTCAACCTCTCTAATTCTGATACAAGTCGCCGAAAAACTCATTTATTTACATGTCAAAAACAATGCACAAAATTGGGAATTATCGCGTAGGATAAAACCCATCGAAAAAAAGACTGATTATTTTTTGTGTTTGTTTGTTTTATTTATTTTCCCACGGGGTACATATCGGCTGAGGGCGCTTTTCAATGTGCCCTGGGAGAAAACCCCAAACAAAAGCATTACATCCAAATCAACTTAGTTCAAAATACATGTACAACAAAAGTAACAAACAAACTTACGCAAATTACTAATTGATACAAAACCAATGTAACTTAAGTAACATACATGATACATAAAATTATACTACCAAAACAAGTAAAATCTGAGATGTATACCTCCGGGCTTTTTATTGTATATTTTTATATGTTGTTTGTTATATATAGTTTATGGTGATAAATTTTATGTGTTAGATTTAGCATTCCAGGTTGTAACACAGGTCAACATTTTCATCTGCATCTTATAACATGTACCCACGAACTTATGAAATTCTATTTAATTGCTGCCGCAAGCAACTCGTAATGAAACTCAGGATGACAAACGGAACCATTACATCAGACGTTAAAAATATCGGGTAATCAGTGTTCGAAATACTTTTTGAGACCAGGTAGCACAGTGTGCAGTGTGCAGCACCTAGGGCACCTACATGTAGGGTAGCGCATCAGAATTTTAGGTTGCACCCACTCCCATTCCCGATTTGTCGAATTCCATATGCACGTCACATATACCGTACCTGTATTTCTACAAATAAAGGACGCACTTTTATGACATTCCAACTCTCATGTAGGAGCTTCGGGATCGGTCTATATCTAAAGTATAAACTACCATAATGATCATTTCAGCGAAGAAATACCTAGTTTGATATTCATGATATAAAATTGCAATACCCAAGAAAGCGATATTAAATAAAATACACCTTCATCATTAACCCAGAATTGAAAATCATCACTTGCACATCCCACAAAAGTCAAAATCTCTACATACTTCAGGTTAATGATTAAAATTTTATGAATTTGGTGTAATTTTACCCTTTTCCCACTATGATAAAATTGTCCGGATCGAAGGCGGTGAAGGCCTACAATGAACACATTATTCGGTCATTACTGCTCTCTAACTTGCTGCCACGTAGATTTGGCATTGCATATACATGAAGAAATATCACCCCGTAATCAATGACCTGGTCAATATGTTAAGTAAACCACTGAAATTGCGTCGCGTTCAGACGCAAATCGCGATCCAGTCAAGGTCGATCGAAACTACCTAGTACCTCCAGATGTGTTTTGGGATCGAAGCGCTTTTAATGGAATTATTGAGTGTTCAGATGGGGCCACATGAATCCTGATTCGAGGGAAACCACATCCAATGCGCTTTCAGTGGTTCCGTCTGAACGGGGCCGAATTCTATCAGGATCGAAGCCGGAGTTGAAGCGAATCTTTTCGGCTTCGATCCAGACATTTTATCCAAGAGGGAAAATGGCCTTTGAGATGGTAGTTAAAATCAACGTCTGGTGTTAAAATGAAATCAATGGCCGACGGCGCCGCCAATTTCCGTCTCGTAAACGGTCGTCGCCTTTGAAACGGTCGATGCCATATCACAGAACGCCTAACTTTAAGTGTGTCAGCACGGTCCATTTACACCGTGATGTTTCGTGGCGTAGAGGTTTAGGGTATCGGTTAGGGTTTTAGAGCTACTCTTTTTGACCCGGGTTCAAATCCGAGCTTGTGCTTTTTCTTTTTTCACTAATACCTTTACTATTTTTCATGATCCTACCATACATTTGCAATTAGAATGTTGATTTTCATACGTTTTATACTTTTTTGGACTTAAGTTAATAAAAGTTATGATACGCTCGGATATGGCATCGACCGGTCATCGAAAGGCGACGACCGTTTCGAAAGGCGACGACCGTTTACGAGACGGAAATTTGCGACGGCGCCTGTAGGCATCCTCAGTTTGAAAAGGCTACCGCTGTCAATCAAGTTTCCAAATATGGTTGTTGAGTGACTGCCCCCTGGGGACTGCCAAAATGCGGTTCCTGGTTGGGTCAGGCTTAAGTTTACATAGTTCAGGCAGTTGGTTGGGTTTATATAACAACAATTATGTATATGTCACACTCCTATAGATACCGTTCCCTGTAACAGTGTAGATACTAGTATGTAAATACGTTGCGTTTGGGAACGCATCTATAGCAGCGACACCTGTGCTTTGCAATGTGAACCAGTCAGAATTGCCCTCAGGAAGGTGACAGACGGTTACCGAAACGTCGGCTGAATAAAAAAAATTCGATTTGTAAAAAGAGTCTTTATATTCAACTGCCTTAACTATGTAAAATTGGCCTGGTTGTAATTAGAAGTGGTTGGCTGTGCCAGGTGGTTGTCATTCGAACATTGCCCGCTCAAACACAGTGGACAAAATGACCACCAAGGTATACGTTAGTGCGAGCATGAACGGCATGTCTGCAGACCCAGCTCCGCTAACGGGGCGCAGCGAACATCCCGTTCCGTTCACGGCGCCATCACCGGTATATCCAGCGTTACAGGTGCACCTGGCGTCAAGTGCAGGGGCGGGGTTGTCCGAGCACGTGGCGTTCGCGTGGCACGGGTTGGACGAGCAGGCGTTGATATCTAGAGATAGTAATATAAACTAGCAATTAGTACATGCTGTTCTCAAGGGAGGTAAAAAATCAATGACCTAGAACAACATCTTGAACAGAGACGGGGGCCGCTACCGACTTCCGACCACCTTTGGCCCAGAAAGTGACGCGTACTGAGCAACTGGGTTCTCTGTTATCCTAAAGACGACAAGGGGACTATGTTGGGTGTTAGAGTTAAGCTAAATCCCTCTTCATAACACTTAGAACAGCATGGCACTAAATACAGGCTACCGTGTGGATTATGAAAAAAATTACGGTTCTTATTGGCAAATGTGCAGATCTTGGCACATTGGCGACACCAAATGCGTCTGTGTCCTCATCACTGTTTGGACAGTGTCAGCGATTAGCCAAAAGGCCCGGTGGGCGTCTCTCTACCGTATAGTGTGTGGATTATAAGGCTTTACAACAACGTCATACCTGAGCACCCAGTTCCGTTACGGCGACCGTCTCCTGTATATCCGACGTTACAAGTACAATTGGCGTCAAGTACAGGGGCGGGTTTGTCTGTACAGGTGGCCTGGGCGTGGCACGGGTTGGACGAGTTCAAGCAGGTGTTGATATCTGCAAATGGAAATGTCAACTAATAATTGGCAATTGGGGTCCCTTCCGTGCATACAAAGATTTCAAAGGTCTTCTTAAACAAGTATATATTTGCTTACGTTCCAAGTGGTGAGTTAGGGTGATCTTGGGGAAATGTAATGTTTGAGGACAAGTTCAAATGAAACAGGAAAATGAACGCACACACACACATGTACAAAACATGACAGATGCTTTCCCTACTCCTGGCATAAGTGGTTAAACATATAGTTGCCACAAGTTTTCTGAAATATGGCAGCATCATCTAAAAGCTAATTGGGCTTATTGAAAATACCATCCTACCTGAACATCCAGTTCCGTTACGGCGTCCGTCTCCTGTATATCCGACGTTACAAGTACAATTGGCGTCAAGTGCAGGGGCGGGGTTGTCTGTACAGGTGGCCTGGGCGTGGCATGGATTGGACGAGTTCGAGCAGGTATTGATGTCTGAAGATGGCAAAAATTTAAGAAATGATTGGCAAATATCAAAAAGAAATCAGTCAAATCACCCAAATGACTATCTTGTGAACTGAGCCACTAAGGCTTGCTACGGTACTAAAAGGTAACAATTGTCATTATACCTGAACACCCAGTTCCGTTACGGCGACCGTCTCCTGTATATCCGACGTTACAAGTACAATTGGCGTCAAGTGCAGGGGCGGGGTTGTCTGTACAGGTGGCCTGGGCGTGGCACGGGTTGGACGAGTTCGAGCAGGTGTTGATGTCTGAAGATGGAACAATTTAAGAAATGTTTGGCAAATATAAAAAAGAAATCAGTCAAATAACCTAAATCACTATCTTGTGAACTGAGCCACTAAGGCTTGCGAGGTATGTCTAGTATCAGGGTGAAATGTACGAAGTTAGTATGTACGAAGTTGTACGAAGTTGTACGAAGTTAGATTACGTCAAGTAGTCTTTTCAAGGGACAGGAGCTGGTGTACAATGACGTCACCACCGTGTGACGCAATCTAACTTCGTACAGAGGGCGGGGGCTGGTGTACGATGTACGAAGTTGACGTCACCACCGTGTGACGCAATCTAACTTCGTACAGAGGGCGGGGGCTGGTGTACGATGTACGAAGTACGAAGTTGACGTCACCACCGTGTGACGCAATCTAACTTCGTACAGAGGGCGGGGGCTGGTGTACGATGTACGAAGTACGAAGTTGACGTCACCACCGTGTGACGCAATCTAACTTCGTACAGAGGGCGGGGGCTGGTGTACGATGTACGAAGTACGAAGTTGACGTCACCACCGTGTGACGCAATCTAACTTCGTACAGAGGGCGGGGGCTGGTGTACGAAGTACGAAGTACGAAGTTGACGTCACCACCGTGTGACGCAATCTAACTTCGTACAGAGGGCGGGGGCTGGTGTACGATGTACGAAGTACGAAGTTGACGTCACCACCGTGTGACGCAATCTAACTTCGTACAGAGGGCGGGGGCTGGTGTACGATGTACGATGTACGAAGTTGACGTCACCATCGTGTGACGTAATCTAACTTCGTACAGAGGGCGGGGGCTTGTGTACGATGTACGAAGTACGAAGTTGACGTAGCACTGTGTGACGTAATCTAACTTCGTACAGAGGGCGCGGGCTGGTGTACGATGTACGAAGTACGAAGTTGACGTCACCACCGTGTGACGCAATCTAACTTCGTACAGAGGGCGGGGGCTGGTGTACGATGTACGAAGTACGAAGTTGACGTAGCACTGTGTGACGTAATCTAACTTCGTACAGAGGGCGGGGGCTGGTGTACGATGTACGAAGTACGAAGTTGATTTGTATTTAGAAAAAAAGGCTGAACAAGTTTCTGTAGAAAGTATCCCACTTGAAGTTGACATTCCAAGTAGCGTGAAGATTTGTCGGGCTCAATTTACCGCCCGACATCTTCGCACCGCCAGGCAGGTAGACGTTTTGAATTACTAGTGAGAGTTACGAGAACGCATTCCACGGTTCGAATTACAGGCGACGCCGTTTACGAAACGCATTCCATGGTTCAAATTACCAGCGGCACCGTTTTCGGAACGCATTCCACGGTTCGAATTACAAGTTACACACGTTATGAACACAATACCTGGCCAGTTTAAATTACATCAACAACAACAACAACAACAACAAAAAGTATCTAAAAAAAACTTTCGCCAACTAGTGTTATTTTTTAATATGCCATAATGAATTTGCGGTTAGTCTTAGTACAAGTCGTGTTGGAGGATATATTTGTTAGCGTTCGGGATATCGGGGTAGTGCAGCGAGTAACAAGAGGCCCGGCTCAAGCACGAAGTTAGCTTAGTTAGCTCACAATCCCCACGTCATAACTTGGTACAACTTCGTACTTCGTACACCAGGACCGGCTTATGTACGAAGTTACACTACGTCACACAGTGATGACGTCAACTTGGTACAACTTCATACTTCGTACACCAGGGCCGGCTTTATGTACGAAGTTACACTACGTCACACAGTGATGACGTCAACTTGGTACAACTTCATACTTCGTACACCAGGGCCGGCTTTATGTACGAAGTTACACTACGTCACACGGTGATGACTTCAACTTGGTACAACTTCGTACTTCATACACCAGGGCCGGCTTATGTACGAAGTTACACTACGTCACACAGTGATGACTTCAACTTGGTACAACTTCGTACTTCGTACACCAGGGCCGGCTTATGTACGAAGTTACACTACGTCACACGGTGATGACTTCAACTTGGTACAACTTCGTACTTCGTACACCAGGGCCGGCTTATGTACGAAGTTACACTACGTCACACGGTGATGACGTCAACTTGGTACAACTTCGTACTTCGTACACCAGGGCCGGCTTTATGTACGAAGTTACTTTACGTCACACGGTGATGACGTCAACTTGGTACAACTTCGTACTTCGTACACCAGGGCCGGCTTTATGTACGAAGTTACTTTACGTCACACGGTGATGACGTCAACTTGGTACAACTTCGTACTTCGTACACCAGGGCCGGCTTATGTATGAAGTTAGATTACGTCATCCCATGGCCGGCTTAGATGATGACGTCAGATTACGTAACAGATGGTGACGTCTGATTTTAACTTCGTACATTTCACCCTGATCCTGGATATGTATGAGGCTTGCTACGGTACTAAAAGGTAACAATTGTCATTATACCTGAACATCCAGTTCCGTTAAGGCGACCGTCTCCTATATATCCGACGTTACAAGTACAATTGGCGTCAAGTGCAGGGGCGGGTTTGTCTGTACAGGTGGCCCGGGCGTGGCACGGGTTGGACGAGTTCAAGCAGGTATTGATGTCTAAAGATCGCAAAAATTTAAGAAATGATTGACAACATGTCTGACGTCACAAAACAATCAATGAAGTCACTTAAATCATGTATCTTGTGGACGCTGCCACTAAGGCCTGCTACGTATACGCTACTACATGCTGACACAATACCTGAACATCCAGTTCCATTAAGTCGACCGTCTCCTGTATATCCGACGTTACAAGTACAATTGGCGTCAAGTGCAGGGGCGGGGTTGTCTTTACAGGTGGCCTGGGCGTGGCACGGGTTGGACGAGCAGGCGTTGATGTCTGGATAGGACAAAGAACAATGTTAATAATCCTTACTTTTTGATGGCAAAGAAAAATGTTGATTTCTTGTCTCATGTTTTAGAAACTCTTATAGTTGCGTATGTGCTATAATTGTTTAGTAGATTTATAAAAACGTCATAGAAGGTACCTGAACATCCAGTTCCATTAAGGCGACCGTCTCCTGTATATCCGACGTTACAAGTACAGCTGGCGTCAAGTGCAGGGGCGGGGTTGTCTTTACAGGTGGCCTGAGCGTGGCATGGGTTGGACGAGCAGGCGTTGATGTCTGGATAGGACAAAGAACAATCTTAACTAGAAAGGTAACATTTGCAAATGTTTACCTTAACATGGCCTAGCCTAACAAAATACTGCTTTATTGACGTCTACTAAAAACACGTTTTCATTTATATGGCAAATAGTCCATCCTACTCTGTCCCGCCCATTGCTACATAATGTAATCTGACACTATAGGGTGTCTGCTGCAGCAACAGTTACCATGGTGACAGCCATCTTGTCCAGGTCATCCGCCCTATTTGTTTCGGGAAAAATAATAAGAAGAAGACGAAACAGAGCAAAAAATAGGTTTTCTTTAGCACAGGGAAACATAAATAATTCAATCTACTTGATGGCTTTTCATTATTGGTGTGAAAAGAAAAATCTGTTTTTCATGCCTCATGGTTTCAGAACTCCTTTATCACAGACGAGTCATCGTTTAGTGGTTTTTCTTTAATGTACCTAAACATCCAGTTCCATTCGAGCGACCGTCTCCTGTATATCCGACGTTACAAGTGCAAGTTGCGTCAAGTGCAGGGGCAGGGTTGTCTGTACAGGTGGCCTGGGCGTGGCACGGGTTGGACGAGCAGGCGTTGATGTCTGGAAAGGAAAAAGAACAATGTTAATCATTGCGTTTTGATGACAATATATTATTATGTGTGTGCTGTCCTTTAGTGGCTTTGCGAAAACGTCATACAATGTACCTGAACATCCAGTTCCGTTAAGGCGACCGTCTCCTGTATATCCGACGTTACAAGTACAATTGGCGTCAAGTGCAGGGGCGGGGTTGTCTGTACAGGAGGCCTGGGCGTGGCACGTGGACGAGCATGCGTTGAAGTCTGAATGTGGAAGATAGTTAGATAGAATAACACACTGATGTAAAGAAAGAAAATTCAATTTATTATGTTTCTAAATCATAGGTATAGCAGCATTCTGCCATAGAAAGAAAGCTAGAATTGATAGACGAAGTGGGTTCTTTAACGTGCTCGAGCTCTGGCTCTTCTCAAATACAGGACCACCGGCTTAACGTCCCATCCTAGAGCGCGTCGACGGCCCTAACTGAAGCTAGGTCGTCATTTTCACTTGAGTGGAGCGAGTGAGACAAAAGTGGTAAAGTGCTTTTTCAAAGGGCACAGCATTGGGGCTTGCAAGAGAACCTTTAAATTCAAGGTCGACAAGATTAACCACAGGACCACCTTGCACCAGATCCATGGTCAACAACAAGAACAAAAAAACAACAACACATGAGCAAACAAGGTTCCTAGAAATGTGCTACCTGAACATCCAGTCCCGTTACGCCGACCGTCTCCTGTATATCCGACGTTACAAGTACAAGTGGCGTCAAGTGCAGGGGCGGGGTTGTCTGTACAGGTGGCCTGGGCGTGGCACGGGTTGGACGAGCAGGCGTTGAAGTCTGGATAGGAGAAAGAACAATAGTAATTATTACTTCTTGATAGCAGAAAACAAAAAAACAAAATGTTTTCATGCCTCATGTTTTAGAAGCTCTTTCATTACGTATGTGCTATAGTTTGGTGGCTTTGTGGACACCTCATGCAACTAGAGTTCCACGACCTCGTACCTTCGCCAAATGAAATTTAACTGACGGCTGACAAATTACAAATGTTTGTCATTGAATACGCAAATAAGATCCTTATTTGCGTTAATTATATCAGTTGATCATATTGTACACCCAATGGCAGGCTTATCGTAACGGAAAAGGCTATTCTGCCATTCCTCATAGGTTATGCAAATGA
>CM023825.1:28349177-28656677 GCA_013266295.2 Branchiostoma floridae x Branchiostoma japonicum
TTCTATGTGTTTATATCAGGCTTTCCAAAATCACACGGGCCCTTTCCTTCTTCTATAAACACTCTTTCCGTCTATGGGGTGAGGTCTCACCCCTATGCAGTAAAGGCGCCGTTTAACTACGGGAAATGTTGCGTTTCTTTGTCTGTTTTTACAGTCGCAAAGTTTTCCCTACAAATGCCAAATATTCTTTCTTTTTTCAAGGGCCGTGTTTTCACACTTATTTGAGCGTGGCCAGATACAACAACACCATGCCTAGTCCTTTCTATGTGTTTATATCTGGCTTTCCAAAATCATACGGGCCCTTTCCTTCTTCTATAAACACGCTTTCCGTCAATGGGGTGAGGTCTCACCCCTATGCAGTAAAGGCGCCGTTTAACTACGGGAAATGTTGCGTTTCTTTGTCTGTTTTTACAGTCGCAAAGTTTTCCCTACAAATGCCGAATATTCTTTCTTTTTTCAAGGGCCGTGTTTTCACACTTATTTGAGCGTGGCCAAATATAACAACACCATGCCTAGTCCTTTCTATGTGTTTATATCTGGCTTTCCAAAATCATACGGGCCCTTTCCTTCTTCTATAAACACGCTTTCCGTCAATGGGGTGAGGTCTCACCCCTATGCAGTAAAGGCGCCGTTTAACTACGGGAAATGTTGCGTTTCTTTGTCTGTTTTTACAGTCGCAAAGTTTTCCCTACAAATGCCGAATATTCTTTCTTTTTTCAAGGGCCGTGTTTTCACACTTATTTGAGCGTGGCCAGATACAACAACACCATGCCTAGTCCTTTCTATGTGTTTATATCTGGCTTTCCAAAATCATACGGGCCCTTTCCTTCTTCTATAAACACGCTTTCCGTCAATGGGGTGAGGTCTCACCCCTATGCAGTAAAGGCGCCGTTTAACTACGGGAAATGTTGCGTTTCTTTGTCTGTTTTTACAGTCGCAAAGTTTTCCCTACAAATGCCGAATATTCTTTCTTTTTTCAAGGGCCGTGTTTTCACACTTATTTGAGCGTGGCCAAATATAACAACACCATGCCTAGTCCTTTCTATGTGTTTATATCTGGCTTTCCAAAATGATACGGGCCCTTTCCTTCTTCTATAAACAAGCTTTCCGCCTACGGGTGGAGATCTCCCCCCTTTACAGTTTAGGCGTCGTTTAGCTACAGGAAATGTTGCGTTTCTTTGTCTGTTTTTACAGTCGCAAAGTTTTCCCTACAAATGCCGAATATTCTTTCTTTTTTCAAGGGCCGTGTTTTTCACACACATTTGAGCGTGGTCAAATATAACAACACCATGCCTAGTCCTTTCTATGTGTTTATATCTGGCTTTCCAAAATCACACGGGCCCTTTCCTTCTTCTATAAACACTCTTTCCGTCTATGGGGTGAGGTCTCACCCCTATGCAGTAAAGGCGCCGTTTAACTACGGGAAATGTTGCGTTTCTTTGTCTGTTTTTACAGTCGCAAAGTTTTCCTTACAAATGCCGAATATTCTTTCTTTTTTCAAGGGCCGTGTTTTCACACTTATTTGAGCGTGGCCAAATATAACAACACCATGCCTAGTCCTTTCTATGTGTTAATATCTGGCTTTCCAAAATCATACGGGCCCTTTCCTTCTTCTATAAACAAGCTTTCCGCGTACGGGTGGAGATCTCCCCCCTTTACAGTTTAGGCGTCGTTTAGCTACAGGAAATGTTGTGTTTCTTTGTCTGTTTTTACAGTCGCAAAGTTTTCCCTACAAATGCCGAATATTCTTTCTTTTTTCAAGGGCCGTGTTTTTCACACACATTTGAGCGTGGCCAAATATAACAACACCATGCCTAGTCCTTTCTATGTGTTTATATCTGGCTTTCCAAAATCATACGGGCCCTTTCCTTCTTCTATAAACACGCTTTCCGTCTATTGGGTGAGGTCTCACCCCTATGCAGTAAAGGCGCCGTTTAACTACGGGAAATGTTGCGTTTCTTTGTCTGTTTTTACAGTCGCAAAGTTTTCCCTACAAATGCCGAATATTCTTTCTTTGTAGCAAGATACGCGTTTTTCACACTTATTTGAGCGTGGCCAGATACAACAACACCATGCCTAGTCCTTTCTATGTGCTTATATCTGGCTTTCCAAAATCATACGGGTCCTTTCCTTCTTCTATAAACACGCTTTCCGCCTATAGGTTGAGATCTCTCTCCAATGCAGTTTAGGCGCCGTTTATCTATGGGAAATGTTGCGTTTATTTCTCTTTTTTTACCGTCGCAAAGTTTTCCCTGTAAATGCCGAATTTTCTTTCTTTGTAGCAAGATACGCGTGTTTATTTTATTTCTAGTGTTGTTAGCGTATTTATTGTATTCAAAAAGGAGTTCCATAGTTCAGGTCAAAGCGCGGAGATGTTTTTCACATGTAAATTTATTCATCGCTAAGCTGTGAACAAACCAAGATAATGATGAATACCGACTGGGGTGTTTACGCCCTGTCTGTCAGATGGAGGTCATGTGACAGGGTATTACCCAATAATAGACAAGAGTGGGTTTTTCAAATCTACCGAATATACCAACGGCAGTCTACTCGGGCGTCTGTTCGAAGGAAGTGCAACTGTTTCTCCAGGCTAGCAAGTTTAATATGGCAGAGACTTTGATTCTACCAGCCGGACTAACCCCGATAGAGCAAAGGCAAACCATTCTGTACAAGTCTGTGGAACGGCGTGTATTGAACAGGATACGGCACCGAAGGGGAAGACTACAACTGTATTTTATCGTCCTGACCGGCTGACCCGTACCAGCACATGAAGATTACAAGATGAACAGTATCTCAGTGGATTATTCTTCCTGTTGTGACCAAATGGAAAAGTGTGATCTTCTATCTGCAGCTGGCTTGTCGCTACACTGGAACTGGAATAATTGCGTGCTTGGATACAGCATGGAGTTATAACTCCATGGATACAGCAAAGAAAAGCCTGCAAGGTAGCCGGACTGGATCGGGCGTCATCCGATTCCCTTCGGCGGTCCAAGGCAGTATGGCCGCCGATCTACGAGGAAAGTTGCACCCGTAGGGAAGTTGGCCGCTCGGGCTTCATGCCCAACTCCCAGACGACGGCCCGATCCAGTCTGTCTACCAAGATAAGACACAGAAAGTCTGCTTAAAGAAGCAGAAGTGTTACAATTTACCCAGTCTATACTGTTTATGAACGCAAAATAAACGTCAATTTTACACAAACTTTTAGGATATTTTACCACATCATTTACGACACCTTTAAGCATCTAAAAGTCGCGGAAAGGCACCGTGAAAGTGGGAAAATAAATGCCCTTTCCGCGTATATATGGTAGCCAAAAGACTACGGAAAGGCAAAATAAACGCATGCTTTCCGTGCAGGATTCTTTGTAAAGGACACGGAAAGATAATGCTTAACTACGCCTTTAAGCATCTAAAAGTCGCGGAAAGGCACCGTGAAAGTGGGAAAATAAATGCCCTTTCCGCGTATATATGGTAGCCAAAAGACTACGGAAAGGCAAAATAAACGCATGCTTTCCGTGCAGGATTCTTTGTAAAGGACACGGAAAGTAAGTACTTAACTGCGCCTTTAAGCATCTAAAAGTCGCGGAAAGGCACCGTGAAAGTGGGAAAATAAATGCCCTTTCCGCGTATATATGGTAGCCAAAAGACTACGGAAAGGCAAAATAAACGCATGCTTTCCGTGCAGGATTCTTTGTAAAGGACACGGAAAGTTAGTACTTAACTGCGCCTTTAAGCATCTAAAAGTCGCGGAAAGGCACCGTGAAAGTGGGAAAATAAATGCCCTTTCCGAACTTCCGGAAAGTCCACGTTAAGGCAATCTTTACGGCCACGTTTAGGGGTCGTAAAGTTGCGGAAAGGAGGAAGAAACGCCGCCTTTACGATGAGTTTAAGCGTGCTTAAATACCAGTTTTCGTGCCGTGCTCCCACAAGTTTTATATTCTTATGTTCTTGTTGTTGTTGTTTTTCATTAAATGCACGATACCGTTTGCTTTATGATGATCCTATATACTGGCTTTGAGAAAACGTAATGAATGCCGTGCATGTACCTGAACATCTGTCCGGAATGGTACATGTAGGATGAAGTAATAATACGTATGGCCATAGAAATTCACAAGCCAAAGACTATGCATTTTGATGCCAAACCAAACTTCTAAAATATAAATTTCGATTTTACCTCGGGCACAAAGTGCGTATCTGTCGTTGTAGTTATTGCCAGGGGTGCAGTAGCATGTATAACCAACGGTAGAACCACCACAACCAGCTCTCTCAACACCACAGGCCGATCCATACAGAAAGGAGTTTTGCATGACGATGTACGTTTGGTCCATCTGGGGACATTGCGAGGCGCGTCCACTACCGCACACTGCTTTGGCTAGCTCGTCCATCGGGAAGCCGCAAGTATTCAGATTAGGCAACACGACGCAGTCTCCTTGGCAGCTTGCACCGGCACACGGTGCGATGTGGCCGGCTGCGTGACATGTAGCTTTGACATTCGCGCTTGACATGGGCCCAGAGGCTTGCACCTTGAAATAGCTGTAGCCAGAATGTGTTGCCAAAAATATTCCAGCTGAAGACAGGAAAGGAAAGACGTTATGGTCACTCAGAGATTGTACAGTTCGAATGGTCATTTGTATGCAACATTGGACCAATAGGTTACAGATACATTTTACTTTCACCCTACTTTCCAAGTGTGAGATATCAACCAATCACGTCGCCGTCTACGCTCAACAGGCAACGTGATTGGCTTGTACCTTTCGCTCCAACATCAAGAATAGTGTCGATTGGCTGACGGCTGGCCATCGCCACCGCAGCCAGAAGCTCGAATGGCAGGTCGGCACGCCAGAGCCGTTCTTGGCGTATACAAGCGGTGGGCCTGGCAGTAAGACAGGGCTTGGAACTAATTTCATGAAGGTCTCGATCACATCTGTCGTACGATAGGCTCAAGACGGGAAATTGTGGTCATTTGTTGGGGGGGGGGGTCTTTGATGTGTACATTAGAGTTTAGCTTTCGGAGGTCAGTTTTGTTATGGACGTTAAAGAGAGAGAGAGAGAGAGAGAGAGAGACGCACTAGGCAGACAGAGAGAGAGGGGGAGGGAGAGGGGGAGGGGGAGAGAGAGACAAACCTTGTCCTGTCCCTGTATCAGCCATCAAGATCAGGGCAAGGACTACCCAGACCATCGACGTGCGCCACCCCATTTCCTCCAAGTACCTGCAGTTGAGCACAAAACACAGTAACGGTCAGTAAGAGTACCACGAGAACCTTGCCAATCTAGTTCTAGGTCTGAATGGGTGAGAGTTTGGCTCAGGCACGGTTCTGGATATACGTGCGGACTATCCTGAGCTTGGTTCTGGATAAAGTTATGTTGACAACAGCTGTCAAGGTCGCCAACACATCAGGTTAAATGTCTCTACATGTACTTACCATCCTTTTGTTCTAGCCCACACCTGGAATACGTTTAGCCACCTCACAGTTCTGAGTGCGTATTATATGTGCAGTGCAATGCTTTCTGGTCCAATGTCGAAGTTTAAGGCTCCTAATTACCTGTAAAAAATCAATCTTTAACGTGCACGGGGTGTTGTATCCGGAACATGCTTAGGCGCGGTTCTGGATAGTCCAGCCGAATCCAGTATCGTGCCTGGAATGCAGACTGTTGCCAGAACTTTCACAGGCCAGCTCTTCGTTACCAAGTCTAACATACCCATAAGGACATTTTGCCTATTCCACAGGATTATAAAAATAGGGGTGCTTCTGAAATATGTATTTACCTCAATATAAAAACCGCTACGGTAAAAACAAAAACACGTGCATCATCACGGACATTACGGCACACCACATGCCCAATTACCTAGAAATACAACGTACAGAACCATGACTTTTAGGTGCGAACACATTGGAGAATTCCAGCCCATACTTAAACCATGGCGATGCACAGCTGGTTAACGAGCATACCCCACATCTGCCTGAAGTTTACTCCCCCCCCCCGTGTTCTCGAATTGGCATTACCTGCATTTGGGCGAGGACCAATCAGAACACCACCGGACACGCGGCAGGCACGTGCAAGGCCCGCCCGGGCATACAGTTTGCAACATTATTACCGGTAACCTAATACTGCACTAGCTGCAGTGATGAGTAAATCGTGCAAAGTTCATCGCCATGTCCTTCACCATGGATACGTGTACACGTACTGTTTCTCATTTTTTTACCCGCGGTAGAACGGTGTTGAAGCGTTAGTAATATAACGTTAACGTTTGCTACTCTGCTCAGTGGAAAAGCCAAGGAACCGATCCCGACAGCACCGCGTCTTGGATAGTATAAAACACCCCACCAAAATCCCTCGAAATGGTGTGAAATGACGCAAAAATAGCCAATACGGGAGATTATGCAGTACATCGTGACGCCGGATCCCCACTAGTGACCGTACTGACCGCGTATGGTCCAGCAGCACATTCACAGGAACATGTTAACGTGAATGTTGCTGTTTGTTTGCCGATCTTCCTCCATGGTGTCCTTCATCGCTACAAAACATAACAAGCGCGGCGTCCGCATGCCCTTCACCACTGGTACGTCAGCGCGTCTGCTTGTAAAGTACGTAACTTTTAACATTACATGTTACAGTTATTCCTCATTTTCAACCGCGCAAGAACGTGGTGGTTACTGTGCTAACGATAGTGGTCATTGTGAAGAAGGGACTGATCCGCGCCTAAGACAAATATTTTCCAAAATCGGTCAGTGTTGTATTTGACCAGACGGCATATATAACGTTATATGAACTTTATTGACGCATCAAAAGTACAGCGACAGTATATATGAAATGGCGTGAAATAACGTCAAGGTTAGCCGATATGGAACAACCAACCCTAGGCTTGATGACTGCTAATCATCTAAGAAGAAGAAGAAGAAGGTCCCGTGCTCTTGACAGAGCCATAGGGGTGGTGCCCATTTCCATTTCTGTAGCCCATCTGAGTAAAGGGGAAATGGGTGTTTGTTTATCGACACCCTCGATTGTGGGTCCTTCATCGCCACTAATCTATTACTAGTATATAGTTATGTAGAACTGTGCAAAGTACCGCGATGTTTAGTAATTTATGTGACAGGAGGAGCCAACATGAAATCTGCTTGATTGTAATTTCCCTTTTTAGCTCACACACAAAAACCTGCTAAATAGATGACATGTAATCTTAGATATCTTCACAGACTTTGTCCCTTGTGTTTTCGTTTCAGTGAACGTTGAAACCTAAAGTTACGTGTTAATTAAGATCGTAGTAAAATATCTCTCGATCCGTAGGTAGTGTATGTGAGGTATGCATTCCCCACTGAGAAAGTATGATGCGTGGTCTTGATGAGACAAACGATATGAAAATAGTGACAAAATACTGCTGTGTTTATTCTTACTCGACGTACTCACACGCACCGTGCCCCGTTCAGGTCATTGACCTCGCGCCGGCGATTTGATTGACCTCGCCGTAATTCAAGTAATGCCACATCGAGACAAGCCCCCCCCCCCGCTATTCAAAACGATGGGTTTTTTGGGGGCCAGTCTCATATGCCTCTAAATGTAGGGATGCTTCTAAAATATTACATTGACCACGAAAACAGCTACGGTAAATATTAAAAAAAGTGTATCATCACGGGCATGCCTGCAGACGACGTATAAAATTACATGCCTATTTAACAAAGGCAACCGTGGGTTTTAGCTGCGAACACGAAAAAACGACTGACCACAATACTCCTGCGTAGTACTACGGAGTAACAAACCAAGAGAGGTACCAAGATCTACCATCTGTCGCCAAGAAAGTTCAACAGTCCAGAACTAAACTGGCTGGTCACTGTATTACTACTAGTATTAGACACTCTGAAATTCCTGCATTCCTGCATTCCATCTTGTACTCAGGGAGCCTACCACTAAAGGAAAAAGGGGTAGGGGAAGACCCAGAATTACCTACGTACTAGACAATCTACGTACTGACACAAACTTGCAAGATGCTAATGAGCTAAGAAAGGCCATGGAGAACAAAGTGATGTGGAGGAGGGTCTCTGGCTTAGTGATTGATGAGTTTGTTGGATTGGTAATTACCTTGTGGAATGTCAGAACGCTCATTACTTAATCACGGCCTCACGTCACACGGGTCCTACTTTATCTAGCTTTAAAGCTATATTGTGTAATATTAGGACGAGCGATACAAAATGTCAATTTTCTGGTCATTACTTTACAAAGTAAGTTGAATCAAGGGGTTTCATCGAGAAGCATTTTGATTTTTGACCTCCTTGGTTGAATCAACCCTACCATTTTGCCTACTGCATTGCAAATACGTGTCATTCAGGAGGTGAAGGTGCCAAAATATGACACCTTACGAGTGTGTTTGAAAGTTGGAAACACAGCTGCATGTCAGCCATGTTTGTTTACGTTCTGGAAGTTTGTGGTGGCACCACAAACTGAATGCTACGCGTGTGGGCTGTTTTAGCTATAGTGCCAACCATAATAGTCAGAAATGTGAGATAATTGTACATATATGTTGAAAAGTGGAAGTACATGTAAATTACAATGATCATACGAAGATTCTGTCAATTAAAATATTTCAATGGTGCAAACATGTTATGTAATGTCCCTTTTAGGGTAAATTGCTTACCAACAAACTTTCGACCAGTTCTCTTGTCCTTCTTAGGTTCAAATGACCCAAAGCCTTCATTAAGTTATTGCAAGGAGGTATTTTTAACCTCCTTGGTTATTGCCTTCGTCAGAAGGGTATAAAAGCCGTCAGTTTTAGTTTGGGTAACCAGGATGTCCGTGATGTTTGGCCGGCAGGTTACCGTTGTTGAGACCAATATCAAGTGCAAAAATATGGGCTTTGTGGGGGGTCCATACGTCACTGTAGTGGGACCTGAACAAGACTATCTACATCTACCACCTGCAAATAAAAACTTGTTTGTTTGATGCAGTCACTGTGTCCTGTGGTTCAATTTGCAATACCGGCTTTGTATTCCTGTGGTTAAGCAGCATTTTTTTTTTGCTGGATTTTTTTTTCGCCCTCTCGCATTAGTTTTGTGGTCCCCAGAGGATGTCATCCATTAAATTAAATCAGTGTGGCCTTAGCAAAATAACTACTATGTAAATGGATGTTCATGGATTTTGGTAGGCAAGTTACCATTGTAGAGGCCAAGGTCAAGTTCGAAAATGGGGCCGATGGGGGTCCGTACGTTTCTGCAGTGGACCTTTTGTGTTTAGATATGTAACAATCTTCCCCCAACAACCCCTGCTTTGAGACAGCTGGATGACAGCTGGAGAACCCCATAACTATCACGGTCTGTGATCAGATAAAGTTAAGGGACTGTTCTGTAACTTTAGCGGGAGGAGGAAAGGTTGGTCAGGTCATTACCTATGGCCACACCAAGTAATTTTTATGGATGACGTCCGCTGGAGACCTTGAATTTATTGCGAAAGTGCGATAAAAACACGAAGGTGCGAAAAAAACAAGATGCCTAGATTTGGAATATACTTGGTGTAGAAATACAAATGTTAGGACACAAATTGAATAAAAGAACACAGTGTAACAACAAACAAGCATAACAATAATTCAAATAAACAGCAGTAGTTGCCTTGTTCTAATTCTTTCCTTTCATCGCACCTTCTCTTTATAATTACTACATTTTGCAACACTGTTGTGACACTTTGATCATAATACAGTAAGCAGAATTTCTTGTAACAGTACTTTTTTCCCAGTCCAAAATCAAATAGCTAACACGGATGACTTTACGGTGAGTCTGTAAATCTGTAGCGAACCATTTCACAGTGCTCCGTTGAATAAAAAAGGAGTACAGAGATTCTTTTGTATCCTAGACCAAATTGATTATTTAAAGTAAAGGTCTCATTCCGGTATTCCTCCGCGTGGGTACTACTCAAGTAGATCCTACCCAATAAGTAAATGCGTGCATGGATGTGCGTTTATATCCGCCAGAAATTGCATTTTAGCTAAGTCAGTTGGCGTCAACCGCTTGTGATATGAGAGGTTGTTTGTATGTGCTAAAATTAGTGGGTAAGTGTTGACCTCCGCGCGACAGGTCGGATGTTTACACCCCGTTGCGTTGGGTAATGCGGCCAGGACTTTGCAGCGCTGGAGGACCTCTGGCGGAGAGTTGCCAAGTGCAGTTTATAAATGCCATAAGGCCACAGCAAGTAAATTTTATGGATGACATCCTCGCGCGCATTGATTTTCGCCTGATTTCAGAAAAAAAAAGAAATTTTGTTGCCCTACGACGGTGGTCAACATGCCAAAAAAGGGCAAATATGTCATGAACGTCCATCGATCTGCAAGACAAGGCTCTGATTTATTCTTTTATTTTTACTTTGATACAATGTTGTATTTTATTCATTTTATATGTGATGTTGCCACTGAATCAAAACCATTTGTACAATAATTGAAAATTTTATTTAGTCACTTCTTTTTTCAAAGTTGTTTCAGAGACAAATCGGTGTTGTAACCGTTGGCACAATATAGGTAGAGTATGGCTTCCAGACAGTTCGGTTTATGAGTCACTCTGTCAGTGATTGAGCCCTGTGTTCTGCCTAGTAGCCAGTCTCTAAACTCAGAGACCACCAGGGATCCAGCAAACTTGAGGCGCAATTCCTCGTGTTTGATGGCAAGTGTTGACAGTCCAGGGTGTTCCATTACAAATGAATACCCAGTGTAGTATTTACTTTGAAGATGGTACAGCAAGCTCTTTTTTTTGGTTCTATTTAATAAAGACACATCTGCAAGGACAGAAAATACTCTTGAATACAGCGACAGAAGACCTGTTGGGTATGATATCATGTTTTACCGCCTAAATTCTTGTTCAACGAGGTTTACGATCTCAAAATCTGAAAATGTAGGAATCTTGTTTTTTTTGGCCTGCCTTGTTTTTTTTCGCCCTCTCGCATTAATTTTGGAGTCTCCGGAGGATGTCATCCATAAAATTTACTTGCTATGGCCTAATGGGAGATTGTTGGGTTAGATCTGGTCGGCATTTTTTTGACGTAATGTAGGGCCATTGTGCTCAAAATTGATTCGATAGACTAGATGGCTGTCATTCAAATTATTGGGTTTTTAGCCTATGCAAGTTACGTATTTTGCCATAGGCGGCCATAGTTAAGAAAAACTCACGAATGAGACCTAAAGAATAAACATGTTCATTTTTCTAGAACAATGTCCCTCTGATGGAGGCATGAGATCTCCGACCTCTAATTGTAAGTTAATCATCCGCATACTGGATACGACAACAAGTGATCCTATTCATATTCATGACTTCGTTACGCCAAACAATTACAAGTTACCCAGGAACAAAAGAATCACTGCGGGCGAAAATTCTTGTGATCAGTTTGAGCATGGTATCAAACTACTTATTACCATGGTTTGAGTAGTAGTCTGATGGTTCCACACTGGTCGATAACCGCGAATCATCATACCGCGACAAAAACGTAATTACCTGAACTACATTTCCGGATCCCGTATATGTAAAATTATATTAAGAAACAACATAATCTATCAGATTAGCTGTAATTAGCCGTATTGCTGCCGAAAATGCAGTTTTTTTTAATGTCGCAGACTCGTGGGGCGAGCTTTTTTTTTGCTGTTGTACAGTGACGCCGGCACATTTCAGGGCATAACTACCAAGCTTTAAGCTTTCTATCAATGCCCACCAAATTTCAACATTTCATTGCCTTTTATTTTCGCCCTTTTGTAAGTCATGGCGTCAGAAATACGGAACATTTGGCCACGGTGATGATAAAAAAAGGACACAGACCTTGTTACTGGAACCACTTCGTTTGGGCAATCCGTCCGACCAGTAACCCAAAAAGAGAGATCTTACGCTTTCTTATCAATTCGCCACCTTATCTTTCTAAGACATTTTAAGAAGTATGTCAACTTACCGTATTCTAGTTGTTGATCCCAGAAACTAGGACGACGCAGTGGTGAGTTGAGACGCTCCCAAATGTCTGTTATATTGGCACCCGTTTATCCTCTGACCGAATCTATGGATGAATCTAGCTAGAACTGGTTTGACGAGAGTAAGTTAATTACTTAAGGGGACCACACCATGTTTCTCGGCTTCCCATTGGACAGGGTCTACATGAGGGCAGGGTGGGAGTATAGACGGGGTAGGGGAGGATGGTACTGGCTCACTGCGATAGGTTAAACAGGACGGACAACGCTTAACGATAAATTCCATTTTATCTGCAAAGTTTGAAGTCTGTGATTCGGACATGTCTTCATCAGTCCTGAAGTCCATGTTTATTTAACGTGCATGAGGCCCCAAACCTGTAAAACAGTCTATCTTTGACGTGTGTGAGGTGTTTCATCCAGAACGGCGCTTCATTCAGAACCATTCTCAGGCAAGGTTCTGTATAGTCCACCCGAATTCAGCACCGTGCCTGGGGCAAATTTACGTTCTTTGATACGCGGAGACTATTCAGAACCGTGCCTGATTCTAACCCTAACCCATTCAGACATAACGGGGGGTGCCCTAACTTCGCACGTGCCCTAACTTCGGACGGATTTTTTACTGATCTTATTATGCAAAAGTATGCCGTGTTTGTTGCCACTGACTTTGCTAAATAAAAAGATAAGTAAACATAGTCAATGCATACAGCTGTTATTTGCATGCAAAATATAGTTCTATATATTCATTTATCGTTTTGTTTAAAAACAAAATTTCAGTCGTTTTCACCAATCATAATGATGGCGCTGAAAAAGGGGTCCCTTCGTAGCGGCGGCTCGTGCCAGATATAAACGACCTGTACCAAGCAGTCACATAGCTGCCACATACATAACAAATGAAGCTTTACGAAACAGTAAAAATTTGGGTCTCCGGGTTTTTGTGTAGTAGAAAACCAACCTGAGAAAACAACGTCAACACTACGTCAACACCACTGTCGTCTGCATTTCCCATGATTCCTATGGGACCGCGTTGATTGCGTAAGACGTTTTTTTGGTCAAACACGGACTGAACTGCGTTCAATACAGCCCTCCTCACGTGAGGTAACAAGTACACATAATCGCAATTATATAATAAAAAAAAGCTTAAATATCACAAAATTCAATTCTTGTTTTTTTTTCTTAATTTCATCATCAACGCCTGAACAGAGCAAAATTACGAAAGCGTTCGAAGTTAGGGCACACTGTCTAGCGTTACGGTAGCACATTCACGAAGGTAGATTTACGAAAATGTCTCACAGCGTTTGCCGCTTATAACGCGGAGCGTGAAGGGCTCATGAATAGTATGAATGCATTTTTTATCCAAGTATACTCTTTACATAAAGGTTTTCAAAATTCATTCATCAAAACCCGACCACTCTCCGACAACTAGCGATAGAGCGCCGTGAGTTCGAGCGTGTAAGTAAAAAAGCGTTCGAGGTTAGGGCACCCCCCGTTAGATAGACACGATTTTGGATACAAAATGGAATGTGGCTCTTCCCCAGCAAACACGAGACGTCTATTCAACGCCTCATCCCAGGAACGTCCCATGGAGCGAGGAAATTCGTGTCTTTCCCAAGATCACAACATCGGGGGGCATGTCAGAGGATTCGAACCAGAGTCTATGTTCTAAAAGCAAATTCCAGGGATTTTCCTAAAGTAGACTGGACCCTAGCCTGGTTACGATTCTCCACAGGCCGGCTTAGGGGTGCTTTAACTGCCTCCAGCATAGGCCTCTTTTGACATGATATTTCCAGGGGGCCTTTCTATGCGAACAAAAGGCCAGCCATGTCACACATGTACCCACCCAACACCATCCAATTGACTAGTCCGGACCCTAGAAAAGTAGAGCTGAAGTTAACATTCTTTTTAAAGATTTTAAAGATTTCTGTGCCTTTACAGGCATATAAAGAGCCAAAGCGCGGAAATACTACACTTGTTCAATACGCCACCAGGCTGAGACCACAGAGGACCGCACCTTAACGTCCCTCCCTTTTCAACAGCGTGCATGTCGGGTACGCGACAACAGCCGAACTCCAAACATTTTAGTCCAGATGCAGGGTCGCTAAACACGACGCACGCTACGAAAATCAAGAGAGAGTCGAACGCATGTTTCGCCTGACAATCTACCAGTTGCATTTGACTGGGCTCGGTGAGCTGCAAATTTTGGCCGATCCCGAAAAATATACAAACACACACACACACACACACACACACACACACACACACACACACACACACACACACACACACATGCAAACGCCGCAAGAGAAAACAAGAATTCGGAGACCTCATATTTCCATGAAATATGGTCTCCTCCATTCGACATGTAAAAGTCCAATCCTTTGGCAATGTTTCATTTCAATATGTCATCATCTATTATGCAAATGACCTCTACATTAACATAATTTATGCATAGTGATGTTAACCTTTAAATAACTTACACATGTCACAACTATGAAATTCCCATCATTTACCACTAGGGAATCATAGAATTTTACATTAATTATGCAAATTAGGTCCTTATTTGCATAATTAGTATCTGTTCATTTTCCACCTGCCATAGGTTATACACATTACATGTATGAAAGTCCTATTATGTAAAACACTGGAATTACCGAATTTCCTCCTTAATTATGCAAATTAAGCTTCATTTGCATAATTTGTATTTCGTTATATACATCTCTGTCTAAGCTACCTACATACCAGAGATGATGAAAATACGTTGTTTCTTTCTGGATTTATTCGCTACGAAAGATTTCACCGGAAACCCTCCTGTAGTTCCAGAACAAGCTGCTAGGTGGACCAAACCCACGCCACTTTTACTGACAGGACAAGCTATCTGTCACCAAGAAATCAAGACCATAGCATGTCCAGGACAAAAGATACAAAAACCGGAAGTTTAGCTGCAGTACCAAGGTCATCCACCTGGAGGACCAGATTTGACCTTGACTTTTGTCTTTCTATGACCTATCAACATACCAAATATCATCACAATCTATAAATGCCTTCCTTGGTAAGTTATGTTGACTACAAATATGCGGAAACACAGACAGACAGACAGGCACACACACAGACAGACATACCCAAAACAATATCTCTATTTTTCATGGAGTTAATTAGTTTGAGTGATTTCCCAGTAGCATAATGATTCTGGACTTAGTACACACACACACACACACACACACACACATACACACGCACGTGCACACACATAAACACATACACACACACACACACACACACACACACACACACACACACGCGCGCGCGCACGCACGCACGCACTTGCACACACATAGACTTACACACACACACACACATATGCACACACACACTCAGACAAACACACGCACACACACACACACACAAACACACATGCATACATACAAACACATACACACTCGTACACATACACAAACATGCACACAAACAGACACACGCAAACACACACACACACACACACACCTTGTATGGGGTCACAGTTGTTGAATTGATTTCTTTATTAGTATGTAAAGGTTCTGAGTTAGAATACCTTGCAGGACTGTTGTACCCTTGGAAAAAACACTTAATTTTTAACACCTTTGTCATGATCAACAGTGAACTGTGCTCAAACAACTCAGGTGATTGACTAGCGTCCGCCCAGAGACCTCCTCTCGGAGGAGACGTGAAGCAGAGAGTCCGTATGGGAGATACACTTGCACACTTCGAGAATGATAAAGAACCCACCACACTTGTCAATGACAGCAGAGGTCCATCGCGGTGTGGGTGGATCAAATCTACCAGACGAAGGCTAAACAGACATTGGGAGCGATCAAACGTAATACCCAAGCTAGGAATATGCCATGAAAGTATATGGGATCCATATACAAAGAAAGACAAAGACAAATTGAAAAGGCTACAGAACCAAGCTGCAAGATTGTGCACGAACAACCATGAAAGGGGTGCCAGTGTCACGGAAATTAAAATAAACCTATATTGCACGTCACTAGTGAAAGACAGGCGAAAAATGTCCAGACTATGCATGATGTACAAAATGACTAAACTAAAATACTGTCGTGGGGTCGTGTGGCGTAAACGGTAGCGTGTTCGACTCGGAACCAAGAGGTCCCGGGTTCGAACCCTGCCATGCCCCCGATCTTGTGCCCTTGGGAAAGGCACTTTACACGACTTTCCTCACCTCACCTAGGTGTATATTTGTATTGTATTGTCCTCTGTCAGTTGGTGGCGGCATTAAAATAAGTTAAAATAACTTGAGTGTGCCGTCACCATGTCTTGTCATTACATGTTGGAATAAAAAATAAATAAAATAAAAAATACTGGTGGATGTACCAACTACCAAGTATCTAATACCAGCTCAGAAAACAACAAGAAATAGTCATGCTTTCAAGTTCCTGAGTTATCAACCAAGGATTGAGGCGTTCAAAAACTCATTTTTTTTCTAGAACTATCGTAGAGTGGAACTCGCTGCCACCAACTACAGTAGGGGCATCATCACTAGATAGTCTTACACAATGTTTAGAGCCTCTAGATGTTCAAAGGTTAGGTGTAACAAGTCGTTCGGTGTAATGTAGCCCGCTGCCACCGCGCCGCGTGCCTGCGAAGTTGGTGTGTTAGGCCGAAGGGCATTATAATGTATAATGGCTATACAGATACAGATACAGAGACTAGCTGTCCAGTGTTACGCAGCTTGCACAAAGCCGGTTTGATGGTATGCGAACAAAATTCCAGCCATGCTACCACACATATACCCACAGACATTCTAGGCTAGTCAAGGAGAGGACAGAATGCGTTATTTCATTGAACGCCTCCCATTCGTGTGCGCTTGTGTGGGTGGATCAAACCTATCAGTCCAGCCTTGCGAGGCTTGTACAAAACTGATGCGTTACGCCTCGAGCCAATACCAGTCTAACCAGAACAGGACATCCAAGAAGCTATAGCTCCCCGCAAATCATCATACCGTGACAATAACACATACTTTACCCGAGCGACATTTGGTGTCTCGTGTTGTGGAATTTAGAAGTACTATAAAGAAACAACATAATCTAATCACAAGTTCACAATTTCCACAATATGATCTGGCAGAATTGTCGATCGGGCGACCGATTTTTCATGCTGTACGTATACGGCGCCGGCTTAACCCACATTTCAGAAAATAACTACAAAGTTTTATCCTTTCTATCCACCACTCTCCACCAAATTCAAACCATTGCCTTTCATTGCCTTCCCTTTTGTAAGTCATGGCGTCAGAAATAGAGAACATTTGGCCACGGCGACGATAAAAAAGAGACACAGATCTTGTTAGTGGGACTACTTCGCTTGGGCAATCTGCCGACCGGTGACCCAAAAAGAGAGATCTTACGTTTTTCCATCAATTCGCCACCTTATCTTTCTAATACATTTTAAGAAGTATGTCAACTTGCCCTAGTATAGTTGTTGATTCCAGAAACTAGGACCTCGCAGTGGTGAGTTGAGACGCTCCCAAATGTCTGTTATATTGGCACCCGTTTATCCTCTGACCGAATCTATGAATGAATCTAGCTAAAACTGGTTTGATGAGAGAAAGTGAACTACCTAAACTAAAAGGGACCACACCAGGTTTCTCGTGTTCCCATTGGACAGGGCCTGCATGGATGGGGGTCGGGGGTTACTGGCAACACTCACTGTGATAAATTAAAGAGCACCGAAAACGCTTAACGGTAAATTTTGTCAGCCATTATTTATTTTATTTACATTCTGGTATCAGTTTGTAGTGGTAGGAGTGTGTCTCGTGTGGACATAAATGTCAGCAATGTGACATAAATGTCAGAAATATGTTGAAAAGCGGAGGTAAATTGCAATCATAGGTACATTTTTTTCAAGTAAGATATTTCAATTTTGGTGCAAAAATGTTACATAAAGCAGCTTTAATATTCATGAGTTCCTGAAGTCAAATAATTACAAGTTACCAAAAAACAAAAGAAACGCCGCAAGAGAGATTTAGTTTGAGCGATTTCCCAGCAGCCTGATCATTCTGGACTTAAGTTCTACGCGCGCACGCACGCACGCACGCACACACACACACACACACACACACACACACACACACACACACATACACACGCACGTGCGCACACACACACACACATACACACGCACGTGCGCACACATAAACACACCTACTCACGTACCCACACACATGTATGGGGTCACATTTGGTGACTTGATTTCTTTATAAGCATGTAAAGGTTCTGAGTTCAAATACCTTGAAGGTTACAAACTGCTGTACCCTTGGAAAAGACACTTAATTTTTAACACACTTGTGATGATCACTTGTGAACTGGGCTCGAACAACGAGCAATCGTTTCAGGTGAAACGATTGCCTAGCGTCCGCCTAGAGACCTCCTCTCGGAGAAGCCTTGAAGCAGAGAGTTCGTATGGGAGATACACTTGCACACTTCGAGAATAATAAAGAACCCACTACACTTGTCAATGACAGCAGGGGTCCATCGCGGTGTGAGTGGATCAAATCTTTCAGACGATTTCTAAACAGACATTGGGAGCGATGAAACGTAATCTGTGGGAATGCCCAGCTTGAGAAAAATCCCTTGCATTCACAGCACTTGTAAGACCCAAACTATAATATGCCACGAAAGTATGGGATCCATATACAAAGAAAGACAAATACAAACTAAAAAGGCTACAGAACCAAGCTGCAAGATTCTGCACAAACAACTATGTAAGGGGTGCCAGTGTCACGAAAAGGAAAATAAACGTAAACATACATTGCGCGTCACTGGAAGACAGGCGAAAAATGTCCAGACTATGTGTGATGCTATCTGGACCCTAAGAAAGTGGAGAGGAGAGAATTGGTAATTTTGTCGAGCGCCCCATATTTGTGTGCGCTTGTGTGAGTGGATCAAACCTATTAGTTTAGCCTTGCGCAGTTTGTACAAAACTGGTGCGTTACGCCTCAAGCCAATACCAGTCTAACCGGAACAGGACATCCAAGAAGCTATAGCTCCCCGCAAATCATCATACCGTGACAATAACACATACTTTACCCGAGCGACATTTGGTGTCTCGCGTTGTGAAATTTAGAAGTTCTATAAAAAGCAGCATAATCTAATTACAAGCTCACAATTTATGTAAAAGTGTTTGATGAAGAGAATGCATGCAATTCAGATTCCATTAAAGTGAACGGGAGGGAATACACAGCGAAATCTCTAACGCGTGCTGTCTTGTGATCAGAACATCGTAGAACTTTCTGATAAGCACCCCCTCCCAAAAAAAACCCGCCGGAAAAAAAATCAGCCCTCCACCCCTCCCCCCGTGGAAAACGCCTGCAAAGGATGCTACATTTTTCGCTTGACAATCTACCTGTTGCATTGGACTGGTCTCGGTGAGCTGCAAACTTTGGCCGATCCCGAAATATATATCAAGAGGACACCGGTTGCATTGCTGCCCAATATGATCTGGCAGAATTGTCGGGCGACCTATTTTTCCTGCTGTACATACGTCGCCGTCTTAAACCACATTTCAGAAAATAACTAGGAAAGTTTTATTCCTTCTATTACTATTAATCAAATTCAAACATTTGGCCACGGTGATAAAAAAAGGAGACACAGACCTAGTTAGTGGGACCACTTCGTTTGGGCAATCTGCCGACCCGGGTGTCTAAAAAAGATCGTGCGTTTTTCTATCAATTCGCCACCTTATCTTTCTAATACATTTTAAGAAGTATGTCAACTTACCGTATTATAGTTGTTGATCCCAGAAACTAGGACCACGCAGTGGTGAGTTGAGACGCTCCCAAATGTCTGTTATATTGGCACCCGTTTGTCCTCTGACCGAATCTATGGATGAATCTAGCTAGAACTGGTTTGACGAGAGTAAGTTAATTACTTAAGGGGACCACACCTAATTAAGGGGATCACACCATGTTTCTCTGGTTCCCATTGGACAGGGTCTACATGAGGGCGGGTGGGAGTATAGACGGGGTAGGGGAGGATGGTACTGGCTCACTGCGATAGGTTAAACAGGACGGACAACGCTTAACGGTAAATTCAGGCAGGCCGGCAACGCTTCACGATAAATTCAGTTGTTCTTGTGTAAGACTATGGGAACGACTCCATTGGAATGTTAATTTTGTATTTATGGGGTGTCGGCAAAACTAGTCTTCGGACATTGAACGCTCCGTTGTGGTTTTCAGGCAATTTGGCGTTCAACTATGCGACACAAAGAATTTTTCAATAACACCTCACGATAAATTTGGAAAAACAAATTACGTGGTGTATGGAATCAAAGTGACCAATTGCGAAAAATTTCCGGAAAACGCTTAACGTTGAATGAAATCGGTCGGTTACGATTTGATGGTGAATTAAAATGACTGCACACACTCAAGGCACTGGTAGAACTGGTCGGCTCGACGCACCCGGTGCAAGAGGAATGAGTGAGTGAGTGAGTGAGCACACCCTCAAGTCTAGCGACTATCTCTTTCAGAAAATAATTATGAAGCAATTTATACTGTATACGGGATGGACGGATATCCCTTAAGCTTCAGCTATAAGACCAACTGAGTTTTGTTTCCTCAACCTCTCTAATTCTGATACAAGTCGCCGAAAACTCATTTATTTACATGTCAAAAACAATGCACAAAATTGGGAATTATCGCGTAGGATAAAACCCATCGAAAAAAAAGACTGATTATTTTTTTGTGTTTGTTTGTTTTTATTTATTTTCCCACGGGGTACATATCGGCTGAGGGCGCTTTTCAATGTGCCCTGGGGAGAAAACCCTAAACAAAAGCATTTACATCCAAATCAACTTAGTTCAAAATACATGTACAACAAAAGTAACAAACAAACTTACGCAAATTACTAATTGATACAAAACCAATGTAACTTAAGTAACATACATGATACATAAAATTATACTACCAAAACAAGTAAAATCTGAGATTGTATACCTCCGGGCTTTTTATTGTATATTTTTATATGTTGTTTGTTATATATAGTTTATGGTGATAAATTTTATGTGTTAGATTTAGCATTCCAGGTTGTAACACAGGTCAACATTTTCATCTGCATCTTATAACATATACCCACGAACTTATGAAATTCTATTTAATCTGCTGCCGCAAGCAACTCGTAATGAAACTCAGGATGACAACCGGAACCATTACATCAGACGTTAAAAATATCGGGTAATCAGTGTTCGAAATACTTTTTGAGCCAGGTAGCACAGTGTGCAGTGTGCTACCTAGGGCACCTACATGTAGGGTAGCGCATCAGAATTTTAGGTTGCCCCCACTCCCTTCCCGATTTGTCGAATTCCATATGCACGTCACATATACCGTACCTGTATTTCTACAAAAAAAGGACGCACTTTTATGACATTTCAACTCTCATGTAGGAGCTTCGGGTCAAAGCCAAAGTCAGGGTGGGCTATTTATTCAGGTTTTCCACCGAGAAAAATCACGACACAGGCCAGGCAGTCGGCCATGTACACGCCATAGTGACTGGGATCTGAAATGTTACATACAGGATAATTTCCCTTCAGCGGGAGTTTTGTTTTTTGTTTTGAAAAATACGTCAAACCCACGCTATACAAGGGTTCACAAGACGTTTTAGTAATGTATGCACGCAAGCATTATGTTTGCATATATGCATAAACCTTACAGATATTTGCATATATGGGAAGATACCATGCTCCCGTAACCGTCTCGGCACACACTTCCAGGTTGAAAATTATGTGGAAAGACACCCTAAATCCGCAAGGAAAAATGTATTTTCCCCGAAGGTTCTTTGAATTTTGCATATTTTCACTAAATGTGGCTATGCAGCCGAGGAAAACAGCGTTTTAGAGCATATTTTTAGACAAAGAATTTATCGAAACCAGACACCCCTCTGTCAGCCATACATAAACAACAGCGAAGCCAGGCCTGCCAGACCATTTTCACACCGAAGGCGGTGTCCGGGGGCCGCCAAAAGGTTTCATTTTCACGCCCGAAAACACATATACAATAAAAACAAGTGTCCATAGGCGACAATCCTCCGTGAATTTTTATATTTTGCAGATTGGGAACAGTATAGTGCACTTTATTATCTATTTGATAGGGTATCGTAGTAGGTGCAAACCTTATAAGTCACAATCCCAACAGATATTACAAATATACACAACAACCACCTAATATCTGGGGGCCTGCATGGGGGGGGGGGGGTCCCGACAACGCTCTACGCTAAATTTTGAGAGCCGGCTACGTATTACGCTGAATTCAGGAAATCTCTCGATTACGTTCTACGGTAAATTCCGGGGCACTACAACGCATTACGTAGAATTAAACGGCAAATTGCGCTCTACGAAAAATGCGCCGATTACGCTGTACGTTGAATTAGAGCTGTCCGTCTACGCTCTACGTAAAATTAAAACGGCCGATTACGCTCTACGGAAAAGGGCATGCGGGGCCCCATATCTGCTTATAGAACGTCGCCTACCACATAACTACGTACTTAACCTACGGCCTATTCCAAAGGATTATAAAAATATGGTGTTTCTTAAATATGCATTTACCTTAGTATAAAAACCGCTACGGTAAAAACAAAAACACGTGCATCATCACGGACATAACGGCACACCTCGTGCCCAATTGCATAGAAATACAACGTACAGAACCATGACTTTAGGGCAAAGATCAGTAATTGGCGCATGCCAGACTGGCAAGGCAAAACCAAATGTAAAATGTCTTTTTCCTGGGAAATGTTGCTCTTCTGGAGCTGAATGTTACAGGTAAGGGTTGTTGAATTTTTATTATGTTGAAAAAACCAACTTTCAGCCTTGTTTGGGATGTCCTGTACAGAAAAGAAGATATTTGTTTTCTTGCATTGTTTTGCTGTGCAGGGGGGTCAAAGGTCATCTTCCATTGTTTACATTGAATTCTAACGATGACGAGCTGTATAGAAAATTGAAATTGAAATTTTAGGCTAAATGGACAGTTTAGATGATGTTTTACCCAGTCAGTGTGTGTTTTGGATGGCCTAAAACTCAGGTAAGTGACTTTTGATGCCCCTTTTCTGTCATGTCATGATTTCAATGGTTTACATGCCTAGGCTCTATTACTGTCCTGTCGCCTTTAAGGTGTGAACACATTGGAGAATTCCCCCTGCTATTCAAAACAAATTAATTTTTTTTGCGGCCCGTGTCATATGCCTCTAAATGTATGGGTTCTTCTAAAATATTACATTGACCACGAAAGCAGCTACGGTAAAGATTAAAATACGTGCATCATCACGGGCATGCCCGCAGACGACGTATAAAATTGCATTTAAACAAAGGGAACCGTGGGTTTTAGCTGCGAACACGAAACACGCGACCACAGTACTCCTGCAGGAGGTATACCTCCTTCACGGAGTAATAATGGATAGATCAAGGTTAAGTTACCAAAGTCACTAAGTCCTAAAGCATTTGCGAAATGTTCCCAAGTTCTGTCGTGCGGTTCTAAAAATAAACAGAAACAAGCAGATTTGTTAGACCGCTTTTATTCCCAAGTTGTCCGACTCCATGTTTAGTAGACACCATACATAATTTTATTCTATCCCTTTTAAAATAATCAGAGCTACAATCGCCGTCATAGGTGGACTTATTTCTCCTCGGTAATTAAGATGTTGACGTAACGTATGACTTGCATATGGCATGTCGACATGTCATATACTGTCTGTGGCTGTCGCCTATTAGCTAGTGGTGGGAGGAAGGTGCATAAAAACCAATGAGTGAATCTCACCTTTGCCAAAAAGATATCGGCAACAGGGAAATATCCCGGTTTTGCGATGTACGTGATTGTTCAAATGCCATTTTAGGACACAATGAGTGTTTAGGTTTTTTTTCCGAGAAACTACATTATTTCCATAATATGACATGGTGTTGATGGCGAATACAACATAATGAACTACATTAGTAAGTAAAAGTTACCAATAAAACTCCATATAAATATATAAATATATATATATATATATAAAGATATCCTCGTGAAGTATATATATATATATATATATATATATATATATATATATATATATATATATATAGGCTTAAGTTTACATAGTTCAGGCAGTTGGTTGGGTTAATATAACAACAATTATGTATATGTCACACTCCTATAGATACCGTTCCCTGTAACAGTGTAGATACTAGTATGTAAATACGTTGCGTTTGGGAACGCATCTATAGCAGCGACACCTGTGCTTTGCAATGTGAACCAGTCAGAATTGCCCTCAGGAAGGTGACAGACGGTTACCGAAACGTCGGCTGAATAAAAAAAATTGGATTTGTAAAAAGAGTCTTTATATTCAACTGCCTTAACTATGTAAAATTGGCCTGGTTGTAATTAGAAGTGGTTGGCTGTGCCAGGTGGTTGTCATTCGAACATTGCCCGCTCAAACACAGTGGACAAAATGACCACCAAGGTATACGTTAGTGCGAGCATGAACGGCATGTCTGCAGACCCAGCTCCGCTAACGGGGCGCAGCGAACATCCCGTTCCGTTCACGGCGCCATCACCGGTATATCCAGCGTTACAGGTGCACCTGGCGTCAAGTGCAGGGGCGGGGTTGTCCGAGCACGTGGCGTTCGCGTGGCACGGGTTGGACGAGCAGGCGTTGATATCTAGAGATAGTAATATAAACTAGCAATTAGTACATGCTGTTCTCAAGGGAGGTAAAAAATCAATGACCTAGAACAACATCTTGAACAGAAATGGGGGCTGCTACCGACTTCCGACCACCTTTGACCCAGAAAGTGACGCGTACTGAGCAACTGGGTTCTCTGTTATCCTAAAGACGACAAGGGGACTATGTTGGGTGTTAGAGTTAAGCTAAATCCCTTTTCATAACAGCATGGCCATGGCACTAAATACAGGCTACCGTGTGGATTATGAAAAAAATTATGGTTCTTATTGGCAAATGTGCAGATCTTGGCACATTGGCGACACCAAATGCGTCTGTGTCCTCATCAGTGTTTGGACAGTGTCAGCGATTAGCCAAAAGGCCCTGTGGGCGTCTCTCTACCGTATAGTGTGTGGATTATAAGGCTTTACGACAACGTCATACCTGAGCACCCAGTTCCGTTACGGCGACCGTCTCCTGTATATCCGACGTTACAAGTACAATTGGCGTCAAGTGCAGGGGCGGGGTGGTCTGTACAGGTGGCCTGGGCGTGGCACGGGTTGGACGAGTTCAAGCAGGTGTTGATATCTGCAAATGGAAATGTCAACTAATAATTGGCAATTGGGGTCCCCTCCGTGCATACAAAGATTTCAAAGGTCTTCTTAAACAAGTATATATTTGCTTACGTTCCAAGTGTTGAGTTAGGGTGATCTTGGGGAAATGTAATGTTTGAGGACAAGTTCAAATGAAACCGGAAAATGAACGCACACACACAAAACATGACAGATGCTTTCCCTACTCCCGGCATAAGTGGTTAAACATATAATTGCCACAGGTTTTCTGAAATATGGCAGGATCAACTAAAAGCTAATTGGGCTTATTGAAAATACCATCCTACCTGAACATCCAGTTCCGTTACGGCGACCGTCTCCTGTATATCCAACGTTACAAGTACAATTGGCGTCAAGTGCAGGGGCGGGGTTGTCTGTACAGGTGGCCTGGGCGTGGCACGGATTGGACGAGTTCGAGCAGGTATTGATGTCTGAAGATGGCAAAAATTTAAGAAATGATTGGCAAATATCAAAAAGAAATCAGTCAAATCACCCAAATGACTATCTTGTGAACTGAGCCACTAAGGCTTGCTACGGTACTAAAAGGTAACAATTGTCATTATACCTGAACATCCAGTTCCGTTACGGCGACCGTCTCCTGTATATCCGACGTTACAAGTACAATTGGCGTCAAGTGCAGGGGCGGGGTTGTCTGTACAGGTGGCCTGGGCGTGGCACGGGTTGGACGAGTTCGAGCAGGTGTTGATGTCTGAAGATGGCAAAAATTTAAGAAATAATTGGCAAATATCAAAAAGAAATCAGTCAAATCACCCAAATCACTATCTTGTGAACTGAGCCACTAAGGCTTGCTACGGTACTAAAAGGTAACAATTGTCATTATACCTGAACATCCAGTTCCGTTACGGCGACCGTCTCCTGTATATCCGACGTTACAAGTACAATTGGCGTCAAGTGCAGGGGCGGGGTTGTCTGTACAGGTGGCCTGGGCGTGGCACGGGTTGGACGAGTTCGAGCAGGTGTTGATGTCTGAAGATGGAACAATTTAAGAAATGTTTGGCAAATATCAAAAAGAAATCAGTCAAATAACCTAAATCACTATCTTGTGAACTGAGCCACTAAGGCTTGCGAGGTATGTCTAGTATCAGGGTGAAATGTACGAAGTTAGTATGTACGAAGTTGTACACCAGCCCCCGCCCTCTGTACGAAGTTAGATTGCGTCACACGGTGGTGACGTCAACTTCGTACTTCGTACATCGTACACCAGCCCCCGCCCTCTGTACGAAGTTAGATTGCGTCACACGGTGGTGACGTCAACTTCGTACATCGTACACCAGCCCCCGCCCTCTGTACGAAGTTAGATTGCGTCACACGGTGGTGACGTCAACTTCGTACATCGTACACCAGCCCCCGCCCTCTGTACGAAGTTAGATTACGTCAAGTAGTCTTTTCAGGGGACAGGAGCTGGTGTACAATGACGTCACCACCGTGTGACGCAATCTAACTTCGTACAGAGGGCGGGGGCTGGTGTACGATGTACGAAGTTGACGTCACCACCATGTGACGCAATCTAACTTCGTACAGAGGGCGGGGGCTGGTGTACGATGTACGAAGTACGAAGTTGACGTCACCACCGTGTGACACAATCTAACTTCGTACAGAGGGCGGGGGCTGGTGTACGATGTACGAAGTACGAAGTTGACGTCACCACCGTGTGACGCAATCTAACTTCGTACAGAGGGCGAGGGCTGGTGTACGATGTACGAAGTACGAAGTTGACGTCACCACCGTGTGACGCAATCTAACTTCGTACAGAGGGCGGGGGCTGGTGTACGATGTACGAAGTTGACGTCACCACCGTGTGACGCAATCTAACTTCGTACAGAGGGCGGGGGCTGGTGTACGATGTACGAAGTACGAAGTTGACGTCACCACCGTGTGACGCAATCTAACTTCGTACAGAGGGCGGGGGCTGGTGTACGATGTACGAAGTACGAAGTTGACGTCACCACCGTGTGACGCAATCTAACTTCGTACAGAGGGCGGGGGCTGGTGTACGATGTACGAAGTACGAAGTTGACGTCACCACCGTGTGACGCAATCTAACTTCGTACAGACGTTGACGTAGCACTGTGTGACGTAATCTAACTTCGTACAGAGGGCGGGGGCTGGTGTACGATGTACGAAGTACGAAGTTGATTTTTATTTAGAAAAAAAGGCTGAACAAGTTTCTGAAGAAAGTATCCCACTTGAAGTTGACATTCCAAGTAGCGTGAAGATTTGTCGGGCTCAATTTACCGCCCGACATCTTCGCACCGCCAGGTAGACGTTTTGAATTACTAGTGAGAGTTACGAGAACGCATTCCACGGTTCGAATTACAGGCGACGCCGTTTACGAAACGCATTCCATGGTTCAAATTACCAGCGGCACCGTTTTCGGAACGCATTCCACGGTTCGAATTACAAGTTACACACGTTATGAACACAATACCTGGCCGGTTTAAATTACATCAACAACAACAACAAAAAGTATCTAAAAAAAACTTTCGCCAACTAGTGTTATTTTTTAATATGCCATAATGAATTTGCAGTTAGTCTTAGTACAAGTCGTGTTGGAGGATATATTTGTTAGCGTTCGGGATATCGGGGTAGTGCAGCGAGTAACAAGAGGCCCGGCTCAAGCACGAAGTTAGCTTAGCTAGCTCACAATCCCCACGTCATAACTTGGTACAACTTCGTACTTCGTACACCAGGGCCGGCTTATGTACGAAGTTAGATTACGTCACACGGTGATGACGTCAACTTGGTACAACTTCGTACTTCATACACCAGGGCCGGCTTATGTACGAAGTTACACTACGTCACACGGTGATGACTTCAACTTGGTACAACTTCGTACTTCGTACACCAGGGCCGGCTTTATGTACGAAGTTACACTACGTCACACGGTGATGACTTCAACTTGGTACAACTTCGTACTTCATACACCAGGGCCGGCTTATGTACGAAGTTACACTACGTCACACGGTGATGACTTCAACTTGGTACAACTTCGTACTTCGTAAACCAGGACTGGCTTATGTACGAAGTTACACTACGTCACACAGTGATGACGTCAACTTGGTACAACTTCGTAATTCGTACACCAGGGCCGGCTTTATGTACGAAGTTACACTACGTCACACGGTGATGACGTCAACTTGGTACAACTTCGTACTTCGTACACCAGGGCCGGCTTTATGTACGAAGTTACATTACGTCACACGGTGATGACGTCAACTTGGTACAACTTCGTACTTCGTACACCAGGGCCGGCTTATGTACGAAGTTACACTACGTCACACAGTGATGACGTCAACTTGGTACAACTTCGTACTTCGTACACCAGGGCCGGCTTTATGTACGAAGTTACACTACGTCACACGGTGATGACGTCAACTTGGTACAACTTCGTACTTCGTACACCAGGGCCGGCTTTATGTACGAAGTTACATTACGTCACACGGTGATGACGTCAACTTGGTACAACTTCGTACTTCGTACACCAGGGCCGGCTTATGTACGAAGTTACACTACGTCACACAGTGATGACGTCAACTTGGTACAACTTCGTACTTCGTACACCAGGGCCGGCTTATGTATGAAGTTAGATTACGTCATCTCATGGTCAGATTACGTAACAGATGGTGACGTCTGATTTTAACTTCGTACATTTCACCCTGATCCTAGACATGTATGCGGCTTGCTACGGTACTAAAAGGTAACAATTGTCATTATACCTGAACATCCAGTTCCGTTAAGGCGACCGTCTCCTGTATATCCGACGTTACAAGTACAATTGGCGTCAAGTGCAGGGGCGGGGTTGTCTGTACAGGTGGCCTGGGCGTGGCACGGGTTGGACGAGCAGGCGTTGATGTCTGAATAGGACAGAGAACAATCTTAACTTCAAAGGTAATATTTGCAAATGTTTACCTTAACATGGCCTAGCCTAACAAAATACTGCTTTATTGACGTCTACTAAAAACACGTTTTCATTTATATGGCAAATAGTCCATCCTACTCTGTCCCGCCCATTGCTACATAATGTAATCTGACACTATAGGGTGTCTGCTGCAGCAACAGTTACCATGGTGACAGCCATCTTGTCCAGGTCATCCGCCCTATTTGTTTCGGGAAAAATAATAATAAGAAGAAGACGAAACAGAGCAAAAAATAGGTTTTCTTTAGCAAAGGGAAACATAATTAATTCAATCTACTTGATGGCTTTTCATTATTGGTGTGAAAAGAAAAATCTGTTTTTCATGCCTCATGGTTTCAAAACTCCTTTATCACAGACGAGTCATCGTTTAGTGGTTTTTCTTTAATGTACCTAAACATCCAGTTCCATTCGAGCGACCGTCTCCTGTATATCCGACGTTACAAGTGCAAGTTGCGTCAAGTGCAGGTGCGGGGTTGTCCGTACAGGTGGCCTGGGCGTGGCACGGGTTGGACGAGCAGGCGTTGATGTCTGGATAAGACAAAGAACAATCTTAGCTACAAAGGTAACATTTGCAAATTTTACCTTAACATGGCCTAGCCTAACAAAATACTGCTTTATTGAAGTTTGCCCAAAACAAGTTTTTATTTATCTGGTGAACAGTCCATCCTACACTGTCCTGCCCATTGCTACATAATGTAATATGACACCAGAGGGTCTTAACAGGTGGCTTGGGCGTGGCACGGGTTGGACGAGCAGGCGTTAATGTCTGGATAGGACAAAGAACAATCTTAACTTCAAAGGTAACATTTGCAAATTTTTCCCTTAACATGGCCTAGCCTAACAAAATACTGTTTTTTTTCCTTTACTTAAAACACGTTTTCATTTATCTGGTGAACAGTCCATCCTACACTGTCCTGCCCATTGCTACATAATGTAATATGACACCAGAGGGTCTTAACAGGTGGCTTGGGCGTGGCACGGGTTGGACGAGCAGGCGTTAATGTCTGGATAGGACAAAGAACAATCTTAACTTCAAAGGTAATATTTGCAAATTTTTCCCTTAACATGGCCTAGCCTAACAAAATACTGTTTTTTTTCCTTTACTTAAAACACGTTTTCATTTATCTGGTGAACAGTCCATCCTACACTGTCCTGCCCATTGCTACATAATGTAATCTGACACCAGAGGGTGTCTGCTGCAGCAACAGTTACCATGGTGACAGCCGTCTTGTCCAGGTCATTCGCCTTATTTATTTGGAGAGCAATAAGAGAAAGAAAACGAAACAGAGCACAAAAAAGGTTTTTCTTTAGCAAAGGTAAACATAATTAATTTAATCTACTCTTAATTCAGGGTGTGAAAAGAAAAATCTGTTTTTCATGCCTCATGGTTTAGAAACTCCTTTATCACAGATGAGTCATCGTTTGGTGTTTTTTTTTCAAGGTACCTGAACATCCAGTTCCATTAAGGCGACCGTCTCCTGTATATCCGACGTTACAAGTACAGCTGGCGTCAAGTGCAGGGGCGGGGTTGTCTGTACAGGTGGCCTGGGCGTGGCACGGGTTGGACGAGCAGGCGTTGATGTCTGGATAGGACAAACAACAATGTTAATCATTGCGTTTTGGATGACAAATATATATATCATTACGACAAATTTACGTGTGTGCTGCCCTTTAGTAGCTTTGCGAAAACGTCATACAATGTACCTGAACATCCAGTTCCATTCAGGCGACCGTCTCCTGTATATCCGACGTTACAAGTACAGCTGGCATCAAGTGCAGGGGCGGGGTTGTCTGTACAGGTGGCCTGGGCGTGGCACGGGTTGGACGAGCAGGCGTTGATGTCTGGAAAGGAAAAAGAACAATGTTAATCATTGCGTTTTGATGACAATATATTATTATGTGTGTGCTGTCCTTTAGTGGCTTTGCGAAAACGTCATACAATGTACCTGACGTCATAAAATGTACAATTGGCGTCAAGTGCAGGGGCGGGGTTGTCTGTACAGGAGGTCTGGGCGTGGCACGTGGATGAGCAGGCGTTAAAGTCTGAATGTGGAAGATAGTTAGAATAACACACAGATGTAAAGAAAGAAAATTCAATTTATTATGTTTCTAAATCATAGGTATAGCAGCATTCTGCCATAGAAAAAAAGCTAGCATTGATAGATGAAGTGGGTTCTTTAACGTGCTCGAGGTCTGGCTCTTCTCAAATACAGGACCACCGGCTTAACGTCCCATCCTAGAGCGCGTCGACGGCCCTAAACGAAGCTAGGTCGTCATTTTCACTTGAGTGGAGCGAGTGAGACAAAAGTGGTAAAGTGCCTTTCCAAAGGGCACAGCATTGGGGCTTGCAAGAGAACCTTTAAATTCAAGGTCGACAAGATTAACCACAGGACCACCTTGCACCAGATCCATGGTCAACAACAAGAACAAAAAACAACAACACATGAGCAAACAAGGTTCCTAGAAATGTGCTACCTGAACATCCAGTCCCGTTACGCCGACCGTCTCCTGTATATCCGACGTTACAAGTACAAGTGGCGTCAAGTGCAGGGGCGGGATTGTCTGTACAGGTGGCCTGGGCGTGGCACGGGTTGGACGAGCAGGCGTTGATGTCTGGAAAGGAAAAAGAACAATGTTAATCATTGCTTTTTGATGACAATATATTATTACATGTGTGCTCTCCTTTAGTGGCTTTGCAAAAACGTCATACAATGTACCTGAACATCCAGTTCCGTTAAGGCGACCGTCTCCTGTATATCCGACGTTACAAGTACAATTGGCGTCAAGTGCAGGGGCGGGGTTGTCTGTACAGGAGGCCTGGGCGTGGCACGTGGATGAGCAGGCGTTAAAGTCTGAATGTGGAAGATAGTTAGAATAACACACAGATGTAAAGAAAGAAAATTCAATTAATTATGTTTCTAAATCATAGGTATAGCAGCATTCTGCCATAGAATGAAAGCAAGCATTGATAGACGAAGTGGGTTCTTTAACGTGCTCGAGCTCTGGCTCTTCTCAAATACAGGACCACCGGCTTAACGTCCTATCCTAGAGCGCGTCGACGGCCCTAACCGAAGCTAGGTCGTCATTTTCACTTGAGATGAGCGAGTGAGACAAAAGTGGTAAAGAGCCTTTCCAAAAGGCACAACATTGGGGCTTGCAAGAGATTGAAACCTAGAACCTTTAAATTCAAGGTTAACAAGATTAACCACAGGACTACCTTGCACCAGATCCATGGTCAACAACAAGAACAAAAAAAAAACATGAGCAAACAAGGTTCCTAGAAGAAATGTGCTACCTGAACATCCAGTTCCACTAAGGCGACCGTCTCCTGTATATCCAACGTTACAAGTGCAAGTTGCGTCAAGTGCAGGGGCGGGGTTGTCTGTACAGGTGGCCTGGGCGTGGCACAGGTTTGACGAGTTTAAGCAGGCGTTAAAGTCTGGATAGGAGAAAGAACAATAGTGATTATTACTTCTTGATGGCAGAAAACAAAAAAACAAAATGTTTTCATGCCTCATGTTTTAGAAGCTCTTTCATTACGTATGTGCTATAGTTTGGTGGCTTTGTGGACACCTCATGCAACTAGAGTTCCACGACCTTGTACCTTCGCAAAATGAAATTTAACTGACGGCTGACAAATTACAAATGTTTGTCATTGAATACGCAAATAAGATCCTTATTTGCGTTAATTATATTAGTTGATCATATTGTACACCCAATGGCAGGCTTATCGTAATGGAAAAGGCTATTCTGCCATTCCTCATAGGTTATGCAAATGAGGTCCTGATTTGAATGTTATGTTTAATGATGTTCATTTTCAATTAACTTCAAAATGCCGCAAGTATGAAATTGCCAGCAGCAACCACCATGAAATTATAGCATTTTTAAAATTAATTATGCAAATGGGTCCTCATTTACATAAGTCATATCTGACAATGTTCCTCTTGTTCTTAATTACACATGTCACAAGTTTGAATATTCCTATCATGAAAGGTAGCAGATATATAGAATTTCATTAATTATGCAAATTAAATCCTGATTTACATAAATGTCATGTAATTACGTCAAGTATCACTTAAGCTACTGACGTACCAAAAATTACGACGATCCGTCAACCAGTTTTGAGTTATCCTCCTTAAAATATTTTCCAACAAACGCCCCTGTATTTTCAGAACAAGCCGCTAGGGGGCCCAAACTGACGTCACGTCTTTCCAAGCACAAGAGCTATCTACGGCCTAGAATTCGTCTAGCTTGTCCAGATTACAAGATATCAAAACCGGAAGTTCAGCTGCAGTAGCATTACAAGCCGCTAGGGGCCCAAAATGTATTCATTTTAAGGTCTCGTCAAGACTTACCCTCCTACCAAATATTAAGACAATCCATTTAAGCCTTCTCAAGCCATCGTGTTAACACACACACACACACACACACACACACACACACACACACACAAACACACACAAACACACACACACACACACACAAACACACACACACACACACAAACACACACACACACATATACACACACACACACACACACACACACACACACACACACACACACACACACACACACACACAAACGCCACCGAAAACATATTAACCTTGGCGAAGGTAACAATGTACCTGAACATCCAGTTCCGTTAAGGCGACCGTCTCCTGTGTATCCGACGTTACAAGTACAAGTTGCGTTAATTGCAGGGTCGGGATTTTCTATACAGTTGGCATGGGCATGGCACGGATCGGCCGCGCAGGCGTAGACTGGATGTGACAAACAACAATTTTAATCATTACTTCATGTTAGCAATAAAAATCCCAAATTGTTGGCCAAAGAACCATTAATTTGTTGATGAATGATGTGACAAGAAAGGGAATCTGCTTTCCCTCCCACAAGTTTTATATTCTTATGTTCTTGTTGTTGTTGTTTTTCATTAAATGCACGATACCGTTTGCTATATGATGATCCTATATACTGGCTTTGAGAAAACGTAATGAATGCCGTGCATGTACCTGAACATCTGTCCGGAATGGTACATGTAGGATGAAGTAATAATACGTATGGCCATAGAAATTCACAAGCCAAAGACTATGCATTTTGATGCCAAACCAAACTTCTAAAATATAAATTTCGATTTTACCTCGGGCACAAAGTGCGTATCTGTCGTTGTAGTTATTGCCAGGGGTGCAGTAGCATGTATAACCAACGGTAGAACCACCACAACCAGCTCTCTCAACACCACAGGCCGATCCATACAGAAAGGAGTTTTGCATGACGATGTACGTTTGGTCCATCTGGGGACATTGCGAGGCGCGTCCACTACCGCACACTGCTTTGGCTAGCTCGTCCATCGGGAAGCCGCAAGTATTCAGATTAGGCAACACGACGCAGTCTCCTTGGCAGCTTGCACCGGCACACGGTGCGATGTGGCCGGCTGCGTGACATGTAGCTTTGACATTCGCGCTTGACATGGGCCCAGAGGCTTGCACCTTGAAATAGCTGTAGCCAGAATGTGTTGCCAAAAATATTCCAGCTGAAGACAGGAAAGGAAAGACGTTATGGTCACTCAGAGATTGTACAGTTCGAATGGTCATTTGTATGCAACATTGGACCAATAGGTTACAGATACATTTTACTTTCACCCTACTTTCCGAGTGTGAGATATCAACCAATCACGTCGCCGTCTACGCTCAACAGGCAACGTGATTGGCTTGTACCTTTCGCTCCAACATCAAGAATAGTGTCGATTGGCTGACGGCTGGCCATCGCCACCGCAGCCAGAAGCTCGAATGGCAGGTCGGCACGCCAGAGCCGTTCTTGGCGTATACAAGCGGTGGGCCTGGCAGTAAGACAGGGCTTGGAACTAATTTCATGAAGGTCTCGATCACGTCTGTCGTACGATAGGCTCAAGACGGGAAATTGTGGTCATTTGTTGGGGGGGGGGGGTCTTTGATGTGTACATTAGAGTTTAGCTTTCGGAGGTCAGTTTTGTTATGGACGTTAAAGAGAGAGAGAGAGAGAGAGAGAGAGAGACGCACTAGGCAGACAGAGAGAGAGGGGGAGGGAGAGGGGGAGGGGGAGAGAGAGACAAACCTTGTCCTGTCCCTGTATCAGCCATCAAGATCAGGGCAAGGACTACCCAGACCATCGACGTGCGCCACCCCATTTCCTCCAAGTACCTGCAGTTGAGCACAAAACACAGTAACGGTCAGTAAGAGTACCACGAGAACCTTGCCAATCTAGTTCTAGGTCTGAATGGGTGAGAGTTTGGCTCAGGCACGGTTCTGGATATACGTGCGGACTATCCTGAGCTTGGTTCTGGATAAAGTTATGTTGACAACAGCTGTCAAGGTCGCCAACACATCAGGTTAAATGTCTCTACATGTACTTACCATCCTTTTGTTCTAGCCCACACCTGGAATACGTTTAGCCACCTCACAGTTCTGAGTGCGTATTATATGTGCAGTGCAATGCTTTCTGGTCCAATGTCGAAGTTTAAGGCTCCTAATTACCTGTAAAAAATCAATCTTTAACGTGCACGGGGTGTTGTATCCGGAACATGCTTAGGCGCGGTTCTGGATAGTCCAGCCGAATCCAGTATCGTGCCTGGAATGCAGACTGTTGCCAGAACTTTCACAGGCCAGCTCTTCGTTACCAAGTCTAACATACCCATAAGGACATTTTGCCTATTCCACAGGATTATAAAAATAGGGGTGCTTCTGAAATATGTATTTACCTCAATATAAAAACCGCTACGGTAAAAACAAAAACACGTGCATCATCACGGACATTACGGCACACCACATGCCCAATTACCTAGAAATACAACGTACAGAACCATGACTTTTAGGTGCGAACACATTGGAGAATTCCAGCCCATACTTAAACCATGGCGATGCACAGCTGGTTAACGAGCATACCCCACATCTGCCTGAAGTTTACTCCCCCCCCCCCGTGTTCTCGAATTGGCATTACCTGCATTTGGGCGAGGACCAATCAGAACACCACCGGACACGCGGCAGGCACGTGCAAGGCCCGCCCGGGCATACAGTTTGCAACATTATTACCGGTAACCTAATACTGCACTAGCTGCAGTGATGAGTAAATCGTGCAAAGTTCATCGCCATGTCCTTCACCATGGATACGTGTACACGTACTGTTTCTCATTTTTTTACCCGCGGTAGAACGGTGTTGAAGCGTTAGTAATATAACGTTAACGTTTGCTACTCTGCTCAGTGGAAAAGCCAAGGAACCGATCCCGACAGCACCGCGTCTTGGATAGTATAAAACACCCCACCAAAATCCCTCGAAATGGTGTGAAATGACGCAAAAATAGCCAATACGGGAGATTATGCAGTACATCGTGACGCCGGATCCCCACTAGTGACCGTACTGACCGCGTATGGTCCAGCAGCACATTCACAGGAACATGTTAACGTGAATGTTGCTGTTTGTTTGCCGATCTTCCTCCATGGTGTCCTTCATCGCTACAAAACATAACAAGCGCGGCGTCCGCATGCCCTTCACCACTGGTACGTCAGCGCGTCTGCTTGTAAAGTACGTAACTTTTAACATTACATGTTACAGTTATTCCTCATTTTCAACCGCGCAAGAACGTGGTGGTTACTGTGCTAACGATAGTGGTCATTGTGAAGAAGGGACTGATCCGCGCCTAAGACAAATATTTTCCAAAATCGGTCAGTGTTGTATTTGACCAGACGGCATATATAACGTTATATGAACTTTATTGACGCATCAAAAGTACAGCGACAGTATATATGAAATGGCGTGAAATAACGTCAAGGTTAGCCGATATGGAACAACCAACCCTAGGCTTGATGACTGCTAATCATCTAAGAAGAAGAAGAAGAAGGTCCCGTGCTCTTGACAGAGCCATAGGGGTGGTGCCCATTTCCATTTCTGTAGCCCATCTAAGTAAAGGGGAAATGGGTGTTTGTTTATCGACACCCTCGATTGTGGGTCCTTCATCGCCACTAATCTATTACTAGTATATAGTTATGTAGAACTGTGCAAAGTACCGCGATGTTTAGTAATTTATGTGACAGGAGGAGCCAACATGAAATCTGCTTGATTGTAATTTCCCTTTTTAGCTCACACACAAAAACCTGCTAAATAGATGACATGTAATCTTAGATATCTTCACAGACTTTGTCCCTTGTGTTTTCGTTTCAGTGAACGTTGAAACCTAAAGTTACGTGTTAATTAAGATCGTAGTAAAATATCTCTCGATCCGTAGGTAGTGTATGTGAGGTATGCATTCCCCACTGAGAAAGTATGATGCGTGGTCTTGATGAGACAAACGATATGAAAATAGTGACAAAATACTGCTGTGTTTATTCTTACTCGACGTACTCACACGCACCGTGCCCCGTTCAGGTCATTGACCTCGCGCCGGCGATTTGATTGACCTCGCCGTAATTCAAGTAATGCCACATCGAGACAAGCCCCCCCCCCCCCGCTATTCAAAACGATGGGTTTTTTGGGGGCCAGTCTCATATGCCTCTAAATGTAGGGATGCTTCTAAAATATTACATTGACCACGAAAACAGCTACGGTAAATATTAAAAAAAGTGTATCATCACGGGCATGCCTGCAGACGACGTATAAAATTACATGCCTATTTAACAAAGGCAACCGTGGGTTTTAGCTGCGAACACGAAAAAACGACTGACCACAATACTCCTGCGTAGTACTACGGAGTAACAAACCAAGAGAGGTACCAAGATCTACCATCTGTCGCCAAGAAAGTTCAACAGTCCAGAACTAAACTGGCTGGTCACTGTATTACTACTAGTATTAGACACTCTGAAATTCCTGCATTCCTGCATTCCATCTTGTACTCAGGGAGCCTACCACTAAAGGAAAAAGGGGTAGGGGAAGACCCAGAATTACCTACGTACTAGACAATCTACGTACTGACACAAACTTGCAAGATGCTAATGAGCTAAGAAAGGCCATGGAGAACAAAGTGCTGTGGAGGAGGGTCTCTGGCTTAGTGATTGATGAGTTTGTTGGATTGGTAATTACCTTGTGGAATGTCAGAACGCTCATTACTTAATCACGGCCTCACGTCACACGGGTCCTACTTTATCTAGCTTTAAAGCTATATTGTGTAATATTAGGACGAGCGATACAAAATGTCAATTTTCTGGTCATTACTTTACAAAGTAGGTTGAATCAAGGGGTTTCATCGAGAAGCATTTTGATTTTTGACCTCCTTGGTTGAATCAACCCTACCATTTTGCCTACTGCATTGCAAATACGTGTCATTCAGGAGGTGAAGGTGCCAAAATATGACACCTTACGAGTGTGTTTGAAGGGCAGACGTCACAGTTGCGTTGCGCAGTAGAAGCCAAAAAATGGGGACACGATTGTAGTGCCTACTTAATACCTTTGAAAATCCTTTTTTTCTCTTGAAACTTTTGGTGCATTTTGGAGACTTTTGGGCTGGAAGGAACAAGTAGGGTCCAAACTTTCCTACATTGGTCAATTTTTTTAAAAATTTCATCAGTTAAGTGTGCGTAATGAGATATCTGAGTGATGAGGTCCTGCCTGCCCAGAGCGGATGGCTACCAGTGAATTCTAGGTCAAAGGTGAGGTTTGTTTACTGTGATCAGCTGTGACACGAGTTTGAGCTGGTCAAACCCCTGTTTTCTTTCTATATTTGGGAGGCAGACCCTTGTGACTTTCTGGTGCAGAAGAATTTTTGAGATTAAAATATGGGTAAGTACTTTGATGAGTCCTTGTTTAATCATGGATTTGTATGGCCAAAATTAACTGTACTGTCTGCCCTGAGTTGGAAACACAGCTGCATGTCAGCCATGTTTGTTTACGTTCTGGAAGTTTGTGGTGGCACCACAAACTGAATGCTACGCGTGTGGGCTGTTTTAGCTATAGTGCCAACCATAATAGTCAGAAATGTGAGATAATTGTACATATATGTTGAAAAGTGGAAGTACATGTAAATTACAATGATCATACGAAGATTCTGTCAATTAAAATATTTCAATGGTGCAAACATGTTATGTAATGTCCCTTTTAGGGTAAATTGCTTACCAACAAACTTTCGACCAGTTCTCTTGTCCTTCTTAGGTTCAAATGACCCAAAGCCTTCATTAAGTTATTGCAAGGAGGTATTTTTAACCTCCTTGGTTATTGCCTTCGTCAGAAGGGTATAAAAGCAGTCAGTTTTAGTTTGGGTAACCAGGATGTCCGTGATGTTTGGCCGGCAGGTTACCGTTGTTGAGACCAATATCAAGTGCAAAAATATGGGCTTTGTGGGGGGTCCATACGTCACTGTAGTGGGACCTGAACAAGACTATCTACATCTACCACCTGCAAATAAAAACTTGTTTGTTTGATGCAGTCACTGTGTCCTGTGGTTCAATTTGCAATACCGGCTTTGTATTCCTGTGGTTAAGCAGCATTTTTTTTTTTGCTGGATTTTTTTTCGCCCTCTCGCATTAGTTTTGTGGTCCCCAGAGGATGTCATCCATTAAATTAAATCAGTGTGGCCTTAGCAAAATAACTACTATGTAAATGGATGTTCATGGATTTTGGTAGGCAAGTTACCATTGTAGAGGCCAAGGTCAAGTTCGAAAATGGGGCCGATGGGGGTCCGTACGTTTCTGCAGTGGACCTTTTGTGTTTAGATATGTAACAATCTTCCCCCAACAACCCCTGCTTTGAGACAGCTGGATGACAGCTGGAGAACCCCATAACTATCACGGTCTGTGATCAGATAAAGTTAAGGGACTGTTCTGTAACTTTAGCGGGAGGAGGAAAGGTTGGTCAGGTCATTACCTATGGCCACACCAAGTAATTTTTATGGATGACGTCCGCTGGAGACCTTGAATTTATTGCGAAAGTGCGATAAAAACACGAAGGTGCGAAAAAAACAAGATGCCTAGATTTGGAATATACTTGGTGTAGAAATACAAATGTTAGGACACAAATTGAATAAAAGAACACAGTGTAACAACAAACAAGCATAACAATAATTCAAATAAACAGCAGTAGTTGCCTTGTTCTAATTCTTTCCTTTCATCGCACCTTCTCTTTATAATTACTACATTTTGCAACACTGTTGTGACACTTTGATCATAATACAGTAAGCAGAATTTGTTGTAACAGTACTTTTTTCCCAGTCCAAAATCAAATAGCTAACACGGATGACTTTACGGTGAGTCTGTAAATCTGTAGCGAACCATTTCACAGTGCTCCGTTGAATAAAAAAGGAGTACAGAGATTCTTTTGTATCCTAGACCAAATTGATTATTTAAAGTAAAGGTCTCATTCCGGTATTCCTCCGCGTGGGTACTACTCAAGTAGATCCTACCCAATAAGTAAATGCGTGCATGGATGTGCGTTTATATCCACCAGAAATTGCATTTTAGCTAAGTCAGTTGGCGTCAACCGCTTGTGATATGAGAGGTTGTTTGTATGTGCTAAAATTAGTGGGTAAGTGTTGACCTCCGCGCGACAGGTCGGATGTTTACACCCCGTTGCGTTGGGTAATGCGGTCAGGACTTTGCAGCGCTGGAGGACCTCTGGCGGAGAGTTGCCAAGTGCAGTTTATAAATGCCATAAGGCCACAGCAAGTAAATTTTATGGATGACATCCTCGCGCGCATTGATTTTCGCCTGATTTCAGAAAAAAAAAAGAAATTTTGTTGCCCTACGACGGTGGTCAACATGCCAAAAAAGGGCAAATATGTCATGAACGTCCATCGATCTGCAAGACAAGGCTCTGATTTATTCTTTTATTTTTACTTTGATACAATGTTGTATTTTATTCATTTTATATGTGATGTTGCCACTGAATCAAAACCATTTGTACAATAATTGAAAATTTTATTTAGTCACTTCTTTTTTCAAAGTTGTTTCAGAGACAAATCGGTGTTGTAAAAGTTGGCACAATATAGGTAGAGTATGGCTTCCAGACAGTTCGGTTATGAGTCACTCTGTCAGTGATTGAGCCCTGTGTTCTGCCTAGTAGCCAGTCTCTAAACTCAGAGACCACCAGGGATCCAGCAAACTTGAGGCGCAATTCCTCGTGTTTGATGGCAAGTGTTGACAGTCCAGGGTGTTCCATTACAAATGAATACCCAGTGTAGTATTTACTTTGAAGATGGTACAGCAAGCTCTTTTTTTTGTTCTATTTAATAAAGACACATCTGCAAGGACAGGTAATACTGTTGAATACAGCGACAGAAGACCTGTTGGGTATGATATCATGTTTTACCGCCTAAATTCTTGTTCAACGAGGTTTACGATCTCAAAATCTGAAAATGTAGGAATCTTGTTTTTTTTGGCCTGCCTTGTTTTTTTTCGCCCTCTCGCATTAATTTTGGAGTCTCCGGAGGATGTCATCCATAAAATTTACTTGCTATGGCCTAATGGGAGATTGTTGGGTTAGATCTGGTCGGCATTTTTTTGACGTAATGTAGGGCCATTGTGCTCAAAATTGATTCGATAGACTAGATGGCTGTCATTCAAATTATTGGGTTTTTAGCCTATGCAAGTTACGTATTTTGCCATAGGCGGCCATAGTTAAGAAAAACTCACGAATGAGACCTAAAGAATACACATGTTCATTTTTCTAGAACAATGTCCCTCTGATGGAGGCATGAGATCTCCGACCTCTAGTTGTAAGTTAATCATCCGCATACTGGATACGACAACAAGTGATCCTATTCATATTCATGACTTCGTTACGGCAAACAATTACAAGTTACCCAGGAACAAAAGAATCACTGCGGACGAAAATTCTTGTGATCAGTTTGAGCATGGTATCAAACTACTTATTACCATGGTTTGAGTAGTAGTCTGATGGTTCCACACTGGTCGATAACCGCGAATCATCATACCGCGACAAAAACGTAATTACCTGAACTACATTTCCGGATCCCGTATATGTAAAATTATATTAAGAAACAACATAATCTATCAGATTAGCTGTAATTTCCGTATTGCTGCCGAAAATGCAGTTTTTTTTAATGTCGCAGACTCGTGGGGTGAGCTTTTTTTTTGCTGTTGTACAGTGACGCCGGCACATTTCAGGGCATAACTACCAAGCTTTAAGCTTTCTATCAATGCCACCAAGTTTCAACATTTCATTGCCTTTCATTTTCGCCCTTTTGTAAGTCATGGCGTCAGAAATACGGAACGTTTGGCCACGGTGATGATAAAAAAAGAACACAGACCTTGTTACTGGAACCACTTCGTTTGGGCAATCCGTCCGACCAGTAACCCAAAAAGAGAGATCTTACGTTTTTCCATCAATTCGCCACCTTATCTTTCTAATACATTTTAAGAAGTATGTCAACTTACCGTATTATAGCTGTTGATCCCAGAAACTAGGACGACGCAGTGGTGAGTTGAGACGCTCCCAAATGTCTGTTATATTGGCACCCGTTTATCCTCTGACCGAATCTATGGATGAATCTAGCTAGAACTGGCTTGACGACAGTAAGTTAATTACTTAAGGGGACCACACCAGGTTTCTCGGCTTCCCATTGGACAGGGTTTGCCTGAGGGGTGGGGGGGGGGTACAGACAACGCTCACTGCGATAGGTTAAAGAGGACGGACAACGCTTAACGGTAAATTCAGGCAGGCCGGCAACGCTCAACGATTAGTTCAGTTGTTCTTGTGTATAAGGTTTTGGGAACGACTTCATTGGAATGTTAATTCATGGGGTATCTGACAAAACTAGTCTGCGGACTTTGGACACCCCGTTGTGGTTTTTGGGCAATATGGTGTTCGATTTATTTCACAGATTCACTTCGCTTACACAGCGGCACATGTGCCGATCTAGGGCAAATTGACGCACCACTTTCGACTCAGAAGAATACCAGCAAGTAATGGCTTGTTTCTGACGATTTGAATGTACGGTTAAATCAAAGTATTGGTAAATCGGTCACAAATGACCTGTGTCTGTTAATCTGCACGAACCTTTCCAAATACTAGTATATCCCGTATCAGGATGCCCATTTCACCCCTGGTGAGCCCATAGATCAGTGGAAACCAATGATATCATTGTTATGCAAGTGAGTTGTCTGCCACCGAGGTGTTCAGCATCGTGTATCTCCGTACAATCTCGTGTACCTCCGCACAATCTTCGTGTATCTCCGTGCACTGCTGTCTTCGTGTACCTCCGCACAATCTTCGTGTATCTCCGTACTATCCTCGTGTACCTCCGCACAATCTTTGTGTATCTCCGTACTATCCTCGTGTCCTTCCGTACAATCTTCGTGTATTTCCGTGGTATCCTCGTGTACTTCCGCACAATCTTCGTGTATCTCCGTGCTATCCTCGTGTACTTCTGCACAATCTTCGTGTATCTCCGTACTATCCTCGTGTACTTCCGCACAATCGTCGTGTATCTCCGTGCTGTCCTCGTGTACTTCCGCACAATCGTCGTGTATCTCCGTGCTGTCCTCATGTACTTCCGCACAATCTTCGTGTATCTCCGTGCTGTCCTCGTGTACTTCCGCACAATCTTCGTGTATCTCCGTACTATCCTCGTGTACTTCCGCACAATCGTCGTGTATCTCCGTGCTGTCCTCGTGTACTTTCGCACCATCTTCGTGTGTCTCCGTGCTGTCTTCGCAACCATATACTCTGAGACACTGCATGTCGCCTCCGCTAATTTCCGTCTTGTATACGGTCGTTTGCCACTTGAAACGGTTGATGCCATATCGAAGAAAGGCACACTAAGGCCACAGCAAGTAATTTTTATGGATGACATCAGCGCGCGCATTGATTTTCGCCCTTGATTTTGAAAAAAAATAAACAAGAAACTTTGTTAACCTCCAATGGTGGTCAACATGCCGAAAATAGGCAAAAGCCATCGCTGTTTCAGTGCTAGTGACAAATGGATGTTGCAATAGTTGACACAATATAGGTAGATTATCATTAAATAAAGCTATGTCTGATAAATCAGTATGGACACATATTAAGTTCATACTGGTTTATGAGGCAGGTCATGTAAGGTAGTTCAAATACCGGTTAGTTACGGCTTCCGTACAGTTCAGTTTATGAGTCACTCTTTCAGTGATTGAGCCCTGTGTTATGGTAGCTTAAACTCAGAGACCATCAGGGATCCAGCAAGCTTCAGTCACAATTGCTCTAGTTTCATAGCAAGTGTTGAAAGTCTAAGGTGTTACATCGCATATGAATATGAATATCCAGTGTTGAGTGTAGTAGCTGCCCATGATGGTACCACAAGCTCTTTTCTACAATTGTTCTAGTTAATTGAGATGTATACACATCTACAAGGACCAGTAACACTGTTGAATTCAGGAATAGAAGACCTGTTGGTTGTGATATCATGTTTTGTAGCCTCAATTCTTGTTCAACAAGGTATCTCAAAATATGTAAAAATGTAGGAATCTTTTTTTTACCCGCCTTTTTTTTCGCCCTATCGCATTAAATTTGGAGTCTGCGGATGTCATCCATGTGTATGAGCGAACTCCGTCAACACCGTGTCGTAGAGGATTAGGGTTTTAGGGTTGATTTTTTTTTGACCCAGGCTTGTGCCCTTTCTTTTTTCATTAATATTTTTTTACTATTTTTCATGATTCCGTCGTACATTTGCAATTAAAATGTTGCGTTTTATACGTTTTAGATGTTTTTGCCTTTAAAAAAAGTTATGATACACTCGGATATGGCATTGACCATTCAGCGATATGGTATCGACCGTTTCAAATGGTGTTGCTCGCCCTTAGCGTTACCAATCGCCCCCCGTCTTCTTAGCATGGATCCTGACTGTCCATCAAAATTAGCATTCAACGAATGATAACATGGCAATCAGCCGTTCAACCAATGACAGAGTGGCTGCCTGCCCGTCAAATATTTGCATATTCATGTTTTTATTTTGCGTTTCTACGTATTGGCGGAGGTGGGCGGTGAGAAGATAAACGTGTGCCAATACGAGCGATCACTGTTTTTAGCCATTTTCCTTTTCTCATTAATGATAAAAGTCCGGATCGAGCCGAATAGATTGGCTTCGATCCGGCTTCGATCCACAATTTTATGCTAATGCGAAAAGGACCTTTGTTTACATCATATACATGCAAATTAGTTTTGAAGCATATGCAAATTATTGGTAGGCAAATCAGCCAACCGTCACCCGCTGGCCGTGATGTCATGGCGATCGCTCGTGCGATACAGCTAGAAATTTGTGAGTGTCTCAACTCTCCACTGCGAGGTCCTAGTTTCTGGGATCAACAACTATAATACGGTAAGTTTCCTCTTATGTATACAATGTACATATATTAGAAAGTTAAGGTGGCGAATTGATGAATTAATGTAATATCTCGCTTTTTAGACCCCCGGGCAGAGATTGCCCAAACGAAGTGGTCACAGTAACAACGTCTGTGTCTTTTTTATCGTCTCCGTGGCCAAATGTTCCCTATTTCTGACGCCATGACTTATACCCTGGGTGCCAAACTAGTATCGGGCCGTTAGCCGTTTTCCTTCGGCAGCCAAGAGCCCTTCCCCCGCCTATCTAAATTACCGCTACGGGGGAGTTGAGCCCGAGGGGTTTGTCCGGCCCTTCTACTACGATTGGAGGGCGGCTCCCCCGTAGCGATAATTTAGACCGGCGGGTGAAGGGCTCTTGCCGCCCGAAAGACGAGTTCTGGCATCCAGGGTACATATGACTTACAGAAGGGCGAATAGGAAAGAAAATGGCTTGTTGAAATTTGGTGGACATTGACAGAAAGCTTAAAACTTTGTCGTTATGCCCTGAACTCAATGTAATAGCAACTCCTGACAAACCGGTTTAACGTTTTTCCGACCACTTTAACTGTTAATTTTGAGCGAGTCTGCAAAATTTGAGTACTAGTAGCAAGGAGGACATATCAAATGTTATCCTTACTGTAGCGTTTTTTTTAACAACCTTTCGATAAATTACTCCTTCAAGACAATTGAATATTTGTAATACCAGTATGGTGTATTTAAGATTTTATTAATGGTGATATTTTATCCTATGTGTGCAAACAGCTGTGTGCTGCATTTGTAATTGTAATTGTGTTTTGTAACCAGACCCAGTAATTTAGCCGTATGCGCCTAGGCTGCCAGTGGGTCCTGTTTGTTCAAGAACAATAAACCAGTCTACGAAATAACGTTATGCCCTACAACAGGAAAAATAGCTCGCCCCACGAGTCTGCGACTTGTAAAAGACATTTCTGGCAGCAATATGGCGTCCTCTTGATTACTATGTGATTATTAGGGTCACCGAGCCCCGTCCAATGTAACAGGTAGATTTTAGGCGACAACTACTACGTTCGACTCTCTGTCGAATTCTAATTTGGTGACCTTCTAGCGATCAACAAATTCGACCGAAAGTCGTTGACAGGATGACGCAAGCTAATGCCGCTTTAATCCGGTTGAGGCCCGTCACAGCTAAGTGTAAATTCCTTCCCCACCTGGTGGCGTATTGCACAAGTGTTTTATGCTCAACTGCAGGTATTTGGAGGAAATGGGGTGGCGCTCGTCGATTGGCTGGGTAGTCCTTGCCCTGATCTTAATGGCTGATACGAGGACAGGACAAGGTTTGTATAGTCTCTCTCTCTCTGTCTCTCTCTCTGTCTCTATCTCTCTCTCTTTGTCTCTCTCTCTGTCTCTATGTTTGTCTCTCTCTTTGTCTCTCTCTGTCTCTCTCGGTCTCTCTCTCTGTCTCTCTCTGTCTCTCTCTCTCTCTGTCTCTCTCTGTCTCTCTGTCTCTCTCTCTGTCTCTCTCTGTATCTCTCTCTGTCTCTGTCTCTCTCCCCCTCTCTCTGTCTCTCTGTCTCTCTCTCTGTCTCTGTCTCTCTTTGTCTCTCTCTGTCTCTCTCTCTCTGTCTCTCTCTCTCTTCATAAAAGTCCATAAAAGAACTGACCAGCTAAATTTTGTACTACACTTTAAAGACTGCCTCCCCTCCCCAAATGCCGCAATGTCCTGTCTTGAACCTACAACAAATGTGACCTTCTTGCAACCTATTAATTAGTCTCAAACCCTGCCTTACTGCCAAACCCCCAGCTTGTATACGCCAAGAACAGCTCTGGCGTGCCGACCTGCCATAGTATTGGTCCAAGCCTACATATAGCATACAAATCACGATTCGAACTGTACCACCTCTGAGTGACCATAACTTCTTTTCTTTTCTTTCCTCAGCTGGAATATTTTTGGTAACACATTCTGGCTACAACTATTACAAGGTACAAGCCTATGGGCCGATGTCAAGCGCGAATGTCAAAGCTACATGCCACGCAGCCGGCCACGTCGCACCGTGCCCAGGTACAAACTGCCAAGGAGACTGCGTCCTGCTGCCTAATCTGAACAATTGCAGTTGGCCGATGGACGAGCTAGCCAAAGCAGTATGCGGTAGTGGACACGCCTCGCAATGTCCCCAGATGGACCAAACGTACATCGTCATGCAAAACTCCTGGCGGTCCGGATCGGCCTGTGGTGTTGAGAGAACTGGCTGTCCCTCTGGTCATCTCACTGGTCCTACATGCTACTGCGCCACTGGTAATAACTTCAATGACAGATACGCACTTTGTGCCCGAGGTAAAATCAAAATGTATAGTTTAGAAGTTTGATTTAGCATCAAAATGCATAGTATTTGGCTTGTGAATTTCTATGGCCATACTTATTATTGCTTCATCCTACATGTACCATTCCGGACAGATGTTCAGGAACATGCACGGCATTCATTACGTTTCCTCAAAGCCAGTATAGCTAACGGTATCGGACATTTAATGAAAAACAACAACAACAAGAACATAATATAAACTTGTAGGATTGAAATTTATACTTTAGAAGTTTGACGGTATTTCATTGTTTTAGTATTCCAATGCATAGTCTTTGACTTGCGAATGCCTGTGGCCATACTGATGATGATTTCATCTTACATGGACCATCCCGAGGCACGAAAAGTTGGATTTGCCAATGGTAGTAAATGCCAGTAAAGTCTGTATCTGTGTCTGAATATCCGGTATTACCGCCCTTTGGCGTAACACACCAGCTTCGCAGGCACGCAGCGCGGCGGCAGCTGGCTACATTACAAACAAACCTTTGGACGTCTAACTGTAAACATTCTGTCGGGTAATGTTTACCTTGTAAACAGTACCGAACTTGACAATGGTAGGAGATAAGAGTCGAGAACGGTAATTTCGGGCTTAACAATGTTAGTAAATGAAATTACAGGACTTTTATTTACTACCATTGTCAAGTCCGGTACTGTTTACAAAGTAAACATTACCCGACTTTACTGGCATTTTACGCCATTGGTACCGCCATTCAAATTTTTGTGCATACCGGATATGTTCAGGTACACGGCAGTTATTCAGTATAGCAAGCGGTATGGTGTACTTCATCAATGCTAGCTTTCAATCAAGGGCAGAATGTTACAATAATATAATTTACAAAGATAATATGATTTTTATGTTTACCTTAGCAGAAGGATAGCATATTGTTTTTGCTCTGTTTCTTCTTCTCCTCTAAACACATAAGGTCAATGACTGGACCAGACGTCTGTCACCATGGTAATTGGTGCTGCAGCAGACACCCCTTGGTGTTGGATTACATTATGTTGAAAGTGGCAGAACAGAGTTGAAGGGGCCTGTCACCACATATATGGATGTGTTTGATGAAGAATAAACAGAGCAGTACTCTGTTAGGCTTGACAATGTAAAGGTAAACATGTTACCTTTCTAGTTCTTTCTTGACATCAATTTTTATTTATTTCTGCAATCTTCCGTATCCAGACATCAACGCCTGCTCGTCCAATCCATGCCACGCCCAGGCTTTCTGCAAAGACAACCCTGCCCCTGCACCTGACGATTGTATTTGTAACCCCGGATATACAGGAGACGGCCGCCTTAGCGGAACTGGATGTTCAGGTACATTGTGATGGGGATTTCAAAAATCCCCTAAACGATATCAGACACGTAATGAAAGAGTTTCTGAAAGTTAATTAAAGCATAAAAATCTCTTTTTTCAAGTATGAACCCACATAATGAAAAGTCTTAGAGTTTGTAAAACCATATTTTTCTTTTGCCATCAATAAGTAAAGATTACCTTGTTCTTCCTCCTATCCAGACATCAACGGCTGCTCGTCCAACCCGTGCCACGCCCAGGCCACCTGTACAGACAACCCCGCCCCTGCACTTGACGCCAATTGTACTTGTAACGTCGGATATACAGGAGACGGTCGCCTTAACGGAACTGGATGTTCAGGTACTTGGTAGTACTTTGTATGACGGTTTTGTAAAGGCTCTAAGCGATAGCACGTACGTTATGAAAGATGTTCTAAAAGATGAGGCATGATGAAAGCACTTCCTTTCGCCATGAAGAAGTACAGATTATAAATACATTACGATTCTTCTTTTTCCTATCCAGACAATAACGCCTGCTCGTCCAACCCGTGCCACGCCCAGGCCACCTGTACAGACAACCCCGCCCCTGCACTTGACGCCAATTGTACTTGTAACGTCGGATATACTGGGGACGGTCACCTTAACGGCACTGGATGTTCAGGTACTTTGGGTGATGTTTTTACAAAGCCCCTAAACGATAGCACCCACAAAATGAAATAGTTTCTTCCACATGAGGCATGAAAAACATTTATTTTCTTTTGCCATCAAGAAATAATGATTAACATTGTTCTTTGTCCTATCCAGACTTCAACGCCTGCTCGTCCAACCCGTGCCACGCCCAGGCCACCTGTACAGACAACCCCGCCCCTGCACTTGACGCCACTTGTACTTGTAACGTCGGATATACTGGGGACGGTCACCTTAACGGCACTAGATGTACAGGTACTTTGGATGATGTTTCTACAAAGCCCCTAAACGATAGCACCCACAAAATGAAATAGTTTCTTCCACATGAGGCATGAAAAACATTTATTTTCTTTTGCCATCAAGAAATAATGATTAACATTGTTCTTTGTCCTATCCAGACTTCAACGCCTGCTCGTCCAACCCGTGCCACGTCCAGGCCACCTGTACAGACAACCCCGCCCCTGCACTTGACGCCACTTGTACTTGTAACGTCGGATATACTGGGGACGGTCACCTTAACGGCACTGGATGTTCAGGTACATAAAGCCCCTAAACGACAGCACACATGAAATGAAAGAATTTCTTAAACATGAGGTATGGCTAACATATTTTTTGGCATCAAGAAGTAATGATTCAGTTTCAGACTAGAAAGGCAGACATTTGCTCAGGAGCAAATGTAGCATATGGCTTCAGCACAGTGGTCCCATTATAATGTAAATTAAACAGATAATATCGGAAAAATAGACAAGAAAAAAGGTTAAAATCTTACTTTAATGACAGTCCTTAGCAATAAGTATTGAATAAAAACACTAAAATTAAAAGAAAATTAAAAAATGAGCAAAAACAGAAAAAATTTAAATTTTGACTTTATTAGATAGACATAGAAAAAAAGAAACACCCCTGGTTTGAACCCTCGACCTCTTGCTTAGCTCCACAACATCAAGTGTTTCCATACCACCATATAGTCCCCAATACCAATACAGTGCTTTTTAGTAACAATTGTTCTCGAAACCCCCATATAGTAGATTTCAGTAAAATATTCTCAAAACCCCCATACAGTGATTTTCAGTAACAAGTATTCGTAAAGCCCTCCTGTAGTACTTTTCAATAATAGGTGTTTTCAAAACCCCAATGTAGTGCTCAAAACCCTACTGCACTAGTGCTGAAGCCATATAATTAACATTGTTCTTTCTCATATCCAGACATCAACGCCTGCCCGTCCAATCCGTGCCACGCCCAGGCCACGTGTACAGACAGTCCTTCGAAACATGACGGCATTTGCCTTTGTAACTTCGGATATAAAGGAGACGGTCTCCTTGACGGAACTGGATGTTCAGGTAGCATATTTTTTATAAAGCCTGTGTGTTCATATTTTTTTTTTCATTTCCAACTGTCAGTTGACTATGGATCTGGTGCAAGGCGGCCTCGTGGTTAGGATTGTTGACTCAGAATGTAAAGGTTCTGGGTTCGAATCCCTGCACGCCCCAATTTTATGCTATGTATTGTATAAGGTACTTTACCCCTATTGTCTCATTCGCTCTACGACGTAGCGTCGATCGGTTAGGTATATCGAAGTCTTCTAGGATATGATGTAAAGCCAATGGTTTTGTGTTCTTTTAAGCTAGCAAGCTTAAGGCCTTTCGAGTTTTTTGAAGAAACCACCTAATTTATCAATGCTAGCTTTCACACAACGGCAGACTATTATAATACACACGATTTAGAAAGATAATTTACTCCTTTTTGTTGACACGAATGTGTTTATTCTTGTCATCTCTAATATCCAGACATCAACGCCTGCTTGTCCCACCCGTGCCACGCCCAGGCCACCTGTACAGATAACCCCGCCCCTGCACTTGACGCAACTTGCACTTGTAACATCGGATATACAGGAGACGGTCGCCGTAACGGGACTGGATGTTCAGGTACATTGTATAAGACTTTCAAAATCCCCTAAACGATAGTAATAGAAGAGTTTCTAAACGTTAAGGCATGAAAGACACTTTTGCCATCAAGAAGTCATGATTATTACCATTGTTCTTTGTCCTACCTAGACATCAACGCCTGCTCGTCCAACCCGTGCCACGCCCAGGCCACCTGTACAGATAACCCCGCCCCTGCACTTGACGCCAATTGTACTTGTGACGTCGGATATGCAGGAGACGGTCGCCTTAACGGAACTGGATGTTTAGGTACATAAGCCCTTAAACGACAGCACACATGAAATGAAAGAATTTCTTTAACATGAGGTATGGCTAACATATTTTTTGGCATCAAGAAGTAATGATTCAGTTTCAGATTAACATTGTTCTTTCTCATATCCAGACATCAACGGCTGCCCGTCCAACCCGTGCCACGCCCAGGCCACCTGTACAGACAGTCCTTCTAAACATGACGGAGTTTGCCTTTGTAACTTCGGATATAAAGGAGACGGTCGCCTTGACGGAACTGGATGTTCAGGTAGCATATTTTTTATAAAGCCTGTGTGTTCATATTTTTTTTTTCATTTCCAACTGTCAGTTGACTATGGATCTGGTGCAAGGCGGCCTTGTGGTTAGGATTGTTGACTCAGAATGTAAAGGTTCTGGGTTCGAATCCCTGCACGCCCCAATTTTATGCTATGTATTGGATAAGGTACTTTACCCCTATTGTCTCATTCGCTCTACGACGTAGCTTCGGTTAGGTATATCGAAGTCTTCTAGGATATGATGTAAAGCCAATGGTTTTGTGTTCTTTTAAGCTAGCAAGCTTAAGGCCTTTCGAGTTTTTTGAAGAAACCACCTAATTTATCAATGCTAGCTTTCACACAAGGGCAGACTATTATAATACACACGATTTAGAAAGATAATTTACTCCTTTTTGTTGACACGATTGTGTTTATTCTTGTCATCTCTAATATCCAGACATCAACGCCTGCTTGTCCCACCCGTGCCACGCCCAGGCCACCTGTACAGACAACCCCGCCCCTGCACTTGACGCCACTTGTACTTGTGATGTCGGATATACAGGAGACGGTCGCCTTAACGGAACTGGATGTTCAGGTACATTTTATGAGACTTTCAAAATCCCCTAAACGATAGTAATGAAAGAGTTTCTAAACGTTAAGGCATGAAAGACACATTTTTCTTTTGCCACCAAGAAGTCATGATTATTAACATTGTTCTTTGTCCTATCCAGACATCAACGCCTGCTCGTCCAACCCGTGCCACGCCCAGGCCACCTGTACAGACAACCCCGCCACTGCACTTGACGCAACTTGCACTTGTGACGTCGGATATACAGGAGACGGTCGCCTTAACGGAACTGGATGTTCAGGTACATAAAGCCCCTAAACGACAGCACACATGAAATGAAAGAATTTCTTAAACATGAGGTATGGCTAACATATTTTTTGGCATCAAGAAGTAATGATTTAGTTTCAGATTAACATTGTTCTTTCTCATATCCAGACATCAACGGCTGCCCGTCCAACCCGTGCCACGCCCAGGCCACCTGTACAGACAGTCCTTCTAAACATGACGGCATTTGCCTTTGTAACTTCGGATATAAAGGAGACGGTCTCCTTGACGGAACTGGATGTTTAGGTAGCATTTTTTTTTTTAAAGCCTGTGTGTTTCATGGTTTTTTTTTCATCCCAACCGTCAGTTGACTATGGATCTGGTGCAAGGCGGCTTTGTGGTTAGGATTGTTGACTCAGAATGTAAAGGTTCTGGGTTCGAATCCCTGCACGCCCCAATTTTATGCTATGTATTGGATAAGGTACTTTACCCCTATTGTCTCATTCGCTCTACGACGTAGCTTCGATCGGTTAGGTATATCGAAGTCTTCTAGGATATGATGTAAAGCCAATAGTTTTGGGTTCTTTTAAGCTAGCAAGGTCTTTCGAGTATTTTGAAGAACCCACCTAATTTATCAATGCTAGCTTTCACACATCGGCAGACTATACACACGATTTAGAAATATAATTTACGTACTTTTTGTTGACACGAATGTGTTCATTCTTGTCATCTCTAATATCCAGACATCAACGCCTGCTTGTCCCACCCGTGCCACGCCCAGGCCACCTGTACAGACAACCCCGCCCCTGCACTTGACGCCACTTGTACTTGTGACGTCGGATATACAGGAGACGGTCGCCTTAACGGAACTGGATGTTCAGGTACATTTTATGAGACTTTCAAAATCCCCTAAACGATAGTAATGAAAGAGTTTCTAAACGTTAAGGCATGAAAGACACTTTTGCCATCAAGAAGTCATGATTATTACCATTGTTCTTTGTCCTACCTAGACATCAACGCCTGCTCGTCCAATCCATGCCACGCCCAGGCCACCTGTACAGACAACCCCGCCCCTGCACTTGACGCCAATTGTACTTGTGACGTCGGATATACAGGAGACGGTCGCCTTAACGGAACTGGATGTTTAGGTACATAAAGCCCTTAACCCTATCTAGACCGGGCTTTTTTGGCATTGGTGGGGCCGGGGGGGGGCTCATTCGGCCCCCCCCTCAGAACTCGTGAACGGTATATCGTATGATCACCAAATTTTCAGAGGATGGTGTGCTAGTGAAAATAAATCATAACAACAATTTTCATGTCGTCATGACGTGATATGACGTCATTATGACGTCATTAATGTGATTTTATTGGCCAGAACCGTCCATATAGGTTATTCTCTTAGAACGCAATGGTGCACAACATAACTTTAACAAAAAGTGTTTCTGATAGAATATTAGGGTGTACTGAGACTTATGTTGCCCATAGCAACACCGGTGACGTCATAAAATGACGTCATGCATATCTAAGTATCCGCCATCTTGGATCATGAATCTTGAATTTTGAAAAATATATTTTTTTTCAAGATAAAGTCTAAAAATACGTTGTAAATAGACGAAAGGCGTTCATATAAACCTTTTATGTAAAAAGAAATCGAATCAGTGATGAAATTTTCAGGAAAATGACCGGAAAAACCTAATCTAATGATATGGTCCGCCATCTTGGATTTTGACCAATGACGTCATCAAATTAGCATAATTTATGCATTTTTATTGATAAAAATTACATGCAATTACATTAAATGTTATTGATATTAGGAAGCATGTGTAAATTGACATAAATCCCTGAAAAGTCTATTGTTGAAACGAAAATTAATGAATTTCCCCAAAAATGCCTGTCAGAAACCCGTTGCCATGGCAACACAAAAAATTATGAACTTATCACACTGATACGAAATTGTTGCCAACTATATTTTAGGAAAAGTCACCAAGTTTGGTGGTTCTAGCGCAAGCCGTTCAGACGTTATCCGACGTCAAAGTTGGCGCGGGCACTTTTAGCCCCCCCCCCGGTCTAGATAGGGTTAAACGACAGCACACATGAAATGAAAGAATTTCTTTAACATGAGGTATGGCTAACATATTTTTTGGCATCAAGAAGTAATGATTCAGTTTCAGATTAACATTGTTCTTTCTCATATCCAGACATCAACGCCTGCCCGTCCAACCCGTGCCACGCCCAGGCCACCTGTACGGACAGTCCTTTGAAACATGACGGAATTTGCCTTTGTAACTTCGGATATAAAGGAGACGGTCTCCTTGACGGAACTGGATGTTTAGGTAGCATTTTTTTAAAAGCCTGTGTGTTTCATGGGTTTTTTTTCATCCCAACCGTCAGTTGACTATGGATCTGGTGCAAGGCGGCCTTGTGGTTAGGATTGTTGACTCAGAATGTAAAGGTTCTGGGTTCGAATCCCTGCACGCCCCAATTTTATGCTATGTATTGGATAAGGTACTTTACCCCTATTGTCTCATTCGCTCTACGACGTAGCTTCGATCGGTTAGGTATATCGAAGTCTTCTAGGATACGATGTAAAGCCAATAGTTTTGGGTTCTTTTAAGCTAGCAAGGTCTTTCGAGTATTTTGAAGAACCCACCTAATTTATCAATGCTAGCTTTCACACATCGGCAGACTATACACACGATTTAGAAATATAATTTACGTACTTTTTGTTGACACGAATGTGTTTATTCTTGTCATCTCTAATATCCAGACATCAACGCCTGCTTGTCCCACCCGTGCCACGCCCAGGCCACCTGTACAGACAACCCCGCCCCTGCACTTGACGCCACTTGTACTTGTGACGTCGGATATACAGGAGACGGTCGCCGTAACGGGACTGGATGTTCAGGTATGACGTTTTCGTAAAGCCTTATAATCCATACGGCAGATTGTATTTAGTGTCAGCCTGTTCAAAACGATATGGAAAGGGAATTTACTTAACTCAGTACGCGTTATTCTCTGGAATTGTGACGTAAGCACCGGGTCAAATTAAAAGGTGGGTAGAAGTCGGTACCGGCCCCCGTCTCTGTTTAAGTGACGTGAGCACCAGGTCAAAGGTGGTCGGAAGTCTATACCGGCCCCCGTCTCTGTTTATGACGTTATTCTGGGTGATGATTATTATTTTTTGCCTCCCTTGAGTATAGGACATACATTTGTACTTATTGCTATCTTATATATGTTACCATCTCTAGATATCGACGCCTGCTCGTCCAACCCGTGCCACGCGAACGCCACGTGTTCGGACAACCCCGCCCCTGCACTTGACGCCAGGTGCACCTGTAACGCTGGATATAACGGTGATGGCGCCGTGAACGGAACGGGATGTTCGCTACGGACCGTTAGCGGAGCTGGGTCTGCAGACATGCCGTTCATGCTCGCACTCACGTCTACCTTGGTGGTCATTCTGTCCACTGTGTTTGAGCGGGCAATGTTGGAATGACAACCACCTGGCAAAAACAACCACCTCTAGTCACACCCAGGCCAATTTTACATAGTTAAGTTTAAGACAGTTGGTTATCTAACCCAACCAACTATGTAAAATGACTGACCCAACCAGGAACCGCATTTCTGCAGTCACCGTTGTGTTTGAGCGAGCAATGTTCGATTGACAACCACCTGGCAAAGCCAACTACAAGTCACAAGCAACCACATCTTCCCATTCCCCAGGGGGCAGTCACTCAACAACCATGTTAGCAAAAGGTACCAGGCACCCATTTCAAATTGAGGATTTTAACTGGCGCCGTCGGTCATTGATTCCATTTTAACCCCTCTTCACCTCACCAGCCCCGTAGCAATCCGATGTCAGCTGTATGGGCAGTATAACTTTAAACTTTCTCCAACCCCGGCGATCCTCCACCCCCTGAAATTCAATCGCCTTCTCAGATTTACACTGAATTCATAGAATCTTTAGAAACAAGCCTCAACCTAAAGCTTGTAGAGGTTTCGACTTTTGAGGCATGTGCAACTGATCGTTTTCAGTTTTGGGTTGAAACAAAGATACGATGAAAGTGTATGTTATGTAATACCATTATGTTGGGTATTACAATTTTGTAGTATGTATATCAAACTAGATATTTCTACGCTGAAATGATTACTACGTTAGCTTTTACTGTAGATATAGACCGATCCCAAACCCACAGTCAAAACGTAGAAATGCAAAATGAAACTATAAAATTGCAAATATGTGGCGGACATGCAGCCACTCTCTCATTGGTTGAAACATCAATTGCCGTTCTCCCATTGGTTGAACTGCTTATTTTGACAGTCAGGATCGGTCTATTATAATGTTTGGTCCCCACACTCTGTCTGAAAGATAAAGTATTTAAAAAGAAACTTTTATTGCGTAGGATGAAGATATCCTCGTGAAGTAGATCTATATATATGTATTGGTACTATTACTTCAAGGAGGCAGTGTATACTGACAAAGTGCACTAATATAAAAGAGAGTAAGCACAAAAGAATTATTGCAACTTTCGATCATTGTCTTATCATCAACTGCTAGACTTCTGGACGTTTTTCGCTAGCTGACATGTCAGCTTTGGAATGTAGTAATACATTTCTTCATGTACCTCTAATACCCAGGAGGAAAGGAAGCATGGGCTTTCTTTATGTAGATGTATACAACTTACATTAAAGCAATGTATTTTGCCAAGAAACAGTTACTCAAGCAACTGGATGTGATTTTGGAAACGGTCAGACTTTTCAGGTAGCATTCACTACGGTAACCTTTCGTCAGTGACACTGAAGAATTCCTAGAACCGCAGGTTTATATAACGTTAACCACCAACTATTAATTGATTTGCAAATAAAGTGAAGACAAATTTCTGATAGTCCAATGTATTTTGTTTTTGTTTATTGAGTCCAATCTGTAACATTTGAACCTTGGTGTCCTAAAATGGTATTTGAACCAGCACGTCTGCAGAACGTACTGCGCTGGTGGGAAACCCGTATTTTTTTAGTAAATCGAGAATGGTACAAAACGGAAACAATTCGGGGTTAACGTTTCTCAGAGTTTCTCAGTGTTTCCCATGCAGTACAGGAAGAGGCCGCCAGGGGTGCGGACATATGACGTTGCAGTAGCCGGGTACGTGGAAGACGCTATTCGGGATGGGGTCCCGGCTGTAGGAGCTCATGTCGAAGGTTATGTTGTGACTTGTATGTGGCCAGAATTTGATCGTCTCCGAGTACTGACATGGCGTGCCCTCTTCTGTCTGGTACCACCTGGAGGGGCAAAGATTCGAACATTTAATATGCAAGATTTTCACTATTTTAAACATCGTTATTTTACACATTTTGCGCTATAAAGTATAAGCCTACCTGGGATCATAATGACATTTGGGAAGTAAAAGACCAACGTCGTTGCGCCGCAAAAACTGCCAACTCCTTGGCGGTAGCGCGGATCGCGGCCATGTTTGTTGTCAATGTTTGTTTACATTCTCTTTAGGAGCCTCCTACAAATACAGCGGGCCTGGCGCAACTTATTCTCGCGCTGCGCTGAGTCCCCGGAAAAGCGAAATAGCGACGCTAAAATGTTGCAAGTTATATATATATTGAAAATGACAATCTAGATGAGAAAATTGCAATTATTGATAGTTACTGTCTTTGTTAAAAAATCTTACATAACATGACGAAAGGCATCCAAAGCAATTTTAGAGATTTCAAAAGTCAATTTTCAAAGTCAATTTTCTGGTCATTCTTTTAAATGTAAGTTGAATCAATCCTATCCCATAGCATACTGATATCTGTGAGGCATAAATGCGATGTCGCTGGCAGAAAATAGTTGTTTTGTATCTTTGGCTGGTTATTTACGGGTGGTACCCAAAAAACTAAAGGGACTCCTACGTGAGTTCTTTGGGCTATTTCAAACACTTCAAGTATGGAATAATGACGAAAATGCAGTGCTAAGAAATGTGCTCTAAGAAATGGCAGTAAATGTCAATATCATGAGACAGACTTCCTTATCCAGAATATTTTTGTGTTTGCCGCCCTGAAATTGCATTGGATGCCTTTAAATATACTCAATGTAATAAGGCGGTTAACAAATAAGACTGCGCACGGTATCAAAGGTGAAAGGCCCCCGAAATGTGAAGAAAGACGTCCGAAAAAAAAAATGCATGCTCTACAGTTTACACATTGTCCCGTCGCCTTTGTTGACATAGTCGGGGGCCTTGAGCTTTGACACTGTGCATGTGTGATCCTATTTGTGAACGTTAAACCTTCTCACAGGTTCCATTATTGGGTCATAAAATTTGCTCAACTGTTGTGCAATCCAAGTGATGAAGCTCCATAAACGCTGACAGAGGCGACTACCATGTTGGTTTACTGATTGACAGATCCCCCCCCCCAATGATGTACTGTAGTAAATCTGTCAGCCCTTCGTCAGCGTTTTGTGGGTCACTGAAGGCTGCGATATTTACCCAAAGGGGCGTTAAGTGTGGCCATGGAGTGTACACAACTCAGAGGTGACCCTTAAGGTGCTACCGTTGTGGCTCAAGACAACAATATCTTAAACCTATTTAACCTCCTTGACTAAACACCACTTAACAAGGTTAGATACTTATTAAGTTGCCATGCAATTTTAGCGTCAACTGTACGTGTTGCTTTGTATCTTACTCTCAGATACTCCCGAATAAAGGTGGCCCCGGGCAAATATTCAAATATAATATAAAAGTAAACCCCCTGGAATTCAGGCCATCGTGAGCAAAAACAACTTTTACAGGCTCTCGTTCGGCTTCCCCTCCGCACCATCTGGGAATGAAATGAACTTGAGGAAGTTGAGCCTGGTGCGGCGGGGCGGGGTCAGTTCAAAACTGAACTGGAGAGAGCCCTGCTCGCGGCATTGAGCCACCCCGGCATGTCTTCTTTGTATATATGTAAATATTACTCGTTGCGCACACTAAATTCACTTATCCTGTCCTTTGCACACACAAATTCAGTTATTAATGTTCTCTTCCATGTTATCCTTGTCTTTCACTATGTTTATATGTTGCGGATTACAAGTTACTACCACGTGCGCAAGTGCTAATATTAGTAATAAAGGGGGTAAGCAGTAAGAAAGAAGATGAACTGAAGAATAAAAGTACCCTCCCCCGGAAAATCACAAAATTGTGTCATACCACTGAGCAAAAATATCACTATCAAGTCTTTCAATGAGATATATATATATATTTTTTTTTTAATTCAGAAGTAACAGGATTATTACATTAAAGGACGAACCTGTCTGTCGCTGCGGCCCCGTCCGTTTGCCATCCTTGGCACGCCGTTCCGTTTATAGTTTCTGTCCCGAGGTATGTCGCCCCGGTTAGCCAGGTCGGCTTCAGTACGGTGCAACCCTCGTCGACTCCACAGGCCCTACAGCACTTCTGTTCCCTCGGGTAGTGCACAAACATGTCCGTGGTGTTGAACAGCAGGTGACAGTCGCCGCGGGAGTCCTTCAGGTCCAGTCCGCGACCGTGACAGAAGTTGTCGATCTGTCCCTGCAAATGGTCGAACCTCGCCCGCTTGTTGGTGTAGTCGTAGTGCCAGGCGCCGGCGTTACGGGCCAGGGGAATGATCCAGACCCTAAGCTCTTCGTGGAAAGCTACCGAGAAGGTTGCAGGCCACGTCGGCGGCTGATCAGAGCGTGAGAACCCGGTGATTCGGGTCAAGGACATCAATCCGATAAACAATGAGACAAGAGCTGCGTAGGTTATCCCAAAGGGCGCCATTTTTTTTTCTCTGGCGTCACTAACGTTAGAGTTCCTGTTTATACATCAGAGTGAATTATTCAAGCGTTTAACAGGCGTATCACGTCCCATACGCAGCTGAAAACAAGGGCCTGAGAGTGGCGACTGCAACATTTGCTGCTGATTTGCATGCCCCGTCATCAGACCTCTGCAAATAGAATCGGTAAAAGTTCAACACCGTGTACAAGCGACCTCTAGCGTTACATGTCAAAGCTGCAAACAATCGCACACACAAAAAATGCTACTGTTTTTCTACCTTGAATTTCCGTGGCATGGAGTTTCTAATGTCTTATTGTCCTCCACATAATAATTTCAGTCTAATATTTTACACCAGTGCTTAGAATACAAAAAAGTTAAACATTTCTATACCGATTTACCAAAATATAAACACGGAAACCCATGCTGACCCCCCCTACAGGGCATGAGATAGACGAATCCAAGATGGCGACGTCCAGTGCTAAGCAGACGGTGGAAGAAAAAAGCGGCCTTCTCTCCATGTATCCTTTTCTTGTAGGACTTCCTTAAATGTCAGGAGGCTAGGATCTTAAACAGCAACTACTTTAAGAAATTGACTAGTGGCATGTGTCTGTGTTGAGTAGATTTATGTGAAATTAAGCTGCGTTTTCGGTCGAGTAAAAATGGGTGTGGGGTGGGGGAAAGAAATTTAGCAGTATATCGCTAGCATGTCTAAAATAACCCTTCTATTTGAATATTTGCCGTTGAAAAACAGACATTCTGAACTAGGGAAAATGCTTCAGGAAAGTTTCAGATAATTTTCGTTGTTGTTACGAAGGTGTTTTGGCGTATATATGCCAGGTGTTAATTGGAGTCACCTACAAGTGATGACGTCACAATAACACCTGTGATGATTATGATGTCATCGGAAAAATAATGACCCGTTGTTATGAAGAACAACGAAAATCTTGTGTGATTTAAAGGTTACCAAGAATTTCATATTGGTTGACCTCTGAATCAATTCAGTTTTACCAAATTCTGGCGCTGTAGTATATATTCTATATCAACTTATCACATGTAATTTCATGGTATCTAATACCATATAGTGATATACATTATCGTCATCATATACTGTATATATATATAGCGAGCTAAATATCTGTTTCTATCCTATTCTAGCTAAATGCTTTTCAGTCCCCATTCTAAAAATGCTTTCACTTTCAGTACCATTCTAAATGCTTGGCAATCCCATTCTAAAAATGCTTTCACTTTCAGTACCATTCTAAATGCTTGTCAATGCCATTTTAAAAATGCTTTCACTTTCACTCCCATTCTAAAAATGCTTTTAGTCCCATTCTAAACAAATTGCATTCAGCTCCATTGTAGATGTTTTTCAGTCCTATTCTAAACCTTTTCAGTCCCATTCTAAATGCTTCAATGAGTTTTTAAAAGAATCCTACAAAAAAAATACCTACGTACCAAAATATATTTTTATTACATAAGCAATATGATTAACTATGACCACATATTTTTCTATTCCGAATATTCGTATATGTTACAACATGAACTGGACAGTACTAGTTATTACTGCAATTCATTTTAGAGAATTTATGTGTTAAACACAGAACCAAACACAATTAGCTTAATGCTGTACTTAATTTGAATGTGGTGTCGTGAAATTGAAAGGCCCAGTGAGACCCTTTGTTTGGGGAAAGATTCAATTTGTGTGTCATTTAACAATTCAGCCTGGGATTGGTTGGATCATGGTCATCAGATAGGAGGAAAATGCGTGTTTCAATGCTATACATATCAAACGATTTGTTTATATTATACAATGTGCAAATGTATGTCATTCGGCTTTAAAATGAAATATCATAACAGACACAAAAGCAAAGTAAGAATCTATAATTCGGGCTGGATATGTATTGGTGCACCTAACCCCAAAATTTAGGGGCACAGAAAAAAAATTGGTCGCACAACAGAATAAAAACTTCAAAGTAAAATGTCAGCAAAACTAAATTACAGTTTTATTTTACCTTATTGCCTCTCTTCAGAGCTTGAATATGAAATTATATAGCTGTCTTTAAACAAGTAATACAAATACACAAATACAATCAAGTTTATCATTTTATCTTAAAGAATATGCTGTATACTAGTACTAGTGTACATGTACAATAGTACCTTTATTTATATCATACCCGGGCGGCGATACAGTGCTCCCGGCCGTGTTGTATTCAACTGTACGACCGGGTGTATAAACCGGGCTTCCATAGAATGATTCGAACGCGTTTCGCCCCAACCGTGTGCGCCGCTGTCTAAAATTCGAATACAGGATTCGGACGTTGGAATTGATGTTGTTGCAGTTTTTTTTGTTTAGGGACACCAAATTTTCACTCATTTCGCCTTGAAAGACGTGTTTTCTAAGGTGGGTATGATATAAATAGCATACAACACGGTGTATTCCGCGTCACCCTCGGTCTCGGCCCTCCCGCGAGTCGGATCGCGGGACCGGAGGGCTGATACCTCGGGCAATACGGAATACACCATGCTCTATGTACATGTACATAACCCTACACAGTAGTACGTGCATAATTTTTCATGCACCCACTGTCAAAATTAGGCGCACAGCTCCAAGCTAGGGTGCAGAAAAGTGCATACTAGTATATGTACCCAGTATTGCAACCCCAGATATGATACTAGTATGTGTGCAACGCAGAAGTGAAACATCTGCCTGGGGACGCTATTATAGTACATAATACGCAGGTAACAATTCCTTGTGGAGTAAACCCAGACAGTCTCGCCTGGAATGGTCCTTTGAAATTTCACTGGGGAGATCGCTGTCTGCCTTCTCGGACTGCAGTCGTAGATACTCTGGCTTTGTTAGCCATAATCTAATGGGGGAAACAGTGATGTCATTGGGCACCATCAATTTGATTTCTCGGTACGTAGTACTTATCAGTGTACGAAATACTTTTTTGAGCCAGGTTGCCAGGTGGCAAGCTAGGATGAAAGCTCAGGTTGCCCATCAAAATTCCAGGTTGCCCTGAATTTAAACTCTTCTATGTCATGATTAGCTTTCTTAGAATGCAATGTGCATTTATACATTTTCTGACACAGAGTTGTTTCCCCTTACCTGAAGTGATGATCTCTTCCATGGGAACTTGTCAATAAACAGTTCCCAATGGAAGAAAGGGGTATCCTTTATACCCCAAATGTAGGTAGTGCACTGAGCTACCTGGGTGCAAAAATAGGTTGCAACAAGCAAAATATGGTTGCACGGTGCAACCAGGCAACCTAGTATTTCGCACGCTGCTTATTTATTTATTTATTTATCAATCTTAAAAACAGTTGGGTGGTACCTTTAGTTTAGGAAAACTGACTTCCAAGGTAGCCCAACAGAACAGGTTACAAAGGACATAGAGAATCAAATAATTAAACATAGAGATAATAAATAATATGAACAAAGAGTACAAGTAATCAATGATAAGAAACAAGACATGTCAACCAAAACAAATAGTCAAAATACACTATACTACATCCTGGCACTAACAGTTAGGATTGGTTGACATCCAAACAAGTTTAATACATAAAAATCGGGGCTCAAGCCAGCACCCATTTTTCTGTCAACTGCTGGAACTTTGCGGCGTGTGACGGAAAATTTTTTGAACCAATCCGTCAACCTTGACAGACAAAATTAGAAAAAAAAATTGGGTAAAAACAGAAAAACATCCAAAGGACTACCGACAACCACTGTCAACCACTCAAATTTAAAAAGAGAAATGCATATATACAGTACTGTATATATTTATATCATACCCGGGCGGCGATACAGTGCTCCCGACCATGTTGTACTTTACTTTATATCATACCCGGGTGGCGATACAGTGCTCCCGGCCGTGTTGTATTCTCCTGTACCACCGGGTGTATAAACCGGGCTTCCATATCGCATAGAACGATTTGAACGCGTTTCGCCCCAACCGTGTGCGCCGCTTTTGAAAATTTGAATACAGGATTCGGACGTTGGAATTGATGTTGTTGCAGGTTTTTTTTGTTTAGGGACACCAAATTTTCGCTTATTTCGCATTGAAAGACGTGTTTTCTAGGGTGGGTATGATATAAATAGCATACAACACGGTGTATTCCGCATTGCCCTCGGTCTCGGCCCTCCCGCGAGTCAGATCACCCTTCGGCCATCGGGCGATCCGACTCGTGGTCGGGCCGATACCTGGGGCAATACGGAATACAGTCCGTGTTGTATTCTATATATTTATATATTTTTGAAAGATTCATTCATTTTTGTAGAAAAATGAAGGAAGGGGAATCCTAGAAACAAAACGTTAAATTGGTTTGGCCTGTATGTCAGCTGTACAGGACCATCCTTGGAGATACATGCACATGTGTAGTAATATAATGATGACAAATGGTGTGGTAAGAGCCCTGCACGACTCAGCTATTAGCACAGCCAACATTGCAAATGGGAGGAGGCACAAGGTCATACCAACGTCAGTACCTTGCCCTTAAGACTCTCTTAAATGGTCATTCAGGAATACGATTCTTAAGATAAATAGAAGTTAAGAAAATGGCATTTTGTAGCTGCATACTGATGGTTCGGGTGCTGTTTTTTTGTGTGATTTATGTTCGAAATTGTTGTCAACACTCATGCAAGAAGGCATGTCAGTCTAGGGCTGTTTCAATCTTGTGATGTAGAAGGGAGTTGAACTTGAAGAAGACACGGCTATTGCAATGATGAAAATGGATAATATTGTGACTGTGAGTAATACATAGAGCATACAACACGGTGTATTCCGTATTGCCCGAGGTATCGGCCCGACCGCGATCCAACTCGCGGGAGGGCCGAGACCAAGGGTGATGCGGAATACACCGTGTTGTATGCTATTTATATCATTACCCACCTTAGAAAACACATCTTTCAAGGTGAAATGAGCGAAAATTTGGTGTCCCTAAACAAAAAAAACTGCTACAACATCCATTCCAACGTCCGAATCCTGTATTTGAATTTTCAAAAGCGGCGCACACGGTTGGGCCGAAACGCTTTCGAATCGTTCTATGGAAGCCGGTTTATACACCCGGTCGTACAGGAGAATACAACACGGCCGGGAGCACTGTATCGCCGCCCGGGTATGATATAAATGCATATATATGTATCATTTTGAGCTAGAAAGGTAACATTTCCAACCAAATACAGAATATTGACCTTTACATGATAACTAGTGTGACCTAATTTTAACTTTTTTATCTTTCATTTTAAACACATTCATTTCATTTTATACAGAGGTAATACAATAATGGGAATGCATATTTGCATCATTGCAGAGGTAACAGCAAAAATACACCCACTGCAAACATTCACAGTAATGTAAAAGCCATTTTTGTATCTGACACTACAATCATAGAAGGCCAATAAGGGTTGGAAACGAAAGCTTTAAAGTAGGCTGCATTCCAAAGTTCAAATGACCAAAGGGCAATAGAATCCATGTATAAATCTTATGTACATGAAAAACAAGTAGGTGTGCAAATAGGTTGAACTACTATAATTATACTAAAGAAACACTGTTTAACCTTCTTTTTGCTGAAGCAGCTTTTTGGCACCACATTTGTATTCAATTTGGTGACTTGGCAAACCCAGTATCTAAGTACTGTATCTCATTAATTTGGTTTAATTATGTTTTATGGCGAAAATTGAAGATAGAAATTAATGCTAAAAGCTTCAGGAACATTGAACTGTATACAAGGTTGTGTACAATTCATGTTCCTGGTGTGAATATTCTTTTTTATATCATACCCGGGCAGCGATACAGTGTTCCCGACCCAGTCGTACTTTACGGTACAACCTGGTTTAAGATCGGACTTCCATAGAACGAGAATCGAACGCATTTCGCCCTAACCACTTGCGCCGCTTTCGAAAATTTGAATACAGGATTCGGACTTTGGAACTGATGTTGTTGCATTTTTTTTGGTTTAAACTTTAGGGACACCAAATTTTCGCTCATTTGGCATTGAAAGACGTGTTTTCTTGGGTGGGTATGACATAAACAGAATACAACACGGTGTATTCCGCATCGCCCTCGGTCCCGGCCCTCCCACGAGTCGGATCGCAGTCGGGCCGATACCTCGGTCAATACAGAATACACCGTGTTGTATTCTATATGTACGTGTTCTCACATGGTTGTTTGCAATTAAGCTTCAAAAATGCAGATATTTGACACTGACATGCAGCCACTCTCTCATTGGTCAAACCGATTGCCATTCTCCCATTTGTTGAACTGCTAATTGTGATGTACATGTACATGTACACTCAGGATTGGTCTATTTGAATTTCTTTATTTCGGGTATATCACCCATACAGCGTGCGAAATACATGTACTAGGTTGCCCAGTTGCGATGTGCAACCATATTTTGCTTGGTGCAACCTGTTTTTACACTCAGGTAGCTCAGTGCAGTACCTAAATTTTGTAGTAAGGATGTGTCTTTCTACCATTGGGAACTGTTTATTGAGAAGTTCCCATGGAAAAGCTCATCACTTCAGGTAATGGGAAACAACTACTAGTAGTACTAGTATGTGTCAGAAATGTATAAATGCACATTGCATTCTAACAAAGTTAATCATAATGTAGAAGAGTTGAAATTTGGGGCAACCTGGAATTTTGATGGGCAACCTATAGCTTTCATCCTAGGTTGCCACTGGGTAACCTGGCTCAAAAAAGCATTTCGTACACTGCCCATAGAAAACAGCCATACAAACATATAAATACAAATAAAGTGTATGAATTTATACACATTTTTCAAAAAAAGGATTAAAAAAATTACTGTTACAATATGTAGAGTTGTAGACTACACAGTGTTTATTCCTTAACCACGTATTGTACAGGGAGCTACGTGTCCCCTTCCCTTCCCATCAGCTAGCTCTCGTCGCGTACGGATCGCTGTTCCCCGACCCCGAGCCCAGGAAGGAGATCGTTAAAAAGTTACGTGTGGAGGGCACAGAGCTCGTTGTGTAAGTATCATATCCATGGCATCGTTGTTGCCATGGATACCAGCTGGTGATTGTTTCTTGATATTTTTGTCATGACATGGAGACGCTTGGTTTTAGAATTGACTACTGGAATTCACTTTGTGTTCACGGTAGCAAAATTTCACAGTCTGAAGAAAATGGACATGTTCACGGAACTTTATCTTCACGGTAGTGGCAGGTGCAGGGAAGGGGCAAAACACAAATGATTTGATAACGGTAATGATAAGTTCACGGTACAGAAGTGACAGTGAAAACAGTGCATAACAGTACAGTGAAAAAATCAGGAATTACAGTATCAGTTGCTAGTTCTAGTGTCTCCCCAAGTCTAAGTGATCTGTATTATGTAATCTGTCATTCTGTGTTCTTTTAGAAACCACCAAGTACAGTAGGGGCATCGTCACTAGATAGTTTTAAACAATGTTTAGAGTTAGACGTTTAAAGGATAGGTGTAACAAGTTGTTTGGTGTAATATAGCAAGCTGCCGCCGCGCTGCGTGCCTGCGAAGCTGGTGTATTACCCGGTATGCCGAAGGGTGGTTATACTGGCTATACTGTATCTGATACAGATACAGAAACATTGCCATACACAATTCTGTGTCAAAGAGGTAACATAAGTTGATACTGATTGGTGCTAATGATACACTGTCTACCTCAGTAGACTGGGCCAGTCAGATTGACATATTACCTCCATGAAAAATGGAGGTTGTATTTTAGGCAGCTGTAATATGTGTGTGTGTGTGTGTGTGTGTACATGTAAGTCACTAAGATAACTGAAGAACAGCTTGAGGGATTGGTCTTATATTTGACGTGTTGGTGCTGTGACGTTTAACACTAGAAACAATTATATTCTGGGCCCCCTGGCAGCTGCCCAAGCTACTGCAGCTTGACACTTTTACCTAGAAGCATTATACTAGGATATTCTAATTTTCTAGTGTCTTTCAAAAGTGACCAATGAAGACACCTAGAAACTTGGATTATCCTACAATGCTTTCAGGTAAAAATGAAGCTGCAGTGCCTAGGAAAGCTGCCAGGGGGCCCAATCAGATGTTTGCTGACCAAGCCATATCGATGACCCTGATGTCTTTCTTTTTGTCCCCTGCGACAGGCTGTTCACGGCCCCCCAGGCCCGTCTCCTGCGTGTGGCGTTCCACTCCTTCCTCGACCACCTGGACATGACCATCCAGACCATAGAGAAGTTCGGACCAGCAAACCCACACACTGTCTAGGACCACGAGTGATCTTCTGACCTGAAAGAAAAAAACAGTCACCAGTGGCACTCAACTGAGAAGTAGAAAGAGATTGGAGAAGTTTACAAAGGGTGTGAAAGGTTTACCTCTAAAAACAATTATCTGAGGAAGTTTGAAGGACCTTTCACTCAGGATAGCCATCTTGACTTAACGATGGCATTGGAGGAAACTTGAGACAGTTGTGCCTCTAAAAACAATTTCTAAAGAAGTGTGAAGGACCCCTCCTCTAGGTTACACATCTTGACCTTATGATGGCATTGGAGGAAACAAAAAATAACTTGAGATAGTGATTGCAGAGATCTTGTAGAAGTGCAGGGTTAACGCGTACGGAAATGTCCCGACCTGGTACGGTCCGACCGGGCTCCGCTCGGCTCGGCTCTGCCAGGCTAGCGTCTGTTCCGCAGCTGCCGGACTTTGTTCTTACCGAGCGGCTCGGCAGTGGGACCTACGCGACCGTCTTCAAGGCGTACAGTAAGAGCAAGCGACGCCAGGTGGTCGCCATCAAGTGCATCCAGAAGTCGAACTTGAACAAGGCCGCCACCGACAACCTCCTTACCGAGATCGAAATCCTGAAGAACGTCCGGCATCCGCACATCGTCGAACTGAAGGATTTCCAGTGGGACCGCAACAACATCTACCTGATTATGGAGTACTGCAGCGGCGGCGATCTTTCGCGCTTCATCCACAGTAAGAGAACGTTGCCGGAATACCTGGCGAAGAGATTCGGGCAGCAGCTGGCGATGGCGCTGCAGTTTCTCCGGTCGAAGAACATCTCCCACATGGACCTGAAACCGCAGAACATCCTGCTGTCGTCACGAGACAATCCGGTGCTGAAGCTGGCGGACTTCGGCTTCGCTCAGTACATGGGGGACGAGGCGAGGATGACGTCGTTACGAGGGAGTCCACTCTACATGGCACCAGAAATGTTCTGCAACACAAAGTACGATGCACGAGTGGACCTCTGGTCGCTGGGGGTGATCCTGTACGAGGCGCTGTTCGGGAGGGCGCCGTTCTACTCCCGCTCGTACGCCGAACTGGAGGTGAAAATCCGCGACACGAAGCCCATCGAAATTCCTCAGGGGATCCAGATCTCCGGAAAATGTCGCGACCTGCTCCTCGGCCTTCTCCAGAGGGACCCGAACCAGAGGATAACGTTCGAGGAGTTCTTCAACCACCCGTTCATCGACTTGGAGCACGTGCCGTCCCACGACTCGCTGGACAAAGCCGTTTCCATAGTGACGGAGGCGGTGAAGTTCGACGAGGAGGGGAACCACGGGGAAGCAGTGAAGAAGTACTGCGATGCTCTTGAGTACTTCGTCCCCGCAGTGCACTACGAGACCGACGAATCGAAGAAGGACGTTCTAAGAAAGAGAGTGATAGAGTACATGGCGCGAGCAGAGGAGCTCAAGTCCTTGATCAAACCCGAGGAGGAACCCGCTGAGGAGGCGGAAGACGACGAACGGGAAGCGACGCCAAAGGAAGCGGAGACGCTGTGGGAAATGGCAGGGTCCTGCACGCGTCTGCACCAAGCGCTGAAGCGGGCCGCCATAGCCGAACTGAGGGCGGAGCACGAACTCTACGACAGCGCCCTCGAGGAGTACAAACACGCCCTGGAGGAACTACTTTCTCTCCTGGAGGCCGAGCCAAAAGGGAGGCGGAGGGATCTGCTGCACATGGAGGTGGAGAAGCTGTTGAATCACGCACAGGCAGTGAAGGACTACAAGAACATGATGAAGCGAGACGCCCCGAAATTGTCCGATTCTGGGGAACGATATAACGACTCAAGAGATGACATGAACAGATGTGTCGTTCAGTGAAAGCCTGGAATTACAAATGTAGCTCTAGAAATTTAATGTACTGAATGTTAATAGCACATTGTATAATATGGGTGAGGAAAGTACCATTTTCGTCATGGATCTATCAAAATGAAGAATTTATTGGAAAAGATTTGGTGACATCAATTCTTTTTGTGATTCTAAAATGATTGCACATTCTCAGGGTGCACAGTTAGGCCACACCAATTTAGTTTGTTGCTTCTCGGATTCGCCTCTTCATTTTTTCCTGATTTGCACAAAAAAAGAAAGATTCTGAATCAACTCAAAAATGCTCATATTTTTAACAGGTGAAGAAAGTCCCTTTCTTCCTAGTTGTTACAGTTTTTCTATCTACCAATGCAGTGGTTTGATTAAAAATTCATTGTTTAAATTTTAACTCAGCCTTTTATGTTGACGTCATGGCACCTATTATAGCATTTAGGGCTATAATAGGATGCCCAGGCCTGTTTTTATTTTTATTTTTTTTTCGCCCTGTCGCTTCATATTTTTGCTGAAAAAAACCCGAGAAGCAACAAATTAAATTGGTGTGGCCTTATTCATATAATTAAGGCAGAGTGGCCTATGGTCAGTTGCAACTCAAAATTCCAAAGATGAGAGGCCCAACACAAGACTTGTAAAGAACGGCCTATATTGTGTATCCAGACCAACATAGTTCAGTTGTCATTCAGTTTTTATATATACGTCCCTCCCCAGACTCTGGTAATGGAACAGCCCAAATTTGATGACTTAGATATACTTTATCTGATCAAATATGCAGATACAACAAAGTCTTGATTAGTGCAGGATTCTGATATGACACCGAAGCTACTCAAATATGGATACAGATAGATTGACACCAGTAATTGTTAGTATTTGCTGTCAATATTATGTCATGGTTCCATCCAGTCTCCATTGCAAGTTGCTGGCTTTTCTTTGATTATATATACTAGGATAGATTATGACGTCCTCTCTATAAATATACATGGAACTATGTTAATTTATTTTGGAATGGTGATACCGCAATGTTATAGGAAACACTGGATTTTACTATAGTCACCCATTATGAAGTGTTGGTTGGAGGAGTGCAAATGAGGTATACATGTACACATGTAGGTTGTTTGTATGTGATGTCACGGCGGCCATATTGGATGGTTAAACCAGGAAGGCCATGATCCAGGGTTTTGTTCAGTGTCTGTCATTATTTTACTTGACGGAATCTTGTTGCTAACGATGGACAAAAAATGACGCCATCTTGACGGCCCAAATTGGCATGTGTGATATAAAAACAATTAAAATCTGTTAAAAATTGCACTTGCACAAGGGAGTGAGCAATTGGTGATTAGGAAAGAAATTGAGGACTAAGAGCAAAACCCTGCAGTGCCCTCACTGCAAACATTCAAAACCTCCTTTAATGTCCTACAACAAGCATCAGTTTCTAGTCTCAATCGCAGACTTCTAGGGGGGCATTGTTTATTTTTTGTTTCTACGAGCAGCTGGAGTGGCGGTTTCTTTTCGGGGGAGGGCCTTGTTTGGGATTAGAGCTGTATCCACGGAGATAGCTGTATCGCCCGCTTGTTGGAGAGGCATAACTCCCTCTGCGGTAGGGCTGCGTACTGTAAACGTAACATCAGGTACAGGTACAGGTACAGAGGTTTAGGTCCAGGTCCGGACCTGTACCTGTACCTGAACAATTTACGTGCATCACAGTGTGGGCAAGTGGCCGCTGGTGTAAAGTAGCGGCTCGATCCCAACCAATACGCAGCCTGTAAACTTCTCCTTTTTGATTCCTAGATGTCTGTCGGTAACGAAAATATGGAAAAATATTGTTGCGAAATGAGAGAGACGGAATTTAAGGTAAATCTCTTTATTTTAATGCTGGATGTTCATTTTCCTGGCAGGCCTCCTTGTGTATAGTGATCATCAGTAGTAACAAGTATGGATTTTTGTTCCGGTCCAAAAAACCGGTTCACTGACGTTTCGGTTTTTCCGGACCGGACCAATACTATTTTTCTGGTCCGTACTGGTCCACCTGTACGTAGCCCTACTCTGCGGCATAACTCCCTCTGCCGCAATAGAGAACCTTTAGCCTGTGTAAAAAAACTGCATATGACTTCTCCCAAAAAATAAACACCGCTCCAAGAAGTCTGTGAAGGAGGCTATCAGTTTCCAACAACATTTACCCGAGATCTTTCTGTGCAGGTGAAACTGCTGTACGTAACAAATAAAAGCTTGTTGATAAAGCTGCAGATTTTATAATAAAACTCCAGAAAAATCAGGGAAAAGATTTAATTAACGTGCAAGAAGAAGCACAGGCAGCAGAATTCAAGCTGCCTTTGTAGAGACACTCGTCAGGTAACTCTAGGTCTTGCTGTTTTGTCTTTAAAACAGACTCACGTACACACTAAACAAGTATGGCACACTTAAGACTTTATAAAGGGTCAATTACATGTAGCAAATGGCAGGCAGAGCCTTCAAATGTCTTTCTTGTTATATGTTAGAAGAAAAACAGGACTTTGCCTCGGAATAGGGAATAATGCTTATGCTAAAGAAGCTAACAGTAGAAACCATTGCTATTTTCATTTCGAGTGCAGTAAACTTAAGAGTAAGCGACTCGAGCCATTCTACTAAGTACTCTCAACAGATTTCAAGACATACAACTAGAGGAATATGCAAATGCCAATGAAATATCTTGAATGCTTACAGCTTTGGGTAAATTATAATGGCATCAAAACCCTTGTTATGCAATGTGCAAAAGTAAACAACAATGTTTCTGGTCTCTGTAGAATTTTATGCACACTGTCTTTAAAAGTAGACGTATGTTGTCATCGCTTGGAATCAGACGTATTTTCATACCTGTGCGTGTCATAACAGATTGTAAAGCCAACCTGTCTTATATGTAATTACACCAATGAGGTAACTTGTGACAGCAGTATTTATTGAATGCTATCCAAAATGTTTCAGGAACCAATCATAGATCCTGTTGCGTTTGAAGTTGGTACATGACAGCTTACAAAACATCATAGAGACATGTACACCTTTCACTGCTGTGGGCTTTAAGCTACTATGAGAATAAAAAGCTGGCTTCTAAATGTTGTAGAAATGGTAAAAACAGTAGAGGTGTAAAAATTGCTGCCTGTACATTGAATACAAGTGTCTGATTCTGCAAATGGTGCTAAAGGGATATACAATGTATGCTAGCTACTTATGCAGGGAACTCTTAGTTAGGGTGGATAAGATTGCTATAGGTGTACGGGTGGACAAACTCTCAAAAGATACTTCTCAGTATAAGATAGCATATAAGACGGTATGAGTTGTACTGCAAGATGTTTTTTTTTCCAGTCGCAAAAATTGATAACAGTTTTGTGGGATGATTTTTATCAATTCTATCACTCTATACAAAAATACGAAAAGTACACACAACTTGATAGATTGAACCTCAGTCTAATGAACAAAAAGAATTGGCTATCAGAAGCTCCAGTCACGAGGTGTTGCCAAAAAATCTTACGACCAGGAAAGACATCGATGATGTCTTTCAGAGGGTACATGTATATTATCCAAACACTGACTGATGATTGTTCAACTAATTTCTATTTTGGTCTTTTACAATTGTTGGAAAAACGAACACTAAAATGCTGTCTCCAATTCAAACTTACAGAGTTCACTAGAATAGGAAGTTTATAGTATGTTGTGTACAGGCAAGGAGCTTCTGTGTAGAAGCTCCTTGGTACAGGTTTACAAGGCAGTTTAGAATCTATAGTCAAAACTGTTTACAAGTATACAGCATAAAACATTGCATATGTGAACTCTTCTGATTTTTGCTCCAAATTGTAGTTACAGAAATCTTGTACATGTATGTTGGAAAAGAAATTATTTTCGTCCCGAACTATGTATAAATATGGTTGTACCATGGTTTAAACTTCCAGGTAAAACCATATATGTTGACTTTAAAAAGTTTGAGCATATGGATATCATATGAATAAAACTGTTGGTTTCAAAAACGGTGTTTTCAAAATGATTTTCTTTTTAAGAACCCATAAGTTAGGTTCAAGCCAGTTCTGACTATTGTAATTGAATATCAGAATATAATTTTGACATATTAGATTGAAAGCCTTGCATTTCATCATGGCCGCACTGTGGATGCTTTCGAAAACAAAAAGTTTTTTTCTGTCAACGGTAAACCTGTAATTATATTGACACGAAGAGGTTCTTGAGTAACTTTCTGGGATGTTATGGTCAGGAAAGCGCCACTTGTATTTGTATGGAATACACAATTCCATTCGCGAGCGTTTTGTGGGCGCTTTTCGTACCCAGAATCCTTTGTGAGAACCCGGAAGTGAAGTGACAGCCATGGCAGACGTCGAAGCAGACGGATCTTTCGGACCTTCCGAACTCGGAACGAAAGAATAGTAAGAGTCTAGAAGAAATAAATGTGTAGTGTAGCTTATGAAACAACGTTCCTGCGAATATTGGGCTGTCCAACGCCATAATTTGCTCTGTATTTGAAGGCAGCCTCACTGATAAAAAGATAAGGGGGAGGGGGGCGAAAATGTGCGCGACTGTAACATGTGTAATCCACGTGTGTTGACAAGTACAATTTGTACGTAAATTTAATGTTTTGGGCCACATTACATGCATGCTGGTTCCTCGTGCTGTAAATGTTTCAACACAAACGTCTGTCACTGCTGTGCATCCCTTAAACCTGCACCTCATTTTGCTGCACTAGGCTCCCAATTCTATATTACAGCGTACGAAATACTAACGTTAGGTTGCCCAGTTGCGCTGTGCAACCATATTTTGCTTGGTGCAACCTATTTCTACACCCAGGTAGCTCAGTGCACTACCTAAATTTTGTGGTAAGGATGCCCCTTTCTTCCATTGGGAACTGTTTATTGAGAAGTTCCCATGGAAGAGCTCATCACTTCAGGTAAATGGAAACAACTCTGTGTCAGAAATATGTAAATGTATAAATGCACATTGCATTCTAACAAAGTTAATCATATTGTAGAAAAGTTTAAATTTGGGGCAACCTGGAATTTTGATGGGCAACCTAGCTTTCATCATAGGTTGCCACTGGGCAACCTGGCTCAAAAAAGTATTTCGTACACTGTATTATAACATTTACTTTATGTCTATAGGGTACAATACCTGATGTTGTACCATGATGTTGGGTTGTAATGGTAAAGTATTCTTATAAAATGATGCCATTTTGTTTGCAGTTGGGACGCAGTGTATGAACAAGAGAAAACAAATTTTGAGGATAATGGGGATGTCGGCGAAATTTGGTGAGTTTTTTTTTTTATTCTCCCAAGACGCTCAAGGCCATTATCGGTAAGGTAAAGCTGTCATCCTCAACTGAGGTTGCTTTGTCAAGTAGCTCAGTGCAATGCTTTGCTACAGCTCACGTTTATAGCCAAGCACACCAGGTCACCCCTACATGTACCTGCTAGAGGTTTGGTGCTTGACGCTAATGCCTGAAGCTCCGTTCATCATTACATGGGGCTGCCAGCTTTACGTCACTGTCCAAAATCCCTCACACCATTTCTGAGCTGAGCCAACCCTGGGATCGAAGTCACGTGCATGAACTAGCATCAAACTCACGAACCCATGGCCAATTTCAAACATGATATGCTAAGGCCATACCAATTTAACTTGTTGCTTCTCAGATTTTTTCAGAAAAAATATGAAGCGACAGGGCGAAAAAAAATAAAAATAAAAGCAGGCCTCATTTCACTATTATAGCCCCAAATGCTATGATAGGAGCCATAAAAGTCTGGGTTAAAATTTAAACAATGGATTTTTAATTTTTAATCAAACTGCTGCATTGATAGATGGAAAAACTGTAACAACTAGGAAGAAAAGGACTTTCTTCACCTGTTGGGGCCAAAATATGAGCATTTTTGAGTTGATTCAGAACCAGAATCTTTTTTTTTTTTTTTTGCAAATCAGAAAAAAATGAAGAGGCGAATCCGAGAAGCAACAAATTAAATTGGTGTGGCCTAAGATTCAGACTCACCTTACCTTGTGGTTCAGATGTGAGATTACTAACCTCTAGACCACGGATTTAACACCATGGAACCCATGGAAACAAAATTTCAGTACTGGGTAAAGGTAGTTGCCACTTGGGCAGGCTTGACTGTAGTGGTATCATTGAGGTAAGATCAAAGAGCAAAATATTGACAGTAGAGATTTACATCAGGATGCCACTGATAAAAATTGTTTCCATCTTGCACTACCTTCATGGTGTAGTGTGCATAGTCCAGTGGTTAGCGACCCTGCCTCATCTGGACCAAGAGGTTGGGAGTTCGAGTCCCGGCTGTTGTCGCTCACCTGACATGCACGCTACTGGAAGGGCCGCAGTCCTTAGGACGGGACGTTAACCCGTGGTCCACTGTTCATTGTGCTTGTCGAAAAGAGCTAGGTGAATTTCCCCGATACAATGAACCTGTAAATACTGTACATAGCGTCTGTCTTCTCTGTCACAACCAGTGTAAGATTAGCTCTTCAGTGAGCTAAAACTGGATCGAGATCACTTTCTTTTTTCCTTCGTTTTAAGGTTTGGTGAGGACTGTATGGAGAGGATTGTGAGGTGGTTCAGGGAAGGTTCCCTGGTACAGACAGACAACAGACTACTGGACATCGGCTGTGGAAACGGAGCTCTGCTGGTGGAAATGGTAAATGTGACTTGTATATAGGGTAGAAAAGCTAACATTAGCCTGGATGCCAGACCCATAGCATGCTAGGGCCCAGAGATTAGTCAGCATATGTGACAGCCCTCCTCAGTTAGACCCTGATCCACATGTATATACTGGCTAGTGGTATAATTTTCTTTGGGACATGTTGGTCCTACCCTGGTAGCCAGACTCGTTTTCCGGGCCGCAGGAGCCCTTCGCCTGCTGGTCTAAATTACCGCTACGGGGGAGTCTAGCCCGGGGGGAGTTTGGCTTGCCCTTCAAACGATGCAGGGCCGATATACTCCTGTCCGCGGGCGAAGGGGTTAGCGGCCCGTAAACGTGGCTGGCACCCAGGGTATGTTGGTCCTGAACCCATAGGAGCGGCCTGTGTAGGCCCTGGCAACAGTACTAGTCCCAGTTGCTGAAAAGTACAAAGATCTCATGCATGTACTTTCTACATAAATTTATAGATATTTATGTAATGTTCTATTTTAGCATACATTCTACCCAGAATGTCGTTATTCTAATATGATTCAAACATATGTAGTTTTACAATTATGATAGTCAGGCAAGAGACTCTAATCCTGTCAACAGAAACTCCGATCGGAGTCTCTGCTGGCAGAGATCCCAATCAGAGTCTGTAGATTTATTATAAATGACATTCACATAAAAGATAGTCAGAATTTTTCAACTTCAATTCATGTCGATTATATTGAGATCAATGGATTGACTTCACATTTTGGATTTGTAAATGGGAAACCACCCTAACACATTCCCAGCATGTCGACAAAGACTCCGATCGGAATCTCTAGAATTGGCAATTCTGCCAGATCGCAATCTCTATCCTGACTTATAGTATACATTTCTCATCATTTTACAGGCGAAGGAAGGTTTTACCTCCCTGACAGGAATGGACTATTCCCAACCCTCTGTGGACCTGGCCGTCGCCATTGCTAAAACAGAAAATGTTGACATTACATTCCAGGTAATAAATTTTCTTTCGATCTCCAAATTTTTTGACCTTGATTTTTATATTGGATCTTAATCTTGAAGTCGATTCTACAAATCAATCTTTCATAATCATCATCTAAACAAGTCATAGATTCTTGAAGGCACAGTAACTGCTTTGCGTGGCTGAGCAGTGAGTGAGGAAGTTTGATTTTTAGAATGGCAGGTCGAAAGGTCAGACACATGATATGGATATAAAGATATGGGGTGAACTTGACAGTAGGTTGACAGCACATGGATGGGGAAGATTGACAGGCAGAATGATAGGTTAAAAGGTCAGACACCAGAAATGGGGTGAGCCAAAAGACCCAAAATTCTTCCCAAAAGTCTAAAATCTCTGATTTCTTCTTGAAGCTGTGATGTAATCAAAATTATTGGAGAACAACATCTCAGAGCTAGGTTCATTTCTCCCATTATTCTGGAGATCTATTGTAATAAGAAAATCACATTTCTATAGCTAACATCTCCCTTTCAACATCTTCCATCTTTATTCACTGACAAAAAGAAATGGGTGCTACTTGAAACGTCAGACATTTTTCAAAATCTATCCAGTTGCTTGAGTAACAGTTTTCTTGTGTGTCTCCCTACCTTTTGTTCTAGAGAGCTGATATCCTCAACACAGACGACCCAATCTTCTCAGTTGACAGATTTGACGTCTGCACAGACAAGGGTACTTACGATGCCATCAGCCTCAGTCCCGATGACGCCACAGAGAAGAGACAGGCATATGTCAATCACGTGCACAGACTTCTGAAGGACGAAGGACTTCTGGTCATCACCTCATGTAACTGGACCAAGGAGGAGCTTTTGAAACACTTCTCATCAGGTACAAGACCTGACTACATTGCACTTCTAACAGCCCTTCCACTGGTCACGCCCCTAGCCTGACTACATCACGCTTCTAGCAGGCCTTCCACTGGTCAGACCCCTAGCCTGACTACATCATGATTCTAACAGCCATTCCACTGGTCAGGCCCCTAGCCTGACTACATCATGCTTCTAGCAGCCCTTCCACTGGTCAGGCCCCTAGCCTGACTACATCACGCTTCTAGCAGCCATTCCACTGGTCACTCCCCTAGCCTGACCACATTACGCTTCTAGCAGCCCTTCCACTGGTCAGGCCCCTAGCCTGACTACATCACGCTTCTAGCAGCCCTTCCACTGGTCAGGTCCCTATCCTGACTACATCACGCTTCTAGCAGCCCTTCCACTGGTCAGACCCCTAGCCTGACCACATCATGCTTGTAGCAGCCCTTCCACTGGTCAGGTCGCTAGCCTGACTACATCACGCTTCTAGCAGCCCTTCCACTGGTCAGGCCCTTAGCCTGACTACATCACACTTCTAGCAGTCCTTCCACTGGTCAGGCCCCTAGACAACACCTCTAAGTCAGGGAATTTGGGAATGTCTCAATTTTGTCGATTTATGCTAATTATAACATGGACTAATTATTGTCCGTTACATTTCAAACTTTTTTCTGTGTTCCAGGTTTCGAGTCAGTTGATGAAATAAGACACCCGACCTTCAAGTTCGGAGGAAAAACTGGGACCACGACAACATCTATTGTGTTCAGGAAAATAGACAAAGCAATGGGACAAAAATAAATACACTCATTATTATATCTCAGTGTTTGTTTATTGCATCCGGTACATTTGAATACAGTACTGTATGTACTTGTACTCTGAACCATAACTTTGCAAAATACATTTTAAAAAAAGTAACTAACAAGTAATACATTTAAAAGATATAAGTAGTATACTATTATACTACATTATGAAAAGCAGATTCAGGGTAAAACTGATGTATTATGGGTAAAAGGTCAAAGTTGATACATAGACCAATCCTGACTGTCCATCATAATTAGCAGTTCAACCAATGAGAGAACGGCATTGAGAGGTTTGACCAATGAGAGAGTGTCTATGTGTTCATCAGAAATTTGCATTTTTCTGTTTTTATTTTGTGTTCTTAACTTTTAATGGAGGTGGGTGGGGCTATGGTCAAGGGATCGTTCTATTGAGCAAGGTTTCGACAAGACCTGTTTACAAGTCAGGGGCCTTTACCTCATAATCACCTGAACTCATACAAACCAATCAACTGAAACACAAAAGGGTCAAGTGGTCTCTTGACCCCCGGGATTCGAACCCGGGCCACCAGCTTATGAACCCAGTGCCATTAACCACAAGGCTAAAAGGTCCGGACCAGTTAGACTGGTCAGTTGGTGGTGCTTGAACCCCACTGTTACACGCCGTGCTTGAACCCCACTGTTACATGCCGTTCTCTCAATGGTTGCGTAAATTTATTTGTTACTTTTGTTGTATTCTAATGTAAGTGCTGTTGTTTGGGGTTTCCCCCCAGGGCACATTGAAAAGCGCCCTCAGGCGATATGTTCCCCCTGGTGAAATAAATAAAAACAAACAAACAACAAACACAACTTCAACAAAGACTGCTATAGATACCGTTACTTCCCAAGAACTGAGTCTTTGACTGGAACTCCCTTCCATATCCAACCACGTGCACACAAACACCAGAACTGGCTGAGTTCGAATTCAGGGGGAGGTTTCCCAACATCTGAGGAACCAGCACGTCGGCAGAACGTACTGCGCCTGCGCACAACCCTGATTTTTTACGTTTTTCGTTGGATGTTTGGTCAACGTTGCATCAAAATTTTGCCTGTTGCAGACGATATCTTTTCCTATACAACATCTGAAAACTACAGACTGGCTGTCAACCTTATATGCTCTAATACAACCTTATATGAGACATTTTGACAAAGTGCTATGCACAATGCATTACGGGTTTCGCGCAGGTGCAGTACGTTCTGCTGACGTGCTTGAGGAACCAGCAATAACTGCGCAGTACCCCCTTTCTGGGCGTTTGACTTCGTTTAGCTTTTTTACTTCCCGGTACGAAAGTACTGTTTTGGCTGGCTGAGCTGTGGGTATCTGTGTATGTTTGTCCGTACATATTAGGTTGACAGCACACGGGTGGGGGCAGATTGACAGGCAAAATGACAGGTCAAAAGTTCAGACACAGGAAATGGGGTGAACTTGAAAGTCACGAAAATACTTCCCGGTGTTGTCCAGTATTCATCCCGATCCAGATCCTTTACTTTTGACCTTGTGCATGCTCTGAGTTGTAACCTTGAACCAGCTCGACAACTCTGACAACTAAACTTTCGTCAGTCCTCCCATAGATATCTCATAACGATGTCCTTCGCTTCATATGCCCATACAGTATCCACGCCGGCTTCTATTGTCTGTGAAGGAAGCCACGTTGGGAAGTTAAACCTGCAAGCCACCACTTTGGCACTTCTTTGTAATTCTTTTGACAGCTTCTCTTCAAGTAGAGGCATCTGATATATACACGACAAAAAAAAAAGAGTTAAATGAAGACTCATTGTACAAATCTGGAAAAAAATGTAAATGGTACTAGTATGCTGGATTATGTAATGTAAATTCTAAAGACATATACTAATAGAATAGCTACATGTATGAGTAAACATGGCGGTCTGTTCCTAGGGTAAAGTTTCCATTCTGAGGATCGGAAGGGTATCAGGTTACAGGGGCTCCCGCGCGCGGTTTCCGTGGAGCCAGTCTCAACGGTAAATCTTTTTTAACAGTTTCACAGGGACTCTCTTGTATAAACAAATGAAAATTAATTAAATGTTGTTCTTTTGATTACAGAGCTAAAATGAGTGTGAAATGACTCTCAAGCGCGTTGCATGCTTATTCTAGAACAAGCAATATTAACCAAACAACTGATTTAAACCAATTTAAATCTACAATTAAAGCTCCATTGTCCTAATCACAAATTGTTAGAAATGACTTTTGACCTAAACTATGCCAACAGTTGTACAACATAACTCACCAGTTGAGGCACACCAAAGATGACCACATTGTCTAACTCAGCAAAGTTGGCCTGAAAACAGAAAATAGTATGATTGACTAATGAATGAATGAATGGCTCTAATACAAAATTATTCAATGTCATATCACAAATAACAGATACTTATTAGCATTGTACAAACAAGTAAATACAGAAATGAAGCAGAGAATAGCACACTAGAACACTCTAATAAAAGACAAACCATGTGGTTGTTCACAAACAACTTGCATTACAATAGCAAATAGAATTCAACTACAGCATACTTAACCTGGATGCCAGACCCATAGCACACAATGGGTGATACCAATCCCTTTGAACAGTATACCTTTCGGGTATGTCCCTATAGCAACCTGCCACCGAATGGTCACTGTCTGGCAAATGGATACTGTCTTTGCAGCCACTGAAAGATCTGCTTGGAGATTACCTGGAAACAGTCTGGCATCCAGGCTACAACACACTTGAAGATTAAGGTACCTTAAAGAGATCTCTCCTGTAGAATCTTGCTTTCCCGAACACGCCATGTCTTATTGCACTGAGTCTGGAGTACCAGACTAGCCAGGGGTTCAGCTCATAGCCTACTGCATGGAAACCTTGCTTTGCTGCAGCTATAACCTAATAATGAAAAAATAATGTGTTTTAATTTTTTATTCAAAAAGTCAAAGTCAAAGTTCCTTCCTGCACCTATATATGGTGCAGTGCCCATCTCTGTTTCTGTATTCCTTGGGCCACACAGTTGTACAGCCACTACAGCAGGGGGCTAGTCCACTGGTAGTTGTGTGTGTTTAACTCCCATACACTTTCCCAAATGCTCAGAGTGCTAAGCAGAGAAAGCAGTATGTATCATTTTTAAAGTCTTTGGTATGACTTGGCCGGGGATCGATTTCACGGCCTACCGAAGGCGAAAACTCTACCCACTTGGCCATTGCACCTGTTCTTAATTTTTGATTAGCATAAACATAATACCTAGCTTCTTTATTTCTGGGTACAGAAGTATGTAAGTTGGCTGGCTGAGCTGTGGGTTTGTGTGTATGTTTGTATGTATGGATAGGCTACGTAGGTTAACGATAGTACGTGAGAGAAGATTGACGGAGAATAACAGGTCAAAAGGTCATTAATGGAAATGGGGTGAAATTGAACATATAGAGTCTCGTTGATATGCAAATGTATTTTAATCTGCATAATTTATGCTCGAGATACTCCTTATCTCAATAAACATATGCATTTGTAATAAATTGCAGTCCAGCATTTACTTTCGTCTGCGAGACTACAGATTTTCAAAAAAGTCTACTTCAAAACAATGTTTAAAATCATCCTAGTGATCCTCAGTCCACGTAGGCAGTATGCTGGCAACAAAATTATAGCTGAACAGATGATGCAACATAGCCGACATGCTGTCTGTGTATTACGTGCAGTACAGCACGTTCTCTTTCACTCGGGTGTAAACGCGAGACAAACCCACTTACAATCCTTCCATCCCCGCTCCCTAGGTCCACCAGAGTTCCCGATCTCCCCTGTAAGAGTTTGAAAACGTTCCCGACTTGCTCCTGGGTTGCAGGCACGTACGGTAAACACACTTTCCTCATGGCAGGTAGAACGAACGGAGCTGCAACCGCTGTGATCGCTACGGCTGCACCCCCCACAATTCCCGCTGCCACCAGTCCAACCTTCCGTCTCCTGCGGTTTTCTGCATCTTCCATCAAAGCCTCCCCTTCCCCGGACATTCCAGAAAAGTAAAAGATCGCGTTAGATCAATAGAAGGTGGCAAAAAACAAGTTACAAGTCCAGACGACAAAATCCACGTGTTTTTTCCAGACCTGATATTTTGCTCCCGCTGGAGGTCAAAGTTGACGGCTGTGTTGCATGCTGGGTAGTTCTTACGTCATCTTTAGTCATATGATCTCGACTCAGTGTTGCGCCATTTTGTTCGAGACGGGAAAACTGGGACCTCTCCACTCAAAGTGGTTTTTAGCTCGAAAAAACGACAATTAAGCAGACTGTCAAGTGATTTTAGGTGAGTATGATATCTATTGAAGATATTCTGACGAGAGTTTTGTTCGTAATGCGCTGTTTTGGGCGGGAATTTAGGTTATTTGTGTCCCTCACGTGACAACCCCCGTGAGTAGAGGCCTTGAGTCAACACTTCTATGTCACCGGTATGGTGACTTCTCCGCACTTGTCATCTTTAAGACGCACAAATAAACGTCTTGACATGCCTACCTTTTTGTATGTCGCAGTTGAAAGGATCTCTGTGTCTATAGGGAGCAGAACTCTGTCCTATACGGTCGTACTTGCGAGGTGTGCTGTGAAAAATTAATACACAGTCAGACCTTAGCTATGGGCACTCCCTGTTCTCGCTTACGAATTGATTTTTTGTGGGCAGTTTTTCGTGAATTTCTCATTTTTTTTATAGCCACGAACTAAAACTTTACTAGATCTACACAATTCCCGTCCCTACACTGTACTATTTTGCTAATCTAAATCGTGTACTAGTAATTAACGTGTAAGGTCTGGCCTAAATTATTTTGTTTGGCACATCGAGTTTTTGGTACAGGTGATTTTTCCCACAAAAAGATAAACGTCATAATCATATGATCTGTAGTAGCAGTATTCTTGTGTCTAAGTAAAAATGTCTATGCAGATAGATAGGTAGATATCGGTGATGTACATATACCAATGAGATTCCACTTGCAAAATGTTTAAAATGGTCAGGAAGGCCATGGGAAGGCATCAGCTGATCCTTACATCCTGTTCTAACATGTAACATGTATATACCTTCATGCCCATGTGAGTGGGAGGTATTCTCTGTGACCATGAATCACTTCTTCTAGTCTTCCACAGAACTACTGCACTGGGGCAAGGAAGTGCCAGGAAGTTCTTGTCTCTTTGTCCACCCCCCTCCCCCTTGCCCCAGTTCTATAATATGAAGTCAAACCTGTACAGGTTATAATTACCACCTCTAGATCTACATAAAGACCATCTGGCCTTTAAAACCTCTTTTTGGTGCTCCCTAAGATATTGTTCCCATTGACACAAGCATTAAGAATCCGGTCTATAGTGACCACCTGTCCACGTGCACGTAGACCAGATTTTATCAGCCCCGAGTGGTCTTCTTGGGCAGTTTTGACTGTTAACTGTTAGCCTTCTGGTCACTGACATTTTAGTTGAGTTGGAATTTGACCCCACAAAAAGTGTGTTCAAAGTGCATGTGCACGTGTGTCCACATGATTTAGGTTACATAACTGTGATAACGGTATGAACAGAAATACAAAGAAAAAATGTATATTATATAGAAAACTTATATTCCTGGTGACTGGAAAGAAAGATGGAAATAGAAGTTTGTAGTCCCAACTTTTGCTTTTTATTTGTTCATTGTATTATATGGACCCCCAAATTAAATTAAATCACTAAAGACTTCAAAAAGGGAAGAGACATGGAAATCCATGCGATTGATAAATTTATTACAAGTTACCCCCCCCCCCCATAACTACATGTATGAGCCAAGTAACCAACATAACATCCTTTTCAGAAACCAATGTTTCATCTGCTTTCAGTCACACGGTGTTATTTATTGATTGTATGCAGAACTGTCTGTGATGTCCAATAGACAAAGTGGTGTTGACACTTGCGTAGTGTGTGTACCTCTGCTGTCATGTGCTCATTGCCAGAGCATGTGTGAATGAACATAAGACACAAAAAAGAAAAAAGAAATCCTGGGATGATACAGTTCTGAACTAAAAGTTGGCTAAGTTTCTCAGTGTACATATTAGTTTCATTTGAAGTTTGTTTGTTTGAACCATTCTTTACTCATGAGATGGCAGGCCTACAGTGATCTTGTACAGTACTTTGATAGCATTTGTCACACTGTCAACCCTATGAAAAATTTATAAAAGTTCTCATCTGGAGTTTTACCATATGTGAAGTTGAAAGAAGATTGACAGTCTTTTGTTTATTTTTTTCCAGGTTGGAAGAATCTAAAAGAATTTTGCAATCATGTCATCAAGGAAAAAGGTTTTGTTGAAAGTCATCATCCTCGGAGACAGTGGGTAAGTTGTGTATCTGAAATTATATCTAGCAACATCATTTTTTAAAGCAGAATATATGTCAGGGCTTGAAGTAAGTTGAAATACTAATTTCTGCATATTCAGCGTGCGAAATACTAGGTTGCCCAGTTGCACCGGGCAACCATATTTTGCTTGGTGCAACCTTTTTCTACACCCAGGTAGCTCAGTGCACTACCTAAATTTTGTGGTAAGGATGCCCCTTTCTTCCATTGGGAACTGTTCCCATGGAAGAGCTCATCACTTCAGGTAAAGGGAAACAACTCTGTGTCAGAAATGTATAAATTCACATTGCATTCTAACAAAGTTAATCATAATGTAGAAGAGTTTGAATTTGGGGCAACCTGGAATTTTGATGGGCAACCTAGCTTTCATCCTAGGTTGCCACTGGGCAACCTGGCTCAAAAAAGTATTTCGTACACTGAGCAGAATATACAGTCAGGGCTTGAATTAAGTTGAAATACTTATTTCTGCATATTAGCAACGTAGGAAGTACAGATCACACAAAAATCTGGTCAGAAACCAGTTGCCATTATTTCTGAAGATTAAGTTCCGTGAACATGTCCATTTTCCTCAGACCGTGAAATTTTACTTCAGTGAAGGCAAAGTGAATTACGTACAGTAACTGTTTCACTTCCTAAATTAAGTAAGTTTCAGTTTCACCAAACTGGTAGTCTACAAGTACACATGTATGCTGTGATTAACGATGATAACACATCGTTAATATTTAATTAGAGGATGAATTATCCTTACCGGTTGGGAACACACAACAATGGGCAGGGTAAAATTTTCTTGTAATTGCCGAATTTCTTTCTGATTCCGAATTACATAGCTTTTGTCTGAATGATTTGTCCTGATATGTTGTTGACAATGCATGCTTCTTCTTTGGAGAATTACTAGTAAGTTCCAAGCTGAATGTAAGATGCAATTGTAAGAATGATAGTTGCCTAAATAGGAGTATGGAAAACTTGCTTCCCCCTGGATGTAATTGAATTGGATAACTGTAAGTGAAGTATTACATGTACCCGCAAGTATTGTTTTGGGTGACAGAGCTGTGGGTTTGTGTATCTGTTTGTCCAGACAGAGTAGGTTGGCAGCACGTGGGTGGGGGGAAATTGACAGAATGACAGGAGCACAAAAGGTCAGACTCAGGAAATGGGGTGAACATGAAGATCTCAGAATCTGGCCGGGAGCCAGTGGTCGACATGGGGGAATTCAGGAAGTGGAGGTCGACATGAGGGACATGGGAGAATTCAATCAAACCTCAGCATCAGTGTGAGTGAGTGAGTGAGGCATAAGTCCCAGAAGTCTGAAATCTCAGATTTCTTGGTTGTAACTTATTACACTTTTCTTATTGGCCCTCAGTGTTGGCAAGACATCCCTGATGAACCAGTATGTGAACAAGAAGTTTAGTAACCAGTACAAGGCCACCATCGGCGCAGACTTCCTGACAAAAGAAGTCATGGTCGACGACAGACTGGTAACCATGCAGGTAAAACTACATGCCTACATTTCCTTTGCAATACAAGATACAGGATTTCTTTATTGCTTTGTCACAGTTTAACAAATTGAATTAAAAACCAATGTACAAACAAGTTACAGACTTGTAACCATGCAGGTAAAACTACACATGCATACATTTCCTTTGCAATACAAGATACAGGATTTCTTTATTGCTTTAACAAACTGAATTGAAAACCAATGTGCAAACAAGCTTCTGCCTGGCAGTCGACATGTAAATCATCTTATAAATATTTAATAAGTGTACGAGTAATGGACAATGTTATTTCACGAAATATGTTGTTAGAATCCACACCCATGGCACAGAATACTAGTAGTAACCATCCTGGTTTAACAAACGTGTCAGATCTTGTATAAAAGAGTGGTTACATGTATATCTCTGTGTTTTCCTTTGGAATGTTCAGCTCAACGATAAAATGACACATTGTGTTTGCATTGAACATCTTTTTGATGCAGTTGTGTAGAACATTTGTACATTTGTAGTACTCTACATTTGTGTTCATTATGTACATGAAAGAACACAACAACTCATTATACGATATGTTTACAAATGTTTGTGGAAATACAGAAAAACATATTGGCCACAGACTTTGCCCTCAAACTCCAATATAAAAAAGTTCTTTTTAACATTCCACGCTCGTGCCACAGCATTTATTGCTGGGTGTTTTTATCTTACAGTCCTTTCCCATTACTGGTACTAGTAGTTACCCTAAGCCTTCCCTAAAAGGCTGGGGAAATGGCCATGTATAAATTAGGCACAAATGGAAGTGCCATTGTACATAGGTCGCAGACTGCCCGTCTCCTCCACATATGCAAAAGTACCTACTCTATCATTGGTTACCCTTTGTGAAAGAAAGTAATAGATGTACATGTAACACGGATTTTACGGCTAGTTTTACTGTATTATTCCATTTCACGAATTCAGCTTGAACGATTTTATCACATTGTTTTTTCATGAATAAGTCATTTCTTTTCTGTACTGTATTTGAAATGTGATGTTTTATCAAATTTTGATCTTGAACACTAATTAAGGGGTGTAATACTTCATTTACCAATGAGTCAGTGACCATGTGAGTATCTAAGTTGTATGCTTTTTTATACCATAATTGGAAAGCTAAGTCGTATTGTATGGCCCTTGCTTGACCTTGCCCTTGCTCATGGTTAGGCAGCACTTGGTAAAGGCCTATCCATGTACTATGGGAAAATAGCTTAAAGATTATTAAAGGTCATCATGATTATGTGTGTTCTTCTATCATAATGCAGATTTTGCCTTTTGTTTTTTCATACAAATTTTATAGAACCATTACTGATCATATGCAAAATATCATGTGAGGTTCAGTTAATCAATTCTTGAAACATGATAGGTAGGTTGAAATAACCAATGTTAGTTATTATTTAATGTTTTGGTAATTAAAACCACTAACCATATCTGGACCTGTACCCACAGATATGCTTCAACATAGACCATGAGACATTTTCACAACTGTACCATTGATTAATTGTATTTCAAGTCAATAGTCTGAACTTATAACATTCTGTAAGAAGTCTACAAATCAGCCGTAGGGCTGCCAAGACTTTCCTGTATATGTATATGTGAATGTATGAATAAACCAGTCTACTACTACATGAGATGTGCTCTTGAAAATGTGTGCAAAAGATTGGGAGGGAAATATCCTGCAATTGCAGGTAAATGTCAGCCATATTAAGTTTTGCCCGTTCCTCTCTCTGTCCTCCCCCAGATCTGGGACACGGCCGGCCAGGAGAGGTTCCAGAGTTTGGGCGTGGCGTTCTACCGAGGAGCTGACTGCTGCGTGCTGGTGTACGACGTCACGATGCCCAACACCTTCAAGTCGCTGGACTCCTGGCGGGACGAGTTCCTCATCCAGGCCAGCCCCAGGGACCCCGAGAACTTCCCCTTCGTGTTGCTCGGCAACAAGGTGGACTTGGACAACAGAGCAGTGAGTATACGCAGGATATTGATCACGTCGGCAGAACGTACTGCGTCTGCGCGAAACCCAAATTTTTCAAATTTTTCGTTGGATGTTTGGTCAACGTTGCTTTAGAATTTTTCCCTGTTGCGGTCGAAATCTTTTTTGACACAACATTTAGAAAATATAGACGGAATGTCATCCCTTAAAGGTGCGGATATGGCCTTAAACGGGACTTTCTGCCAAAGTGCTACGCACAATACATTACGGGGTTCGCACATAACGTAGTACGTTCTGCCAATGTGTGTGTTTCCTTATGTGTTTACAATTACATGTACGTGTATGTTATTCCCAAATAAAGAAGGCAGCTAAGATATTTTGTTCATTTTCATAATCCCTTTTTTAGTTTTCGGTAGTGATTTTTTTTTGTACTGTGTTTGATTTTTTTTTTTGTACTGTGTTTTTGAAAATCTGTTTGAAGTTTTTATTAATTTTTCTGTTATTGTTGTTGTTCAAAGGATTCTATGAGGATGGTAAGTTGGTTAATTTTAGTATTTTTGGCCGTTTTTTTCTGGCCTTGTTTTGTGAATCTCCACATATCAGTATGGCATAGTTATGGAATAGGAAAACTACATGTACTGTTATACTACTGCAAATCATGAAACTTTTGCGTAGGTTTTATTAATTGTAAATGCATTAGGAGGGAAAGGGGGATTTGAACAGTTTAAACTCGCAGAAGAAACAATTGTGTAGTAAAGCAGTCATACAACTAGAAAGTTAACATTTGCAAAGCTAATGCATAATGTTTACCTTCACATGGATTACTACTCCGACTAGCCTACAAACTACTGCTCTATTTATTCCCACTCTTGAAAACACATTCATATATATGGTGACCAGCCTGTCCAAATTCTTGCTACACAATGTAACACAACACCACAGAATGTCTCTTACCAGTCACCATGGTAACAGCCCTCTGGTGTAGGGCATTGACCTTATTTGTTTGGAAGGGAAGAAGAAACGGAGCAAAAACAATATGTTTTCCTTCTGCGAAGGTGAACAAACATAATTACCTGACCTAATCTCTAAACGTTGTGATGTTACAGGTCTCGACCAAGCGGGCGTCAGGCTGGGCATCGAGTAAGAACGACATCCCTTACTTCGAGGTCAGCGCGAAGGAAGCCATCAACGTGGAGCAGGCATTCCAGACGATCGCCAAGAACGCCCTCGCACAGGAGACGGAAGTGGAACTCTACAACGAGTTCCCCGACCAAATCAAGCTGACGAACGACGCAAAACAAAAGAACGAGGGCTGTGCCTGCTAAGTCAATTTGCAAGTCAGGAGAAAAAAAAAACCTGAACCTTTTTCTCACCTGTGGATGGCATGTCCTTTGTCCTGTGACCTTTACCCCTTCACCCTTGCCCCTTGACATGCACGTCCACAGGAGAAAGGGGGTCAGGTCAGTGGATAGTTTGTAATTACTTGGGGTTTTGTCAGGTCCAATGAGGGGAACTGAGCATTTTTTTTTTTTGATACAGCACTAAGGCCACCACTTGCACACACAATTGTACAAAGAGTTGCTGAGTATCAAGTGAAACACTGCAAAACTACATTCAACAAAGAAGATAGCTACTGCCGAAAGCACTGTAACTGGCTTTAATAATGAAGGCACAACTTTTAGAACACTGAAGCTCATTATTAAGAATTGCATGACCAAGAAGACGTATGTGTCAGTTAAGAAATGGTCCGTTTCGGCCGGTCAATCTTTCCCAAGCTAATAGCGACTTGGGTTTTTTCCTGCACAGCACACAGCAGTTGTTAGTTTACAGTGAAGTTAGTATGTATTTTGAGGCTGTCACCCTATTCTCAAGCCCTATGGGCTAAACCTCAACAATTTCAGTAAAGCAACCACTTCTGCATGAAGGTAATAACGGAATTCATGTACATCCTGGATAGACTTTGGCAATGTTTGTGAAAAAAAGGCGATAGGAAAAGAAGGTAAAACCATTGTAATACTTCCTTGGAAAATCAGAGTGCACACAAGGTATTCAAATGATATGGTCAGTTGAAATCTCTTGAAAGGGGTTTACGAACTTGAAGTTCAATCTTGAAATCTGACTGCAATTGCTGAAAATGTTACATGCTGTGCCAGGTTTTAAATGAATCCTGTTCTGCAGAAAAAGACAGTAACCATTTTTTAAAAACACTTCCCAAAAGAAATGGTAAAAAAGACACGAGTTGAAGGAATGTTACGGGGACAAACTTTTGTTGAACGGCACTTCTGGACAACTTTTGGGCTTCTGAAGAAAGTTTTACTAGTGCGCTAAAATCTGCAGCAAACAACACTTCAGCATATCATGTGTGCGTGTGTTTAAGTGGTGGCAGTGTAAGGAAAAGTATATTTATGATTACGTCTAAAATATATCGCTTGTTCATATTGATTCCTGACCAGACAACAAAAAAGACGTTAGAAAAAAACAAACTAACAATGAGTCAGTAATTAGATACAAAAGTTGATGTACCTTCTATATCATGATTGTATATGTACCCTCCTTAACACACATAGCGGGAAATTTTTCATTGTAAATGACAGTTTTTGATCCTTGTGGTATTATCGATGTGAATGGTTTAAAAATGCACAATTTTGTTGTGGAGAAAAAAGAGTTGAAAACTCACAGTTGAGAGGAATTGAGAGCACAAACTGGGCAATTTCGTTAGTAGTAAAAAATGGTGGACGAAAAAAAATACATAAACACACTTTACACCATTTCTTTGTTTTGTTTGAATCGTTTGAACTCAACACCATCCCCCTTACTTTGATTTGTCTTAGACATACCCCCTTATTTCTTGTATACCCAACCCCCCTCCCCTTAGCCCCCCCAAACTTTCTTAAGAAATAGCCCAAGTTTTGTGTGCTCAGAACAGAAAAAGGGAATGCACCACACCGACTGTTGGTATAAATAGTGTTGTACGAATATTGGTAGTAATCATGCTTTTTCTAGTGATCGTAATTTCCTTGTGTATCATACAGTGATAGATTTGACTTAAATTCCTTTTTGTCTATATAAAATAATGTGTAAGAGGAATACGAGAACGGCACTTGCTGTCAAGAATTTCAAACCTTCATACATACAAAGACGCAACTTTAACTCTATCACAGCTGAATGTAGAAATAGTTCGCTTGCTGGTATATGAATTTTGCTTTATTAGACTAGATATATATGATCTAGAAATGCTCTTGTAAAATCTGAGAGGTTCAGATCTTTCGTTGCAACCTACATACGTAGTACATGTAGCTAGGCTTGTTGCACTCAGGCATGCTATCAATATTGCTGACTTATGTAACAGTGGTTTCGGAAGATGCCCAAAATCTGTCCCAACTTCTCCAATGAAGACCATAGTTTGGGAATGACAATTGTAACACATACAATGTATACTTCTGCCTTGGAATGGTTTTCTTGTGTAGCACAGAGGCATACACAGAATGAAACACTGTATCTGGTACAAGGCTAGAAAAGGATTTGTCCATTTTCTGCATGTAAGGTCTGCTCTCAAAGATGCACCACTTTACCAGTATCTGTAGTTCTCAGAAACAAGTGTTCAGGCAATGTCTTATGATTAAATAGCGAATTCTTCCAGAGATTTGATTTTGTTTGATCTCCATGTTGTTAGAGGTGTGTTTATGCCAACACAGGGTCCCTTCGTTTATGACTGTACGTGTATTTCTTGATATACAATAAACCTCGTAGTTCCTCAAATATATGTCTCCTGTGCTGGTTGAAGGTATATTAACCAGGGGTAGGGTGCATTTGGAAGGTCGAGGGCACAAACCCTGGTTGGGTCATAACAAAGGTGCATATAAAACGGGGACAGAAATGTCCAGAATATGCCCAAAGTACTTAAATTATCACGTCGTGGAATCAGACATGTCTCTTGTTTATCAAGTATAAAATGTTGATAATTATAGTATATATATAGTGTCATCAAACAGTGTACATGTGTCAGCATGTATTCGATCGTTAGCAGGGATGAGAACCGCTATACGGTCTAATATCTAATAGGTTAAGTATTAGACCAATCTCATGGCCCTTGTGGTATCCAAAACCTTGCTTTATTCAGAACTATTCTCAGGCACAGCTCTGGACAGTCCTCACGTATCCAGACCCATGGCTGGGGCAAATCTACGTTCTTGAATACGCGGAGACTATCCAGAACCGTGCCTGATCCTAATAATATAACCCATTCAGGCATGGGACTAGATAGGTACATGTACGGTTCTGGATACGATAGCCCTGCCCACCGTCAAACGTAGAATAGTTGACGCTCATGTGGCCGCTCTCTCATTGGCTCAATCGCTAATTTCTAATGTCTTATTGGTTGAACTGCTAATCGACAGTCAGGATCGGTCTAATCTTACTGGTTAATACAAAAAAAATGTGTTATCGCTGCCCTAAATTTGTCTTCATGGTGACAAATATAATTCGCAGGCAATGATTGTTTTACGAATCTAGAAAAATGCCTGCATGTTAGTCTTGCGTTACAGATCTAGAGTTGTCCAAGTTAAATTTGTGATTAATGTTGACTAATGCGAGGTTTTATAGTTACGGGATGTTGACGATGTCTGGGTTGAAATCGTGACGATATTTACTAAACAAAACTGTCTGTTATGGGGTGGTCACATTTGTCGTAGATCGTTGTACGATTTTGATGTAGAAGTTTTAAGCAGGCTGTGACAGAAACGGGACGACCCGACCTGATGATGATGATGATGTGACAGAAACAACCGCCGACAACGATCTAAAACAGTTTGCCTTTTCGATTCCGTAACAAGACAGCAGAATTTGGCAGGACACGTACACGACAACTCCAGGATTACCTTCAGTTTGCCATCGTAGTCTCTACCAGACTAACTGCGCGGGGTATAATAGGGAGATATTTGCTAGGGGAGACTGGCCGCGCTTCGGAGGGAGGAAACTAACCTCCCGCGGACCGACTCTATTGGCCAGCTATTCCCTTCTTTTGCCGAATTCTACGATTTGTACCCCCGTAGGAAGGCCTGGTGGAGGCTATTGCCATCGTACGACGATCTTACGACGTATGTGACCTGGTCCTTAGCGGAGCGGATAGTATTAAGTTCGATACATACATACATACATGTACATCAATTCACAGTATCTGCAAAGTCCAAGTTGCTAACATTCAGAACAACATGATACCAAGATTAGAATATATAAACGAAATGAAATAAGGGTAAAACATTGTGTAAAACTGTTTAGCAAATAGTATAAAGTTAAAGAAAAGTGTTGACTGTTCGAGAGGTCAGTTCAAATTACTGTTTTAGAATGTTGTGTAAGTACAATTTGCTTATTATGATAACTACTGTCGACTGTTGATACTGAGGGTTATGGCGCGGTCACATTCGTCGGACGATTTTGATGCCGTACTGAATTTTCATGCAGGCTGTGACAGAAACAACCACCGACAAGGATCTAAGACAGCCTTTTCCGTAACAAGACAGCTGAATTTTGCAAGACACATGCACGACTATCTCAAGAATGCCCAGTTTGCGATCGTAAGACAATCGCACGACGTATATGACCCGGTCTTAGAAAGAAATAAATTCTACCACAAAGGCAACTACTACACCGAGTAGAATGTGGGGATTTCCTAGACTTGGGGCGCCAGAGATCATGTTGGGCGTTGTGGTCTGGGCGACCCCGACACCACCGCTGCCGTCGGTTGGTTTGTCGGGGTTGGGTTGGCCGGTTGTCGGGCAGCTCTCCGCTCCTCCCTCCGGTCGGCAGAAGGTCGGGTAGAACCCGCAGCACCGGAAAAACGCCTGTCGTTTTTTTAAAAATAATATTCATCAACACATAACAAAACAATAATAAGGACAGTGAGGCGCTGCACTCAAGTTATGAAACTTATTTTAACAACGCCACAAATAAACAAAATAACATAATATAAACACATAACAGTGCGCCGAAGTCCCACCACCCCAAGACATAAAATAATACTAATGCTAAGCAGGTTATAAATAAAGCTGATAGAACAAGGATGACTTCTATATATATAAGGCCACAGCAAGTAAATTTTATGGATGACATCCTCGCGCGCATTGATTTTCGCCTGATTTCAGAAGAAAAAAAACAAGAAATTTTGTTGCCCTGCGACGGTGGTCAACATGCCAAAAAAGGGCAAATATGTCGTGAACGTCCATTGGCAAGACAAGGCTCTGATTTATTCTTTTATTTTTACTTTTGATACAATGTTGTATTTTATTCATTTTATATGTGATGTTGCCACTGAATCAAAACCATTTGTACAATAATTGAAAATTTTATTTAGTCACTTCTTTTTTCAAAGTTGTTTCAGAGACAAATCGGTGTTGTAACAGTTGGCACAATATAGGTAGAGTATGGCTTCCAGACAGTTCAGTTTATGAGTCACTCTGTCAGTGATTGAGCCCTGTGTTCTGCCTGGTAGCCAGTCTCTGAACTCAGAGACCACCAGGGATCCAGCAAACTTGAGGCGCAATTCCTCGTGTTTGATGGCAAGTGTTGACAGTCCAGGGTGTTCCATTACAAATGAATACCCAGTGTAGTTTCTACCTTGAAGATGGTACAGCAAGCTCTTTTTTTGTTCTACATGTATTTAATAAAGACACATCTGCAAGGACAGGTAATACTGTTGAATACAGCGACAGAAGACCTGTTGGGTATGATATCATGTTTTACCGCCTAAATTCTTGTTCAACGAGGTTTACGATCTCAAAATCTGAAAATGTAGGAATCTTTTTTTTTTTTGGCCTGCCTTGTTTTTTTTTTCGCCCTCTCGCATTAATTTTGGAGTCTCCGGAGGATGTCATCCATAAAATTTACTTGCTGTGGCCTAACTGATTGACGAGAGAAATGTCTCCGTCAATCTGATCTAGAAACACAAGGATTACATATTGACCTTCTATATCCGATTGGCGAAACCATAATCGCCAATCAGAACTATAAGAACTGGAAGAAAAAGTGAGGCCTTTTAACAACATAGAGTGTTGGGACTTCTGTTAATCTCCAAGCAGACCCCTTTCGGTGGCAAGACAGTATCCACTAGCCACAGGAGTTTGTACGGCCACCGGAAGGGATCTGCTTGGAGACTAGAGTGATCATGACACCAAAATACGACCTTTTCTTATTGTAGTTGACATAACTAGTATTTCCTAGCTAACGGACACGTTTACAATAAATATACACGGTTCTCCTGTTACATTCGAAATTTCAATTCCCCGCCTCGGAAAAGTCAGCACACGCCAGTTCCGGTAGACGGTTATGTTTTATTTTTGCATTTCTGTATTTTTTCCGGAGCTGACGTCACCCCGTGAAAAAGCTCCGGAAAAAGCACAGAAATTCAAAAATCAAACATAGAGATACAAAAAATTTGCCGCGATTGGGAAGCTTGTCCGAGCGTCTCCAAAAAGGCACTTTTGCAAGGCCGTACAAACAATTTCAAGCTACTATATATTGTATGTATATTTGATATTCATATGTCTTTTACCTACTTTTTTTCCGTGTCATGAGGTCTTTAACTTGTATATCTACCTGTCGGTTCTCCTCGCAATCTAGGACGACGGCCGACTGCTGGTTGATCTCTTGCGGTCGCAGAACCTCCTCGGTGCCGTACGTCAAGAACAAGAAGTAGTACGACCCAACGTCGACGTTGTTGGCGACGCAGTGCGCCAGGTTGACAAGCCCCATGTCGGTGACGTTGAAACTGCCCGCCTCCGCTAGACTCTCTGCGTCACCCTTCACGTGGCAGACGAACTGCACCTGGTTGTGTATTTTGAGACCTGTTAAACTTTACTTTACTATTTATTTCAGGCATCCATGGCCCATAAAAAAGAAAACATACAGATATGAATACACATAATAACAACGGTTAAAATATGACTATGAGTACAGACGGCCCCAGACATTGCGGAAGAATCTGTTGAAGAAGATTACATCGGATTTGAGAACAGATTGGATGATGTTATTTGAGGAGTTGTACAAACGAGATATGAAAGAATAGAAGATATACTGGTACTACATTTTGATTATACCTATATGTCCTTTTCTTATCATTTGTGTAATAAATAATTCAGTCGTATTAATTTCCAGTGTAATGGTTTCCGGTCCTGTAAAATTTTCTTTGTATTAAGTGACCTCCTTTGTTAAGCCATCTAATTGTATTAGTTTCCTTTGCAATATCTTTGTTTTTCCGTTAATTCATTTTCAGTTACTATATTAGCTTAATGATATTCATTTATATGTATTAGTTTCGTGGTTATATTTTTCTTTTCTGTTTATTTCTTTTCATTTATCATATGAATCTCATGTCTATCATTTATTAATTAAGTTAGGAAGGAGGAGGGCCCTGTACAAGCCCTGAAGGCTTCCTACCCCCTCCTGTACTTTGTTTTTCTTTTATGTAATTTTTTACCTATTCAATTTTGTTTTTAAACAGTTGTGCGAATAAACAAACAAACAAACAAACAAGCAAACAAACCTCGGCGGTGTAGGAGGTGGCGCCGGGCACCCTGAAGCCGTGTTTGGCGAGGGCGCGGCCCCCCACCACGAGTTCTGCCGCCTGGACGCGCCGAGAAATGTTCCAGGGTTCGTAGCCGACGGGGTGGTCGCAACACAAGGATGGTGGGACGGACACAGCCACCAGCAAAGCGACAAGAACAAGACCGTGCATTTTAGCGACTCTATCTCTCTGTCTCTGTCTCTGTCTCTCTCTCACTGCCTCTCCCTCTCTCTCTGTCTCTCTCTCTGTCCTCTCTGTTTGTCTCTCTCTTTCTCTCTCTGTCTCTCTCACTCTCTCTCCTCTCTCCACCGTCGGCGGTGTCGGTGAAGATGTGTAACTTGCTGACTTGACAGTACCGTTCAAGAAGACAGGACGATCCGTCCATTTGAGGCGCGGGGGTGTCCGCATTTTATCATAAACTTTGACATGCGTATGCGTTAAGAGAATGTACACTCATTTAAAGCAGATTTTGCTTTAATGAACTGTAAGAAAAGAACATGTAATTTATGAAAAAAATTCTAGATGTGCTTTCATTGACAAATAAGGTTACGCGTATCACCCGCCCCCTCTGACCAACACGTTGGTATACTCCACACACTAGGACATAATATACCACCCAATGTATATAGTAAGCAGGAAGGATGTCACATGTCGGCTGTTTTCTTCTGTCGTCAGCACATCAGACCGTTATATAACTGTCACCGGCGTCAGCCAATAGACCAATTAGCACAATTAGCAGCTCAACCAATGATAGCATGGCAATTATCGGTTTGACCAATGAGAGAGCGGTTGCATGTTCGTCGAATTTTTTGCATGTTTTGATACTAAGGCCACAGCAAGTAAATTTTATGGATGACATCCTCCACAGACTCCAAATTCAATGAGATAGGGCGAAAAAACAAGATTCCTATACTTTCAAATTTTTATATCATCAACCTTTTTAAACAAGAATTGAGGCAACAAAACATGATGTCACAACCAACAAGTCTTTTATTGCTGTATTCAACAGCGCTAGCATTACCTGTCCTTGTAGATCACGGTGTATACATCTGAATTGACGACGACAATTGTGGAAAAAAAAAGCTTGTTGTACAATCATGGGCAGCCACTACATGTACACTAGGCATTCGTGCAATGAACACCTTACACTGTCAATACTTGCCATCAAATGAGAGCAACTGTGCCTCAAGTTTGCTGGATCCCTCATGGTCTCTGAACTGCTAGTCATTTATAACATATTTGCCCATTTTGAAATGTTGACTACCATCGGAGGGCAACAAAATTTCTTGTTTTTTTCCCGAAATCAGGCGAAAATTAATTCAAGCGCTGATGTCATCCATTAAAATTACTTGCTGTAGCCTAAAGCTGAGAAGTGTGGAATCTTGGCTCATCAAATCACTGATTCTTTGCAATCTAACAGTACAGACAAGTCCGTTTCTGATGACAGAATGTTGTTATCTTCCTCCCACGTAGTTCTCTCAATCTTAAACTTGAAGTGGTCCCAGCTTTAAGAGTCTCCCCGGCCCGTTTATATCGGGCAGGCTCCGTTGGATTTTGCCATGTTCGGAGGCGCTTCCAAATTTCCTGTGGAATGCAGAATGCTCGTTGCAATATTGCGCCATCTAGCGGTTTATGGAAAGTCCCTGTCGCATACGTTGTGCGATAGAACCAGGGCAACAATATGAAGACATGATTGGGATACTAAGATTTAACGTAAAAATTCAGCTATTTTGTGAATCGACGTTGGAAAGTTGTTGTATATTCCTGATATTCAGGAAATAAAACAAGGACTAGAAAAATAACGTAACATTTGCAAAGCAAATGCATAAATGTTTACTTTCACATGGTCTAGCCTAACAGATTACTGCTCTGTTTATTACTCAAACACATATGCATCCATATATATGGTGACCGAACCCCTTAAGCTTGCGCGTTGGAGATTTTGACGCCAACCCTGTATTCTCTCCCGTTCACTTCAATAGAATCTGAATGGCATGCATTCTCTTCATCAGACACTTTTGTGAAAATTGTGAGCTTGTGATTAGATTATGCTGTTTCTTTATAGAACTTCTAAATTCCACAACACGAGACACCAAATGTCGCTCGGGTAAAGTATGTGTTGTTGTCACGGTAGGATGATTTGCGGGGAGCTATAGCTTCTTGGATGCCCAGTTCTGGTTAGACTGGTATTGGCTTGAGGCGTAACGCATCAGTTTTGTACAAGCCTCGCAAGGCTGGACTGATAGGTTTGATCCACTCACACAGGCGCACACGAATGGGAGGCGCTCGATAAAATAACCAATTCTGTCCTCTCCACTTTCTTAGGGTCCAGATAGCCTCCTGTGTAGGCCTCCGAACGGGTGGGAGTTTTGATACTGCGTTTTGTAGAGTTGTTGCTTAAAGCGTACTTTTGTCAGCCATCGTACAACCAGCCGGCCAGAGTAGGTCAAACCGTGCAGGTATCAAAACTGCCACCCGCTCAGATCTAGAGGCCTACACAGGAGGCTACGTACGTGCAGAGTGAGACTGATCAATTGGATGGTGTTATAATTACGTTTAGGTAATACTCCGGTTGTAGAGTTGACTAGCCTAGAATGTCTTTGGGTATATGTGTGGTAGCATGGCTGGAATTTTGTTCGCATACCATCAAACCGGCTTTGTGCAAGCTGCGTAACACTGGACACTAGTCTCTGTATCTGTATAGCCATTATAAACGCCCTTCGGCCTAACAGTAACACACCAGCTTCGCAGGCACGCGGCGCGTTGGCAGCTGGCGACATTACACCGAACGACTTAAATATTACACCTAACCTTCGAACATCTAACTCTAAACATTGTGTAAGACTATCTAGATGCCCCTACTGTACTTGGTGGCAGCGAGTTTCACTCTACGATAGTTCTAGAAAAAAATCAGTTTTTGAACACCTCAATCCTTGGTTGATAACTCAGGAACTTGAAATGGGGAAGGGAGTGGGGGCAACCTAAAATTCTGATGCGCTACCCTAGGTGCCCTAGGTATCACACTGCACACTGTGCTACCTGGCTCAAAAAAGTATTTCGAACACTGATTACCCGATATTTTTAACGTCTGATGTAATGGTTCCGGTTGTCATCCTGAGTTTCATTACGAGTTGCTTGCGGCAGATAAAATGAAATTTTATAAGTTCGAGGGTACATGATACCTGTATTACAACCTGAAATGCTAAATCTAACACATAAAATTTATCACCATAAACTATACATAACAAACAACATATAAAAATATACAATAAAAAGCCCGGAGGTATACAATCTCAGATTTTACTTTTTTTTTGTAGTATAATTTTATGTATCATGTATGTTACTTAAGTTACTTTGGTTTTGTATCAATTAGTAATTTGCGTAAATTTGTTTGTTACTTTTGTTGTACTTGTATTTTAGACTGAGTTGATTTGGATGTAAATGCTTTTGTTTAGGGTTTTTCCCGCAGGACACATTGAAAAGCGCCCTCAGGCGATATGTACCCCCTGGTAAAATGAATAAAAACAAAGAAATAAACACACAAACAAAATAATCAGTTTTTGCCGCAATTGTTTTCTATGGAGTTTATCCTACGCGACAATTGTTTTTGAAATGTAAATAAATGAGTTTTCGGCGACTTGTATCAGAATTAGAGAGGTTGAGGAAACAAAACTCAGTTGGTCTTATAGCTGAAGCTTAAGGGATATCCGTCCATCCCGTATACAGTATAAATTGCTTCAAAATTATTACCTGAAAGAGATAGTCGCCAGACTTTAGGGTGTGCAGTCATTTTAGCCGACCGATTCAATTCAACGTTGAACGTTTTCCGGAAATTCTTCGCAATTGGTCACTTTAATTCCACCACCACGTTATTTGTTTTCCCAAATTTATCGTGAGGTGTTATTGAAAAATTCTTCGTGTCGCAAAGTTGAACGCCAAATTGCCCGAAAACCACAACGGAGCGTCCAATGTCCGAAGACTAGTTTTGCCGACACCCCATAAATACAAAATTAACACTCGAATGGAGTCGTTCCCAAAGTCTTACACAAGAACAACTGAATTTATCGTTAAGCGTTGCCGGCCTGCCTGAATTTACCATTAAGCGTTGTCCGTCTACTTTAACCTATCGCAGTGAGCCAGTACCATCCTCCCCTACCCCGTCTATACTCCCACCCCGCCCTCATGCAGACCTTGTCCAATGGGAAGCCGAGAAACCTGGTGTGATCCCCTTAGGTAGTTCACTTTCTCTCGTCAAACCAGTTCTAGCTAGATTCATGCATACATTTGGCCAGAGGATAAAAGGGTGCCAATATAACAGACATTTGGGCGCGTCTCAACTCACCACTTCGAGCTCCTAGTTTCTGGGATCAACAACTAGAATACGGTAAGTTGACATACTTCTTAAAATGTATTAGAAAGATGAGGTGGCGAATTGATGGAAAAACGTAAGATCTCTCTTTTTTGGTCTTTGGGTCGGCAGATTGCCCAAACGAAGTAGTCCCACAAACAAGATCTGTGTCTCTTTTTTATCGTCACCGTGGCCAAATGTTCTCTATTTCTAACGCCGTGGCTTACAAAAGGGAAGAAAATGAAAGACAATGGTCTGAATTCGGTGGAGAGTGATAGAAAGTATAAAACTTTGTAGTTATTTTCTGAAATGTGGTTTAAGCCGGCGCCGTACGTACAGCAGAAAAAATAGGTCGCCCGACAATTCTGCCAGATCATATTGGGCAGCAATGCAACCGGTGTCCTCTCGACATATTTTTCGGGATCGGCCAAAATTTGCAGCTCACCGAGATCAGTCCAATGCAACAGGTAGATTGTCAGGCGAAAAATACGTTCGACTTTCTCTTGATTTTCGTAGCGTGCTTCATGGTTAGCGACCCTGCATCTGCACTAAAAGGTTAAGAGTTCGAATGCTCGCTGTTGTCGCGTACCCGGTACCCGGCATGCACGCTGTTCAAAACGGAGGGACGTTCTAAGCTGGGGTCCACTGTTCGTTGTGCTTGTCGAAAAGAGCTGGGGGAATTTTCCCAGTAAGGAATCTGTAAGTAATGTACATAGCATCTGTCGCGACCAGTGGGCCATTTTTTGTTGTTATTGAAATTTGGTGAACTTCTAGCAATCATCGAATTCGACCGAAGGTCGTTGACAGGTTGACGCCAGCTAATAACGCTTTAATCCAGTTGAGGCCCGTCACAGCTGAGTGTAATTAAAACCAGTTCCTGTCCAATTTTACATATATATAGTTAAGACCCTCTCCCAGGCAAGCAACTGTCATTCCCAGCTAGCAGCCACTTTGTTTAACCCTATCTAGACCGGGCTTTTTTGGCATTCGTGGGGCCGGGGGGGGGGGCTCATTCGGCCCCCCCTCAGAACTCATGAACGGTATATCGTATGATCACCAAATTTTCAGAGGATGGTGTGCTCCTAAAAATAAATCATATTGACAATTTTCATGCCGTTATGACGTCATATGACGTCATTATGACGTCATTAATGTGATTTTAATGGCCAAAACCGTCTAGATAGGTTATTCTATTAAAACGCAACGGTACACAACATGACTTTAACAAAAAGTGTTTATGATAGAATATTAGGGTGTACTGAGACTTATGTTGCCCATAGCAACACCGGTGATGTCATAAAATGACGTCATGCATATTTCAGCTGGCGGCCATTTTGGATCATAAATCTTGAATTTTGAAAAATAGTTTTTTTTCAAGATAAAGTCTAAAAATACATTGGAAATAGACTAATGACGTTCATATGAACCTTTTTTGTAAAAAAAATCGAAGTAGTGATGAAATTTTAAGGAAAATTACCCTTATATACCTAATGTAATGATATGGTCCGCCATCTTGGATTTTGACCAATGACGTCATCAAATTAGCATAATTTATGCACTTTTATTAATAAGAATTACATACAATTACATTAAATGTTATTAATATTAGAAAGCATGTGTAACTTGACATAAAACCCTGAAAAGTCTATTGTTAAAAGGAAAATTACTGAATTTCGCAAAAAATGCCTGTCAGAAACCCGTTGCCATGGCAACACAAAAAATCATAAACTTATCACACTGATACGAAATTGTTGCCAAATATATTTTAGGAAAAGTCACCAAGTTTGGTGGTTCTAGCGCAAGCCGTTCAGACGTTATCCGACGTCAAAGTTGGCGCGGGCACTTTTAGCCCCCCCCCCCCCCGGTCTAGATAGGGTTAAGACCCAAGGGCTTTCTCGACAGTTGGAATTTTTAAATGTAACTTTAACAGGAGGGATCAATTTTTTTGATAAACCTTCATGTGCACAAGAATACAGACAAACAAGAAAACAGTTACTCAACCAACTGGATACATTTTTGGCTGTTTAATGACTGCCCAAAAACAACATTTCATTGTTAAACAAACATGGCTCGTTACATAAGCACCCGTCCCAGCTAATTAATAAGGTATCCAGCATAGAACTGTCCCAGCTAAAGTGTCAGCCTGACGCGTCCAATTCAATGTCAGGGCAGTAAAACTGGATTTTCAAAGTCAATTTTGTGGTCATTGGTTAAACGTAGTAAGTTATAACCAACCCTATTCCATAGTATTCTGATATTTGTGAGTCAAAAATGTGATTTTGCTGACAGAAACCGGTTGCTTGTTTCATAACGTAGGCTGGTTCTAGCTATTTATTGGTGGTACCAAAAAATAAAGGGACTCACGTAGCCTGTTCTTGGGCTATAGCTACTTCAAACGCTTCAAGTATGAAATACTGATGGAAATGTAGCTAAGAAATGGCAGTAAATGTCAAAAGCAGACAGATTTCCCCATCCAGAAATTTTAGTTCTTTTGCCGCCTTGAATTTGCATTTGATGTCTTAAATATTACAAAGGCATAGCTTAGATCTGTAGGTATAGATATGCGACGAAATAATGTTCACGCTTAATCGTGTGTTGATATTGTCCGATAACAACACCCGAGCCTGGAATGGGTCATTAATGAGCAACCACCAGCACCTCGTGGGCTAACGTTAACTAGTCTCTACCAGACTAACAGCGCGGGCTATAATAGGGAAATATTTGCTAGGGGAGTCTGGCCGCCTTGAGGTTGACTGGCGACATCAGCGCGCGCATTAATTTTCGCCCGATTTCGAAACAACAACGAGAAATTCTGTTGGTCTCGGTCGTTGGTCAATATATATGCCGAAAATGGGCAAATATGAAGAAGAGACAGAGCAAAAGCCATGTGTTTTCCTATTGCGACTTCTGCAAGCATAATAATGTGATTAACGTAAGAATAAGGAAGGCGTTGTTGTTAAATTTATCCAAAATGTGACATCATGTGGACAATCAAGGGTTGGGAAATTATCTGCAAACTGGGGCGGAATGAGTTTTAATTGACCAAAATGAGTCAGAGAGCGCATACATGGGTGTTAAGTGAGAGTACAGGTAATTATCCACCTATACCTGTCACCCTTACACAAAAGGAGTGCGTATTACAAAGCAAATCTTTTGTTTCTGCCTCCTTCTTGGAAAGGACCCTTCTACGGCCCAACCTCCCCTGCTGCATTCCGTCCTGGTGACTAACCAAGCTATACAAGCACGGGTAGGGTTTGTCACATCTTACTCCGGACTTTTCCAGTTTTCTGACGCGTCTCTAGGCTGGTTCTCGCTATAACGGCATGTTAACATTCTTTCTCATAATCAGCTACATGCATAGCTATTTGTGACAGGATAATCACGCGAACATGGTACTCTCCAAGCAGAGGGTTTAGGCTTCGGCGTGTTTTGCGGCGTACTTGTTATTGGGCTTTCTTTTTTGTCCTGGTATCGTTTTTTTACGTGACAAATGGTACTAGTAACTGCCTGACAAATGGATACTGCCCGGCCTAGAGCTCTGTGCCTAGGAAATGTAATACTGTCTTCGCAACCACCAAAGATGTGCTTGGAGAGTAACGAATAGGTGGAATTCTGCATGTTGAATTTCCCCAGCTGGATTCAGTAGCCGGAGTTACATAAGTACCCGTCCCAGCTAAGGTATCCAGCATAGAACTGTCCCAGCTAAAGTGTCAGCCTGACGCATCCAATTCAATGTCAGGGCAGTAAAACTGGATTTTCAAAGTCAATTTATTGGTCATTTGTCAAACCAAGGATCCATGGTTAAACGCAGTAAGTTGTAACCAACCAGGCTATTCCATACTATTATTACTCCGTGAAGGAGGCATACCTCCTGCAGGAGTATTGTGGTCAGCCGGTTTTTCGTGTTCGCAGCTAAAACCAACGGTTCCCTTTGTTCAATCAGCATGTAATTTTATACGTCGTCTGTTCGCAATGGATGCAATTAATTCGCTATTCATACATAATATGCTAGATGCGTGTTACAAATAAGTAATGGACAAACTTCGAAATGCTGAGCTTCTGGCTGCATGTTATTTTTTTAATAATGTACTCATAAGGACTTGATATACTCAAAAGTGGCAGAGGCTTTAGTGAACGCCCCGAATTCCAGCGAGAAAGTGTAGCATGAAACCCTGGCATTAGGAGATTATTATTGGACTACAGACAACCAACTTAACACACTTCAGTAAGCAACAAAAAAGCACAGCATTCATATGCAGACACTGGAACGGAATTTGAGGGCATTACTAAAGGTCTTTGAACATAACTTATTGAATGATGTGTGATAACGTAGGATCAACTACTTGCATCATAAATTACTTTAATTTCATTTCATTCCTTGTCGTCATTAGTGAGAATTTGTCACCGTGATCAGTACTAATTCAAATAGTATTTTTCCTTTTTGGGACCCTCAACATTAACAGAAACATTGTTGTCTTTTCAGGGACACCCCTTAGAATTGGTCTTTTCCATTTGATGGTACCACAGTGTCTACATTCTTCAGAACAGCTACCCGACAAGACGCGACAAGATGCGACAACTCGTTCTGACCGTGTTTCTACTGGGTACTCTGGCCGTGACTTCGGCTCAGGTAGGTGTCCTCCCTTTTAATTTTTATGACCTAGTTAACTTCTGTTCCTTTCTTTTCAACAGTAAATGCTGGTGAAAGGCACTCGTATGTGCGAATTCGATTAAATCGCACCAAAATATGCGGTAGCAGAACAAAAGTATTTCACTTATGGTGTTTTTGACATATTGGAGATCCCCAAAGTGACTATGAGTTGCAAATTACTGTGTATGAGTTGCAAATTAAAGTTTGTTAATTAATTAAGGACGAATTAAGATAAACATAAAGCTTACATGTTTAAGTCCAGAATTAAAGGAATAAATTATCTGGAATTGAAGAAACATTTGTCGGCTTGTTCGCTTTTTACGCTCTTTTTTTTTTTTGGCGTCCGGCGGAGGTGAGGTGAACTACGACCGGACAAATATCTTGATCCACCTCGCACAATCTGAAAAATGACTATATATCGTTCAGCATTAATGTCCACCTCACAGAAATTTCTTTACTACTTTTTTAAAGATATTTTCTACTTTATATGTATATAAAAAGATATTAACTACTTTATATGTATAACTTTTATTGGGGCAGTTTTGGGGTTTGAAGTTATTCGGACATGGAACGACCCACGCAGCTCTGATCACAGCTCTAGCGTCTTTCGTACCTGTGTTTTTCTTTCGCCATTTACCTACTGTTACATTGTTACATATCCATCATCAGGCAAAACTGCCTGTGACCTATGTGGTCTTTTATAGGACTACTTTTCCTAACCCAGCACTTCTACCAGATGGCACACTTGTATCACTCCGCCCTAGCCCTCGCTAGGTATCAGACGTATTAAAAGCTAAGTCTCCTAAAACCAAGATTGTCGAGTGTTCAATCGGAGTTACGACACGACGGCAGCACAACACCTACTGATTTTCAAAATAATGTTACCTGCAAAGTAAGGACCACGATGAAATTAAAGTTGAGCCTCTTTTCCTGGGTGATACCAAAGAACTTATTAAACGTCCATCGTGTGTATGAGTTGCAAATTAAAGTTTGTTCGGTTCAAGTCCACTAGTCCTCCACTGGGAGGCAAAAAAGGGTGTGAAAAGCAACCGAGCCGGCAAATGTTTGCTCATATTGCGACATTTTGTATAGCATACCCTGTACTTCAACATATTTTTTCTTGTGCACCCTTCTATGAATTTTGATGCGTCTAAGTCGAGGTCCTAAAAACATGTAACTCGTACATAGGCGAGACGTTGTGTTCTGCTACCTTGACCTGACATGAGGTCCTTGTGTTGGGTAAAAGACCGGCGTGGATTAGCTAAAAGTAGGTCACTTGCACTTTTACTAAATTGTGACCGGGAAATGCATGGATTGGGGAAAGGAGGGGGGGGGGGTTATGACTTAAACTGAGCATCAATCGATATCCCAAAAATGTACCGACCGTCGAAACGGATCTGCGACAAACGTTTCCGTAACAAGATATCCCGGGGTGAGGGCGGGGGAACCGCCGGGCCTTTTACAACCCTGCCTGCCCACAACATTCAGCTTAACTCCCGTTCCTTTCAAACAGGGCAGCTGGGTGTTTAGGGAGGGTGGAATTATAGCTGGCCCTCACTTGTAGTTACAAGACAGCCAATTGTTGCACGATGCTTCCACGACTGTCTTAAAAATGCACCCAACTTGTCGTACGACGGTTAAAGGGCCGGCTTAGGGGTGTTTTACCCACCCCAGTCTAGCCTGGTTACCATTCTCCACAGGCCGGCTAAGGGATGTTTTATCGGCCCCAGTCTAGCCTGGCTACCATTCTCCACAGGCCGGCTAAGGGATGTTTTATCGGCCCCGTCTAACCTGGTTACCATTATCCACAGGCCGGCTTAAGGGTGTTTTACCGGCCCCAGTCTAGCCTGGTTACCATTCTCCACAGGCCGGCTAAGGGATGCTTTATCGGCCCCAGTCTAGCTCGGTTTATAATACCATTCTCCACAGGCCGGCTTAGGGGTGTTTTACCGGCCCCAGTCCTACTAAGCATGGGCCTCTACTGACATGCAAGATCTTTCCAGCTGGCCTTTCTAACTATTGCTGTCCTGTGGCGAACTAATTGAAACTGACTCTGTAAAAACCCCGGCGTGCGCTAATAGACCTGGGACAATTCTTCAATTTTGTTAGGTACCAAAGCTAGTCGGACTCTGCTACCCAGTCCCCATTTATTATAGACCACATAAGATGACCCCGCTAAGTTACTAGTACTCCTTTGCATGACAATTAGGCTAATTTTCTTGTCCACCGACTTTTCATAATTGAGCTCCGGGGGAAAGCATGATGTGACAAGGCTTTGCTTAGTTCCCCCACATTTAGAGGCTGGTTACCTCCAACTCGATCGGAAGTCCATGATAAAAACCTTAAAAGTTCCCAGCAACTCTGTATCCCACTGGCAAAAACAAACCGTTACAAAAATAGCCCTATCCCGTACTTCACTTACCTCTTGAACAAATACTCCTGTTAAAATCTCCAAGTGTCAATTATTACAACTTATTAAGAACCTCTTTAATTCTTTATAACGTCATTTAATCTCAATGTAATTATGTAATTGTATACATGTTTTTTAAATTTGTTATCATGTTGATCATGTAATATAGTAATAGATTTGTTATCATGTTGATGTAATATAGACCATGTTTAAAATGCGCAATTCAGCCTCTTTGTATGCAAATGAAGCTGCCATGTATTTTAAGATGTAAATGACCGAAGTCAATAAACTTGTTATATAAGGCTAGAAGGCATCATTATCTGCTTGAGTCACACACACACACACAAACTGACGTTCTGCAGACGTGATGCATTGTGGTCGTGGTCAAAGCTGAAGGTCCATTGGCTTGTAACAGGCCCCCATGTCGACCATTTTGCAACCATCCTTTCACCTGTCATATTCTGAGACGCCGATGATACATGTACCGATGCTACTGGGGTTGTAGGACTTTCCTTGATTATACCAAAAGAAAATAAAAGCTCTTAAGGTTATACAAAGGAATTGTGATAGCTGGTTATCGGAAGAAGTTAATCAGTATCGTAAGACAGCACATAATTCAAACCACGGGACCATTCGTCGGTTTTGAATAACAATGACAAATCCACAGGCATTGACATAACAGTAATCAATCTTAATTGCCTTCCAGATAACCCCAGTGAGTAATCCTGCCTTCTACCCGTACGGACCCTATACTGCAGACATTTTGGACCCTACCGCTGATGACGGATCATCGGGATCACAGCCCCTCACCACCCCATTTCCATTCTTTGGAAATAACTACGATGACCTTTACGTAAGTATGCCGTAGGGGACCGTCGACTGTGGGTGTCCGCAGTAATGTATTTTCCACAGGCTACGCATTCTAGTTGGTAATGCAGCTGCTTTCACCACCAGATGTATTCCCTAAAATAACTGCCAATCAATCTGTAAAACATTTAAATCACCTGCATAAAGTAAAGTACTAAAGGTTTTGCCTTTGTAGCTACATGTAAGTCCTCTGTGTCTTCCCCAGGTCAATACCAATGGTGACATCTCCTTCGGAGGCGCGGTAACAGGCTTCACACCGACTGCGTTTCCAGTGACTGGCAACAGAGTCCTCGCCGTTTACTTCACCGACATCGAGACAAGCAATTCACCCCGGACTGGTTACATTTACCATCGGGAAACAACTGATGCTGGTATACTGGCCAGGGCAACCACGGACATCCAGACAGCCTATCCCACCGACCATGGAAGCTTCACGGCGACCTCCGTCTACATCGCAACCTGGCACGAAGTTGGGATTTTTGGCGCGAGCGGGGATGGATACAATCTTGTAAGTTCAATTCTTAAAAAGTTCGACGTGGGTTCTACGGGTTAATCTGGGTTACAGTACCAAGTAGTCTGGTACCGACCTGAATAAAAGTGACCTTTCGACATTTACTGAAGTAACTGCCCTATGTTTCCTTGTTGCCACATGACCATAGTGTTACTTTTAGGGATGACTTACTTCCCAATGGACTCCCAATATGCCAAAACGTCCCAGTGTATAACCATACACATCTGTTTGCTTCTCCTCTAGCGCAACACATTTCAACTGGTGCTGATTACGGATGGCTGCAGGTCCTTCACCCTGTTTAACTACGATCGGATCGACTTCCTACAGGGGAGGTCCAACGACGGGGATGGCACTACTGGCACAGGGCCGAACCCTGCACAGGTATGGGCACCACATTGAATCCAATTTTTTCTTTAACTTAAAAAATCACTATTCAAACATGTCAGCTAACATTTGATTTAGTACAAGACCTGCAATGTACGTTCAGCCTGATTCAACAACTGGATCGTGCAAGGCTACGAACATATTTCAAATTACTGCTTTTCAAGAGCCTGTTATGGCCTCACACCGATAGAGCGTGACGCAACATTGCTGCATTGTGGCGGCAATGCGTTGGTGTACATAACCTGGTAACCATACCATCATGAGCTCCCCAGTTTCTCTACGGGCAGATTAGCACACGCCGGAGAATTTCCATAGTAGCAGAAAGGCCTGCTGAAAAGACAGGCTGTCAGAAAAAAAGCCGATATTAGGGCCAGAACAATACGCCGGCTCGAGGATTATGCATGGTTTACCAGGTCATGGTGTACACATGTATATTTGTTAAATGCAGCTAAATGTGACGTTTTTTTGTTGTCGTTTTCTGTATGTATGAAAGCTTTTCCATATCCATGACTTTGAAAGAGCAAGAAGGCAGGCCTGACCTTTCTCTTGTTTACAGGTTGGGATCAACGGAGGGAATGGAATCCACTTTTCGCTTCATCCGTACTCGAGGACCACCGACCTGTACAACCTGCCGACATGGACCGATCCGGATGTGGCGGGAACGCCTCCTGCGGGCCGCTGGTATCAGAGGACTGACCTGGCTGCCGTCGGCGGCACCCCAGAACTAGGTACGGTATCTCCTGCCTCATGGCAAAACATCACAGTTGTGTTGTGCAATGTGTGTGTGTGTGTGTGTACATGTGTGTGTGTGTGTGTGTGTTTATATATATATATATACATGGTTTGTGTGTGTCCGTGTGTGTACATGTGTGTAGGAGCTAGGAAGTACAAACACAACAACACATAGTTCAATCCAAATTACTGAGTTAACACCATCATTTGAAAGGCGAGTGGAAAGTGTTCTCTTTCTAAAATAAATCTATTCCTCTTTGGCATCGTAGTCTGCCCTTCCAAGTACCGCCTTCACGGAGATACGTGCCTCAAGCTGCATCAACGCCCCCTTACTTATGCAAGTGCATTGGCAAAGTGTGAGGAATTGGGGGACGGACTCTTCAACATCCGCAGCCAGGAGGACAACGAGTTGTTGGTCGAACTCCTTACTGGCTACCAAGGGTAAGGGGAAATCTGCTATATACATGTCAAACAAGTATTTTACATACGCCACAAAAGCAGTTACTGAAGCAAATGGATATGATTTTGAAGTCAGAGACACTGATATTGATTTTGACTATCTAGAAAAAGCAATGTTAGATAGGGCCCTATTGAAAGAAATTTGTTCTGGTCTGGTTCCGGCTGAACAGGCCGGCAATAGATAGATAGATAGATAGATAGATAGATAGATAAATAGATTGATAGATTGATAGATGATTTTGGAAATGGTCAGACGTTTCAGGTAGCATCCACTACCTATCGTTAGTAACACTAAGTGAGGTCTTGAGATTAACAGGTTTATAACCACGAACTAATAATTGCTTATAGACAAAAGGTAGTGGATGCTATCTGAAACGTCTGAACGTTTCCAGAATCTAGTATCCAGTTGCTTGAGTAACTGTTTGGGGCGTATCTTATTACCTGGATATGACCTTTATCGAAGTATGTTAAGTGCTTGTTGACTTTTTTTACGTTTTTCGTGACACTAGTTGAGTGCTAACAGTGTTATCCTAATGCGTTGTATTATTATCATTGATCATAGTCGCAATGGGAAAGGGCGCGGCGTGTGGGCTGGTCTAACGGATGAAGGGACCGAAGGCTCGTGGCAGTGGCAGGACGGCACCCCACTTGATACCAGCGGCTACACCAACTGGGCCGCAGGCGCTGATGCAGTTAACGACGAGTAAGAAAACAACACAAAGCCTCGTTGAACGACCATTCACTCACAATATCTAAATTTCTGAATGCCATAGGAACGATTGTATTTTCTACCTGTGTTGCAGCAACAGGTATTCAAACATCTAACGACTCACATACAATGAATGAATGAATGAATGAATGAATGAATGAATGAATGAATGAATGAATGAATGAATGAATGAATGAATGAATGAATAGCCTTTATTTTTACTGGAATGCCCTGTCGGCCTTAGCCACTCTTTACCAGAGGTCCAGTTGTCAATATGTCATACTCCCTCGCACATACGCATGCGTGCACACGCACAGACCTGCAAACATGCACAAACCTGCATACATGCACACACACACACACACACACACACACACACACACACACACACACACTTGCACGTACAAATTAAACATGCACACACACACTTGCACGTACAAACATGCACACACACACACACACACACACACACATGCACGTACAAACATGCCCCCCCCCCCACACACACATAATTATAATCACACACATTCATATATGATGCAGTTTTGTCATGGCTGAAATGTTTGAACTTCATTCTGACAATGAGTATTTTCCCCTGATGTATTTTCTAGGGCACGTAACTGTGTCTACCTGGACATGGGTATGGGTTGGCAGTGGTACATCCAGGAGTGCAACAAGAGTTGGGAGAGAAACGCTTTCATCTGTGCAAGGGACGCCGTCGCCGAAGCAATCGGATGCGAACGTTAAACATTTCAGGATTTTGTCAACAGCCTTGTAGTTTCTGTTAACATCATTTATTGGCAAATGTTATGTTGGAGCAATGCAGCATCTTAATCATCTGACTAGCAAATGTCCTTGAAAATACTACAGCTGTATAGTTACTATACTCTAGGCCTCTGACTTGTAAACAGCTCTTGTCTAAGCCATGCTCGATACATGTCCAGACGTGTTTTCTTTACGTCTCAGGGGCCTTCAACTTTGACACTTACCCACAATGCATCCCGTCGCGCATGCCCAGTTGAAACCCTGAACCCACTTATTGTTTTTCAGTCCCCAAAGGTCTAAAATCTATATTTCCATACCTACTTCAAACTGATGATTTGCTTGTATATGAGTACGTACATAGTCATCCTCAACTAACTCAGAGGAAAAATATTTTTAGACAATGTACATTTGTACATGTAATACTCTCATCTAGGGCTGCGTACCGGTCCACCTGGACCGATAGATAGGATTTGAAGCTCAAGGCCCCCAAATTATAACCCTGTTCCTAGTCCTCAGTTTCTGTTTTGCTAGTCAGATGAAGCGTTGCCATTGACCTTACAGAGACAGCTGCAAGAAAACAGTTTGACAGGGCTGATGACAAAACCAGTGCTGACCTCTATTCCGTTTCAAAGTATCGGTGTCATTGTGGGCAGAATGCTTTCTTTGTGGGCTCGAATGGTTACATACAGCTTTCTCTCCTAAGCAGTTATGAGAAAGAATAATTGGACAGGCTACTAATACATGTAGATGCTTGCTCAACTGTCTGGAAATGGGCCCCACCCTATATATATCAGACTGAGAGGTGTGGAAAGAACTTTAACTTCTTTAAGTTTGGAACCCTCTCACTCTATTGTTCACTCACCCATTCCTCGTGCTTGATCTGCTTTGCACCAACCATCACAACCTCAATCCTGCGAGTTCACAGGAATGCACACGATAAAATTGCATTTTCCTATGGAATATACTGGAAACGGAATAGTGGTTAAAGATACTTACAACCCCACACCTGTTCTACACCCAAGTCACAGGGGGTTCTGCCTCAAGGACTATGCAAACATTGGACTAAATATCCCAGCCACCCTCTTAACTACCACCCTCCTTTCCTTGTATCAAATTCCTTTGGCAGAATACGTCAACACAGCACATTCCTAGACAGCACACCCTAAGGGACAACACATCCTTAGAGACAGCACACACCCAGGGACAGCACATCCTTAAAAACAGCACATTCCCAGGGACAACACATCCTTACAAACAGCACATTCCCAGGGACAGCACATCCTTAAAGACAGCAAATCCCCAGGGACAGCACATCCTTAAAGACAGCAAATCCCAGGGATAGCACATCCTTAAAAACAGCACATTCCCAGGGACAGTACATCCTTAAAGACAGCAAATCCCAGGGACAGCACATCCCTAGAGACAGCACACTCCCTGTGACAGCACATCCTTGAATACAGCAAATCCCAAGAGATAGCATATCCCTAGAGACAGCACACCCCTAAAGACAGCCCATCCCTACAGACAGCCCATCCCTACAGACAGCGCATCCCTAAAGACAGCGCACCCCTAAAGACAGCAAATCCCTTAAGACAGCCCATCCCTAAAGACAGCGCATCCTTAAAGACAGCGCATCCCTAAAGACAGCGTATCCCTGAAGACAGTGCGTCCCGAGAGAAAGTACACTCCAAAGAAAAACACATTTCCAGAAAAATTGAATTCAATGTTTTCCCAAGAAAGTACGAAAAAAGAAGTTGATTTCATGTATCTATTGATCATGCAAGTGAGTGTAACACCAATCATTTGAAACAGTGTCAAGCCCGCATGAATAATTACTATTTCAGTTTATCAAATACACTATTTGCCCTTATAGTGGATCAAGTTGGGCCACAAGGACAATGAAAAAAAACTTGTAGGACGTTTTAAAAAAATGTGAAGAGATAGACGACACGGAGTAGATACACAGAAAGAAAATTGGCTTGGAAAAATCTAAATTTAACTGCCCTTGCATACACATGTATCTTTTCCAATTTGCCCCTTAAAAAGACAGTAAGGGACATACATGATGGCATTTGTTGATATCTTACATGTAATTTGCAGCTAAGTTTGCAAAGAAATTGCCCAGGGGGGACCTCGAATTTTGGCACAAAAATTGTATAAGGTTTAAGGTACGTAGCTAGCCTCTATCACAATTATCCTATGTAATACTAGGTACTAGGTAGGCATCCTTTCATAATAAAAATAGTAGAAAATGTAACTGTCATTATTTTAGGTTGCTAGCCAGAACTAGGTCCACCCTGGTTTTCTAAACATCTCTGTATTCAAAATATTTATTAATAAGTCCATAGAATAGTATCATATTAATGGGGTCTAGATCTATTCATCAATTCTTTGTGGTAACTATAGTACAACACATATATTATAAAAAATTCTGCATGTTTTTTTTAAAGGTGTGATAGTGTATTACAAAAGGTGTGATGGTGTATTATAAAAGGTGTGATGGTGTATTATTGATGATATAACAGAATATTAGTCACCTTAAAGACATTTTAGATGTTAAATGGCAGATGTAGGCTGAAGCTGGGACCTGTTTAATATCCTGGTTCTCTAATTTGTTTAATTTTGTTTTTGTCCAAAATTGGAAACAAACAACACAAATCATAACCATTGAACTCCAAGCAGTCAGGCCGAATTACTATTACCAGTCTGGAACTATTGAAAAGCATCATATGTACATGTCTAAAGCACCCAGTCAAGCAACAGTCCCAACATTTGCCACTAATGTCTGAAGGTTCGTGAGAAAATTCTTTTTCTCAAAGTTGTTAGTATTTTGGTTTGGTATCGAATACTGTTGTTTGAACCTTGAGTGTTTTAAGTAGTCCACCTGTGCTATTATTAATTTCCCCCTAAAAAAATAAGAACTAAGAAATGCAGTTGATGTTGCCTAATTATGAACCACCAAAACCAACACAAATGTGTAACTGTACAAAAGCCACTTCAGCGGTGTTCAGGTCTAGTCTGCATCTGCCATTTTATATGTAATTATGTAATAATTTCAATAGTTTTACTGCATGCACAACAATTATATTATATATAATACGCAACGTATATATGAAAACTTTAGAATCTATTTCTTTAAATTCATAACAATATCACATATTGGTGCCGATGGAATTTTTCACCCAATTCAAACTTCAAAGATCATATCCTTCAAAATGTCTTGAAAAATATACTTCCTCCGCTTTTTTTAGTAAAGATTGCACTGAAAATGTCCTAAGGATGACAACTTAGTCTAAATGTATTCTACACTTTGAATGCAATCCTTTATATTCAATCAATATGTGATATTGTACTCTTTTTTAAGTAAGTTCTTATAATTCTATTCTCTTGATTGTGTCACACTCCCAACAAACAATACAATAAGAACTAAGCGCAACTGTACACTTCTAGATCTTTTAAAAGAAAAACATAAATGCAAGGTGTCAGTATTTTGGATAAAACTACCACCAGTGCAAGATACAGGAAACAGAATAAGTTCACAAACATTACAACTGTTACAGTTTATATACAAGGTTTGGACAATGATGGCTCGTGGTGCTTAGAAATCTGTAAAAGAAGAAAAAATAGTTGCAAGAGAAATGATGAAGAAAGAAACACCTTTGGAGAAAAGTTTGCACCTTGAGACATCTTTATCCAGCCCCAATTCTTAAGATTGTGACATATCATCTTATTTTCTTGTAGAAAACTAGTCACCTCTATTGTCATTTCATTTCTTGATTTCAACCTTTGACAATAGATGTTATTAAAAAAAAACATGAGTGTCTTGTTATCATTGCAAATATAGTCGGCTTGTAACATAGTCGAATGAACTTTTTGCAAACTACCGGTATTGGCAACTCTTATTCCAAAATACTACTGGTATTAGTACAACGAAAGGCAATGATTATCTAGAAATACAGAACCAAGCTGCCAGATTTTATACAAGCAATTAAAGTGTTGCTTGTTATTCAACTTACTTGTTATTCAAATGAAAACATACCTTGCGAAAGGGTTACAGCCCAATTTATTGCTGTGGACCCGTGGAGGTCATTGAAAATAACATTTGACACTCCCATTACACAGTGTACTTCTTTGGAAAAACATATGAATGAATATAGTACCCTAAAGGCTAAAAGTACATCTTAAGATATGGCAAACTGACATTCCAAATGGCTAATTTGCGATGCCGGATGGTCCTTGTTTGGCATGCCATCAATTTGTTATTTATATTATTTTACTCTTCATTTGCACATTTAATAAAACCTAATACAAAGAAAAAGTACAAAAGGGTGTGCTGGGGGAGGATATTGTCTATCAAAGGCCTTCCCCGAACTAAATGACAACAAACAAACAGAATTTTAAAAGTTGCCTAATTGGTTAACTTTGGCCTTATATCCAGAACTCACACTCAGTACATTGCTAACTCAGTACGTCGTACTTTGTGTTCTATCCAGTGGACTATGCACCCTTCTGGGATAGACCGGTTTTAAGTGGCACTGACCAGATTATTACACTCCATGAATATGGTGTGTATAGTTTTCAGTCTGGATTATGTTTTTATGCATATCTCAAGGTCTGTTTGATGGAATGCATTCACATTTGGCAGGTGGTTAGTTGGGTTGGAGGGGATTCTGTTAGACGACCTTGGGCCCCTGGTGATTGACCTTGGTACTGCAGTAAGAATTTTTTAATCTACTGTTGGCACTGGAAGGTCTGTGGTTGTGATGTTAGGGTTGCATATAGTTGTTGACGTAAGGGTTTAGTGGTGTAAATTTAGGCCCCCTAGATGTTTACTGTGGTCCTGCGGGTAGAATGGCCGCTTGTCCGGCTGGATGTTACTGTGATTCAGCCTACAAGGCAGTCTCCTGTACCGGTGACACTATGACGGTTTGTACATCAAGTTCTCCACTAATTAGTCTAACCAGAGAGGTTCTATCAAATTGATAGGGTACCGGCCTGGTATGCTGACGACGTTATGGTTATTCTGGTTAGCCTCCTGTGTAGATTTGTGGCAGGCAGCGTTTGTTTGTTTCTATAAGCGGTCATCAAGTCTGCAACGCTAGAGGATGCTGGGAACTACAGTTGCACGGCAGTGAACTACAAAGGGAAGGACGCTAAGTCGCACGTGCTTAAAGTTGTGTAAAAACTTTTTGATTTATATTTGGGCAGACACTAAGAATTTAGAATCATTTAAGAAATTTGTAGACAAATTTTAACTACAGGGGTTGGGACAGAAGAAAAGATTATATTTACAGTAATAAGGCGCAAAGAGGCCAAGTATGAAAAAGTATCCCTGTCCTTGGTGCTGAACGCCATCAACTGGTATGTCGTGTGGCGCAGCGACAGAGTACTCGACTCGGAACTAAGAGGTCCCCTGTTCGAGTCCTGACATGCCACTGACCTTGTGCCTTTGGGAAAGGCACTTTACACGACTTTCCTCACTTGACTCAGGTGTAAATGAGTATTGTCCTGTATTTGTCCTGTGTTGGTGGCGGCATAAAATAAGTTGAAAAAACTTGAGTGTGCCGTCACGATGTCGTGTCTCGAAATGTTTGAATAAAAAAACCCGCCATCAACTGCAATGCACAACAGATCGGGATGTTTTTTCTATGTGATTTTTTCACTTTTAGAAATATTTACAAAAAATGGTAAATAATGGTAGAATGGTCATTGCTCCCATAAAAGTAGGTGCTAAACCGGCCATTCTGTCTGGTTCTGTCTATCTTTAGAATTCACTGCAGGACACTGGTGGGTCTTTTTCGGAGGACCGTCTATGCATGGCACCCCATGACACCCTATACTTTGCACGGATGTGTGAATTGCTTTCTTCCCAGCCAACTGACCTATTTACAAAAATGGTAAAAAATGGTAGAAAATATTTGTAACAAATGATAGAATGTTGGTACCATTATTTAGAAACTATTGAAAATATCATATTTCACATCATGAATATTTCCAATGTTTTACAAAAATTTGAACTGGGGAAATATTTGTAAAGTTGAAATCACATTCAAGATATTTTCAAAAAATTCAATCTCTTATACAAATAATTACAATAAATTGAAAATGTTTGTAAATGATGACAATGACATACCTTGCGGCGACTTGGAATTGACTCTATCACAACCAACACGTCTTTTATTCCTGTATTCAACAGTATTAAGTGACCATGAAGATGTGTATACAACTTCAAACTAGAAAAATTATAGAAAAGAGCTTGTCGTACCATCATGGGAGCTACTACACTAGGTATTCATGTATGCGATAAAACACCTTAAACTATCAACACTTGTCATCAAACGCGAGCAATTGTGCCTCAAGTTTGCTTCATCCCTGATGGTCCCTGAACCGATAGACATTTACAACTATTTGCCCATTTTTGGCATGTTGACCACCGTCAGAAGGCAAAAACAAATCTTGTTTTTCTTTTTCGAAATCAGGCGAAAATCAATGCGCGCGCTGATGTCATCCATAAAAATTACTTGCTGTGGCCTTGTCTTAAAATCAAACCCAGTACATAGCGATGAATGGACAACCTTTCATTTACGTTGACAGCACTGACAATCTAAATGAATGAGAAAATGCCTAAAACAATCCGGGCTTACCCTCTGCCTAAAGAGTACAAGTAGAGGATTAGCCCTTGACAGCGAAAGATTGTGCTACACAGGCTACCCCGCATTAGTCAAATAGTAGCTGGTATAATAATGGACTGTATCAAGCCACTTTTAGTACTGACATATTTACCTATAATGCGGCAGTGCATAGCGCTGTTATAGTGCCCCAAATCACCATGTTTCGTATATTATACATATTAGGCCATGTTGATATGATTAAATGATACCCTCTTGGAACCTCAAAACTGATGCGAGCATGAGAATAAAAAGGTTTGGTCAAAAATTGCATTCATTATGAAATCTACGTGACCAAGCAACGATTTACTGGTAAACGGATGTTGTTGCTAACGACTCTGTGTTCTCAATGGCAGACATAGGTAGTTGTTTATGCCATGCACAGTCAGACATACTTAAGTTTGTAACCTAAACCATGTCGTACTGACAGACGTAATAGTTGTTCCTTCCACACGGCATGTCGTCCCAGCGGAAGTTTGCCAGAGGCCACAGGTGCACACAGTTGCTTGTGTCGTCACCGTTTGGTTCTCCTGAAAGGTGATATGGTTTAGGTTTATGACCCACGAGGTGTTTATGGAGACATAACGCCTGGCGTTATTATATATCCAATTAACCGTCAAACCACCGTAGTTTTTTGCGACGAATCTTACCGTATGGGGTCAAAACTGGCCCCATAATGTTTTGCACGAATACGATTTTTAGTGTGACTCTTTTTGCGATTTGTATGTATGTATTGTTTCATTAATCTATGAGGGATAGTTTGACATGATTAGGTGTGAATAATTTCTGCTCATTATCATAATTTAATTCAATTTCACTAGAGGTCCACAGGCAGCCATGTTGATGACCTTTGAACCCAATCCCATAGGCAACTATTGAGTTTCCTGATTAAATATTGCGTTCATTCAAAGCATGAGGCTATTACAGCATAAAGCTCAAGCAAACATATCATCTGGAAGAAATTTCGGGGACAACAGATCAGAAGACGCAGAGGTGTTAAAAAATGCATAACATTTTTCTGCGGTCAATTTTGACCCCACTGGACAACGCATAAACTTTCTAGGATAACTCAATCAACAATGAGCCAATCTCAGTAAAACCGTATAAGAAGTTACAAGACATATATACAAACAAACGCATAGGAGGAATTTCGTTTTTGACAAGAAATGTCAAAATGGCGCATATTTATATACGTCTGGGGTCAGTTTAGACCCCATACGGTGGTTTGAGGGTTAAAACCGCGACTGACATTGTTAGAAGTTCAAATCGATCCCACAAGTACCCATTATTAGCCGACTATTATGCATGACTTTCTTCTTTATCAACACACTAAACCAATAGACCTCGAGGCCTGGCTATATAGTAATATAAACATGCGTTCATATATGCAACACAACACGTTCTCTTCAGCATGGCATCAGTAATATTTGAATTAATATTAGACAAGATATTACACACCTGGAGCCCAGTTGCTGTAGAGCAGTGGTGTCCCATCAGCCCACACGAACTGACCCTCCACGTCCCGGTCAGTCAGGCCGATCCACACGTCCTTGTTGGACACGGACAGAAGCTGGACAAGAAAGTCCTGATCCTGCTGGTCTTTAACGGTGGCCAGAATACCTCCTCCTTCTGCACACTTCATCTCGGACTCGGAGAATGTCCCTTTTGTGTCAGACATAATGTAGCACTTCCCGTTATACATCGTGCAGTCTGCAATAGCATAAAATAAAATTAATGATTTGAAGGTTAGTTACACGCTTTGGAAATCATCAGTGTACACGTGTGTAAAATATTTGTAATGTAGTATGAGTACTTTAAACGTTTTTTACAGCACGAACTTGGTCTTTTACATGATTTGTATAGTTTTTTAAGCAACAACAATGTTTAGGCCACGGGGTTCATGGAAATGGTATCTCCTCAAGTTCTATAGTAGGTGCCTAAAGTTGTTGTGCTTTACGTTTTTATAAATCAGACTGAAGTAGAATGTGTTCAATATAGAATGGGTAAGGTATAAATTAAAATAAGGTATAATGTTTTTTTTATACGAATCATCGTCGTTGTTGAATTGTTAAATAATATAAACCAAACCACGATAGAAGCATTTTTTTATTATCTTACCATCACAATGGAAGGAGCCGGGTGTGTTGACACATAGCTGGTGTTGTTCACACGCGTTCAGGCTAGCATTTTGGCATTCATCTACGTCTGTAACAAATTACCATCATGTGAAATAAGAATTAACATCAGTTGAAAAGATGGTAAATTTTATTGTACAGATAAGCCGGAGGGCCTCGTTTTTCTAATCAATCAATTAATAAATTATTTTTATCAATTCAAAATGACAATAATGTAGCTAAAAGGATCTTCATATCAATGATATGTTGACCAGATTACAGTACTCTAGAAGCCATTAAAATTGTTACGAATAATTAATTAACTTACGCTTGGAATGAAATAAATCATTTCTTTGTAGGATAGTTTGTAGAAAAATAGTGTCAGGAGTGATTCTCGGTTTGTGAAGGTAGGTCTTTATAATATTCGATATCCAAGCATAACTTCAACATGCCTAAAGGTTCTTGTTAAGTCAATTGTAAAAAGGAAAACTTGACATATGTCTCAAGGTATGTTTGTATATCGAGTTTTATACAGCAAAAATAAGACGATGTTCGAAAATGTAATGATACTATTTTACTTCAAAGCATTTCCAAACATCGACATTTTTCTGTTACCTTCACAGTTGTCTCCCTGGTATCCTTGCTCACATGTACAGTAATAGCCACCGTCAGTGTTGGTGCAGGTGGAGTGATCAGGACAGTAACCAGCATAACGGCACTCGTCGATATCTATGAGATAACAAAATTTTAAAAAAGTTTGTCAATGACAAGTAAAGGATGACAGCAAGTGTGCAACCGCATGATCAGGGTAACACAATTTCTAATATATTTTCATCTTTTGTTGATAGGTAGCTGTGTCTATATCTGCAGGATCAAGATAAAACGCATTAAGAAAGTCTTAAGAATACGAACAATTTACCTGTGCAAACTGGCCCGTCGTATCCTGAGAGACACTGGCATGAATAGGTACCTGGGCGGTTGATACACCTGGCATTGTGGCAAATGTTTGGATCTGCACACTCGTCTATATCTGTATCGAGTAAATAGACAATCAAATAAGTTCCTGTTAGCATCTGTACACGTATAAAGCGAATATCTATCACATTAGACTCTCATACTGCACACTGCTTGGTTTCCTAGAACGGAATGGTCTACTTTGACGTACTTGTTTCTTATCTAAGTATGTATGGTAACCACAATGAATTATGAACAGTTCTGTCAATGAGCAAGAGCAAATAATGCGTTTTAGAAAATGTCTTTGAACTAAAATTTCAGGCGTAGAGTAAAGTAATAAACGGGGCATCATGAAGATAAAGAAGATCAGTTATAGTCTGCGTAACACAAACTCTCACTCCCTATGTCAGATTGAGATATACCGTTACCGACCTGAACAGTCATCGCCTTTCTTCTGATATCCAACCAAACAATGACAGAAGTAACCCGTTGCATTTAAAATGCAAGGATGGATGCCACAGTCACAGTCAGCAAATTCTACAAACAAACAAAACAAAAACCGATTAGCATCGACCAGTCAATTCAAGAAATCATTTTCAACATGTCGAATGATATGTGTCAAACAATTTGTATACAAGAAACACTTTATAAACATTGATAAACATTTTGTATACTTGGGAGTGCAGTGTTATACTTTTAGGCAGAGCCACAGTTTTGCTAACGTTTCCCCAATGTTTCCAGAAGTCTATAACACTATCTTAATTGCCTTCGTCGGTTTAGGCTTGGCTGTGGTGTGGTGTGGGTCTGAATGCATGTCAACATATAAACTCGAGAATATGTGGATGGATCTTATAGATATTTGGTGAGTGGCGGTTACGGAAACGAAGGTCAAGTTTTAAAAAATGGTCCACCTGGATTTTTCGAACGGTACTGCGGCGAGGTTTTATGTATTTGTTAATTGTACATGTATGTGTTCAGCATAACTTGAGAAGCTTTGAATGGATCTTATGATATTTAGTAAATGTGTAGCAGTTATGGAAACAAAGTTCAAGTTCGAAAATGGTTATCATGTCATCTTCCTACTTTGCTGCAGAGGGTTAGGTTTTAGTGTGCGTACAACATAATTCGAGAAGCTGTAGATGGTTTTTAATGATTTTACTGGATGGTTAGGGGCAGCGAAAAATAAAGGCCATGTTAAGTTTCAAGAGAATAACCTATTTATAACGGTTTTAGCCATTAAAATAATATGAATGACGTCATAATGACGGCATACTACGTCATAACGACATCAAAATTGTTGTATTGATTAATTTTCACTAGCACACCATCTTCTGAAAATTTGGTGGCCATACGATATACCGTTCCAGAGTTCTGAGGGGGGCAATAAGCCCCCTCCCCAGTCCCACGAACCTCAAAAACTTTAAAAAACGGGTATTTCTTGATTCCTTCTTTTCTTCACCAAAAAATTGGAAAAGGTAAAAATGTATGACTTTTGTACGTAATGTGGACTCAGAGGTTCACACATCGATTCAGCAAAACAATTGAGCTGGTAGCATACTAATAATTTCTAAAAATTAGCAAAAAACTGTTTTGGGGTCCGTGCGGACCCCAGGTGGACAGATTAATCAGTCCGGGAAGGTGTACTGTTGAGGGTTAAGCTTTTGAAGCTTATAACTCGGGCTGTGGTTGACGAATAAGTGTAATTATTATTTAAGTAGGTAGTTACTTTAGGTAATGATTTATATATAGAGATGGTCTATAGAGATGTAAGAAGTTGTAATCAACGCCTAATTAGGAGAAATTAATAGGTTTATTTTAAATTGTATTAATCTAGGCCATGTCAAACTTTATTAAAGGACAACGTCCCTTGTTGCCAGGATTGTGTAAATGAGTTAGTGGCCAGGTAGTCACGTGATGACTTTAATGCGACAGCATTTGACAGATTGCTGAACAAATATTTGGAAGTTTTTTGTGTATTTTATGCTAAGGCCGCAGCAAGTAAATTTTATGGATGACATCCTCCACAGACTCCAAATCTTATACGATAGGGCGAAAAAAAGACAAGGCGTGCAAAAAAAACAAGATTTCTACATTTTCAAATTTAGACATCATAAACCTTGTTAAACAAGAAATGAGGTGTCAAAACATAAAATCACAACCAACAGGTATTTTATTCCTGTATTCAACAGTATTACCTGCCCTTGTAGATGCGTATACATGTCAATTAAAAGAGCTGGACCATCACGGGCAGCTACCATACTGGGTATTTATATGCGATGGAAGACGGCCAACACTTGCTATCAAACGCGAGAAATTGGGCCTCAAGTTTGCCAGATCCCTCAATGTCGACGTCTTTGAACTAAAAGACATTTACGACATATTTGCCATTTTTCGCCATGTTAGCCCATGGGCACTTCCCCTCAGCCAATGGGAGCTGTTCATTTACTGTGGTTATATCCACATAGTGTGAGACTATCAAAAATCTGTGGGGCTATTTCAAATGAAGGGAAAACTGTGGGGATATCACCAAAAACTGTGACGGATATACACATGTGACCTGTACTGTCCTGACCAATCCCAGTATCCCCTCCCTGACTCCTAATCCCCCGTTGGGATGAAGGACAGACAGCCTGTCTGAGCACATCTGGCTCCTGTGATGCTGAAACAAGAAACAATCTATACCTGTTTCAGAAAAAATGAATGGCTATTTCATTTGATATCATAAAAAGTGGAGAAGCTAAGCTTCGGGGAAGTGCCCATATGGGCTAAATAAGTTACTCCATAGGCTTCGCCCTCGGGGAGACTAGAAATCCCCTCAGTGGGCGGGACTGGAGATATACACAGAAACCGAGCCAAGCCTATGGAGTAACTAATAGTTGACGAACGTCGGAGGGCAATTTTTCCCCCGAAATCAGGCGAACATTAATGCGTGCGTTGATGTCATCCATAAAAATTACTTGTTGTGGCCTAATACGTTGTTAGCTCAGTTAGAATAGAAAGGCAAGGGGATACAGAAGTTGAATGTAGGTCGCAGTGAGGTCACCGTTTAAGCCTAGGTCACAATTCAAAAAAGGGGCCCGCTCGGCGCGTTTTCGGGCTGTTTTTTGGCACTACCGTACGGGACCTGGACGGAGACTGGCGGGATTCCCAACGGCTGCCGGCCTATTTTTGGCCCCGCGCGGTCGCCGAATTGATTTTAACACAAACTTAAAATCACTTCGGGCCCCGTCCGGCAAGGTACGCCGAAACGACGCCGTAACCTAACTGCCCGGGACCCATCAGGCGGCCGCACAGGCACCTGACTAAGATATGACGTCACAGGTGCTGATCAGTGCATCAGGTGGTCAGGAAAAGGGGGTTGTAGGGGGAATATCATAAACTCCTTCCTCAGACTACATCGCACAGTTCACCACGTGTGTGTTACACTATGTACTTGTGTGTCAGAATTCGCGACATAGCTCCATCATCAGTGAGTCGTACTGTCCATGCACGGGTTTGCGCATTAACCAGGGGCGAACCCACCCTCGTCTTTTGCGACAATCCAGTTCGGCCTGCCTCTCTTCTTCAGCAACCAATACCACACTACCTAGGTTGTAACGGTGACGCGCTGTCGCCAACCTCAACCTCAGACGGGCTTGCAGGTTGTCTGCAGGTTGCACTAAACGCTGCATCGCCAACTTCAGTCTACTCTTCACGTGACGTGTCGTACATTAAGAAAAAAAGTGAACGGTGACAGGCCGAGCAGCGCTTATATATATATATATATATATACCGGCTCAAAAACACGACAGCAGCCCGTCGGGATCCAGCCAGGGACGCACCAGGATCACCCCTGGACCCCGCCAGGGACCCAACAGCTGCCCGGCCGGACTGCAAGAGCCGGTCGGCACTCTACCGCACCCCGCACGGGTCAAGACGGGAGACTGACCAGGCATTAGACGGGTCCCTGACAGAAACCTCAAGGGGACCAAAAGTTTATGACTTTTAATTAGAAGCCGCCTTAACGCCGGCCCCGACAGGGAGCCGTAAAGGAACATTTAATTGTGACCCTGACAGACGGCGCACGCACGGCTTCATGACGCCGGCCGGCGTCTACCCGGGGAACATGCCGAGCAGGCCCCGTTGGTAATGTGACTCCAGCTTTAGTGGATTTCGTCCTACGGCTCCCAACAATTGTTGGGAAACGGATGTTCGTTCTCAGTACGACTCTATTTTTAGACCGCTTGCGTAGCACCCAGCTATGTTACTTCCATGGTTACTTTCGGGTGTATCTGTGTTGGGCGGCATGACACTGCAAAAGGTCAGGGGTCAACGTCCTGTTACGTAATGACGTCATGCCACAGTCCTTTGTGGCTAGAATGTATTCCAAAATGTTTTGCAACACATTGTTAGTGCGCGTGTACTGAGATGGTGTGGATGTTATAGTAGCACTTTTCATAATAAACTTCTTTACTTGGTGAAGGAATGTGCTCCCAGAACATTAGTTCTATATGAATCCATATTTAACGTTACATACTACTTAATAAAAAGATACAAAATGTTCCTACCTTTGCATTCACTTATGTCCTTGGCTCCTGGTCCTTCCGTGGTCAACTTGCCAGGACACGGATTACACTCGGTTTGTCCAAACTCATCCTGATAACTGGCGTACCCACAAGGCCGGCAGATGCCGTCATAAGTGTCGTGGTATGTTCCTGGTCCGCAAGGAACTAACATATAATAGAGATATATAGGTACATAGGCATAAAGCATGTAAATCCATGCCCTATTGGGATAAGTACTAGCATACATATCAAAACGAGGGAAAAACACCATCATTCTTATGTTTTGATAAATGATAATATGAACACTATAAAGGGGACCTTTATTATTATACATTAATTCTATATAATGACAGCGCATGTTATTAGAGTGGACAAATGTTGGACGGCAATGGAATATTTAACGGCAATGGAATAGATAGAATTCAATGTCGTAAATGAATCTTACAGCAGTCAATCCCCTGCATGATTTCTCCATCCTTGCAGCCCAGACTTGGGTTAGAGATGGTTATCCCGTTATCGGTCACGGACAGTGTCTGGTTTCCGACCGACAGAACCAGTCCCCCTCTCTGAACTAAAGTCTGTAACTGCATAGCCTGCTGCCTGTTGATAATAATTATTATAAGTAAGCTTGAAACGTAGATATAGATTGATTAGATTAAAGAGCATGGCTTTTACTACATACAAAAACATGGCAATCTACTTGTAAAAAATCAAAGTAACAAATGTGAATAAAATCAAATGAGAGAAACGAAATTATATACAAAAATTCAAAAGTCGAATGAGGTGCATGGAATCTATGATAAATTATTAAAATCAAAGTGAAATAAATAAAAGAAATCACTTATAAAACCCAATTTAACGAGATTAGATAGAACTAAAAATGCTGAAAAAAAATAAAATAAATCTGAGTTAAAAATCACTAATACAATGCTTGGAAAAGGCTCTGAATGTACTTACTTCGACACACATGTGCATAATAGACCATGTACATGTAGTAGTACAGAATCCAGATAATTTTTGTAAAAGTGCACGTAATGCATTATATAATGCAGGAAGTCTAAAGAAACTTTAAAAACGGATATTTTCGTTACCTTAGCCTCCCCGCGATTTGCATCCATTCCATCTGTATAGTGTTGGTGGGGGTGATTAGGGCTGGATCGGCGTAAGCTCGAAGCTGGACACTTAGCTGGTACTGGATTTCTCCTGATCTTCTTCGGGCATTGAAGGCTTCAACTGTTATGCTACCAATCTGGAATTAAACACCCTCTTAGTATGCGACTAAACATTATTTATTTACATTTCTGTCCATTTAGTCAGAATAGGCCAGCTCATGGACTTTCCACTGCTTTGCAGTTATGCCTTGTGCATAATACATTAATAAATACAAGTGAAAGAAAAATTGTTCCTTCAAAAACAAAAAATAAACTACGTACAGCCGAGCTAGTAGGAATGACCATTATAGCAATGTGTAAGCATGTTGTATCTGTATATACGTAACCTTTTTACTTCCTTCCTTCCTTCATTTTCTCATCTTTACAATATTTAAAAAAAAAAGATAAAGTGAAACCAAGCTAGGTTATATAATTTGCATTTAAAAATGAAAATTATAACCTAGATCTATTTGTTTATTGTTTGTTTATTTGTTCGTACAAACTTTGAAATACAATAAAAAGGGTTAAATTTACATATGACAAACGCTATGTGCAGGAGGGGGCGGGAAACCCTAATGGCTTATGCATGGCCCTCCTCCTTCCTATTTCTAAGTTAATTAACATACTTTAATGAAAAGGAAATTTACGGTAATGAGAAATATAACTACGATAACTTAAACATAGATGATAATCGAATCGAAATCGATTGTTCTGGAGCCCACCTCACATGGATTGTTGCACAGTCCAAGTCGGTCCAGCTGATATTTCATCTCATCTTCAATGGCCTGCATGTCGAGGGGCGCTCCTGCTGTTATGACCAGTCCACTCACGGTAATGGGGACGAACGGGTTCAAAGGCGCTGCGTAAAATGATGAAGCACAGATATTCCAAAATAAATCCATTTGTCCTGGCAAGTTATATCATATTGTATCACACAAATCAAAAGTGTATAGTTATAATTTTTTAGTTATCCTGAAGAATGAGAAACAGATGATTGTTAAAAAAATTGAGTTCACTCGTTTTTTCAATAATGTACAATTTTTTTAAATTAGCATCTAGGTAATTTTTAACAGTTAATCATTACTTACATTAGACAATATTATATGTTAATAATATGTTTTCACCCCTCATCTAATCGATAATGATTCCGTTTTTATATTTTTGAGACATTTTAATTCGTGTGCCGTCTTATACTGAGCGACGAAACGAAGACATACATCAATGTTACTTTTCCCGTTATTAATTTAGTACTGTAAGAAACAAATGCACGTCGAGCAGTTTAATTAGTTAGTAATACATATTTACTTCCGTAAATAGTCTCATTAGCTTTCTAAATGAAATTAAATTTCATTACACTCATACAAAGCTATCCATCGTTTCGATAAAAGTTTAACTGCCTTTCCCGTGGCAAAACTGCAACGAAGAACCAGTCAGTATTGTCCCAAGCAAGGTGGCAGAACATCTGCCAAAATGTTAGAAGGTGGAAACTTTCACTGTGTAAAAGATGTGTTAACCATGATAACATGCTTACGTGAACATTCCCCAACAGGGACGATGCTGAATAAGGTCGTGCCTGAATACACCTGTCGGACTTGCCAACGCCAAGATCTCTCCACGCTGCATTCATACATGGAATTGCTGGAGCTATACATAAATGGAGCATTACAGTGCATCTGGCAGTACTCCACTGGAGTTGTGCCTTGTGGACTGTCGAAGCAGACTTTGAAACCATCTTTAGGTGCAGAAAGATGAGTCCTGTTGCACAAACTGTTTGCTGCACACAAAAAAAACGCACAATGGACATATCAAGAGTGGTTACAGGCATCTTCAAATACTTTCAAACAACTTGATTTTTGTTGTACCTAAATGTTTAATCTTGGTTTTGCACCTTACAAGTGTTATTTCATGTAGAGGTTTTTGTTGTATTACAAAACTTGTTTTACTGTTTAACGATAATTTATTGTGACTTTTAGGCAATCAGTTTTATGTTGATATCCCTAACATATCATTTAACTTGGCAATTTGAATGGTTATGAGTCACTTCATTGTTTGCAGTATCTGTTGTATAATTGTTGCGTTAGCTTGTCATATATTTCCTAAATGGATGTACACTTATATTCTTTGAGGTCAATATTGAAAGCTTGAACAACCGTTTCCATTGACATAATAACTTACAACAACATAACACGTTTCGTTCTTTACCTTCGCAAAACGGAGGCATGCCCCAGTAAGCGTTCTCGTTACACACGTGGGTGCCATTACCGACTAGGATAAAGCCTGGGTCACAGATGTAAGTCACGATGTCCCCGTAGAATGTACCCGTAAGGATTTTCTGAGCATTCCTTACTTCCCCTGGGTCACCACAATCGATTCCTTAAATAATGAAAAAAAGAAACACAAAGCAAAATGTAAGTTTGCACGGCAAGACCATTTGCATTTCAATGAATCGTAGGTTTAGTGGGTTTTGAAGAGAATATCAGAATGAAATTATCCAATGCGATAAAATGCGAGAAAAAGGTGAGTATGGTTGAGCTGCGGTCCATTCAAAGGGAAAAAGGCAACACGGCGCTTGAAGCACACTGAAAGTAGTAAAACCGTTAAGTTACACTCTATTTTAAAGATGTGCTACTGGCAGCCGAGGTGCAAATAATAGTTAAAGCTTAATTACATTGTTTTTACAATCTTGAAGAAAATCAGGGCCTTACTTTCACATGTTTGTATATCCCCTTCCCAGACTCCACTGCCATTGCAGTACAGAATGTCTGCAATTCCGTTGAGCTTATATCCCAGGTTACAGCGAAGCAGTGCCGTACTACCAAAACAGTAGCCTGATTGCGCTGCCAAGTACCCGTTACTGCCAGCTATCGAAGCGTTGCAGCAGAATTCTGTGGGTACATCATGTTAGATACACACGATAAACATTTAAATCTTGGTTAAAATTTACCTTAATAATTTTGTTTGTTCTTACAAACACAAATCATAGATAAGGAAATGCACTTTTATGTCCTAGGATACCAATGTCAAATAAAAAATTAATTCTGTGGAATTCGATACTGGGCAAAGGTAAACGAAGTTGATCAGCATAGCGTTACTGTTTTTTAATGAACAGTATCAGACCGCAAAACTCACAAATAAGTCACTCAAAGTAATATTTCTGTAACAAGAAGTAATTAACTGAAAAGTGCAAAGGTACGTACGGGTACATTGCGGAATTGGCTTGTTCCAGGTTCCTGCTTCTGTACAAGTCCGTTCAGGATCTGATGACGTCAAGTAGTGACCTTCCTCACAGTTGATTGAGATGGTCTCGTTGTAACATATAGTGCCGTTGTATGTGCCGTACTGCAAAGAAGGTTGTATACAGCACTTTTCTGTACAAAAAACACACACAACAATTAATATAATTTCTTTAGTTTAAATTTTGCATGCAAAAGAATATTAGTCACTATAATACATTTTCCATTTACCATTTGCCGGTTACACAGAGTATAAACGTAAACAGAAAAGATTGATGTTTTGAATATCAAGATGAATAAAAGGCACTGAACTTTCTGATACGGATGTAAAAGTACAATTTTTAAAGCGTTTGAATTTTTGCATTTAGAAAACTTATTGTTTTAGTTTAAAATGCTAAGTTCTCTTGGCCTGGGTGTCATCCTCCACGGTATGTCGTTGTAACCAGGGACAAAAGGGAGCTGGAGTAATTACAAAGGATGCCACCCATGCTTAAGTGTTCTTGAGTTGCTTTTGTTCCAACTGAAAGACACATGAATGTACGCGTTAACGTCTTAAAACAGAATAAAAATTCATACTTTGGCACAAAATGGGAGTACCAGACCACTCCCCACTAGATTGACAAGTCCTGACGGTGTCCCCAGTGACCAGATCGTACCCAGGGTCACAGCTAGTAGTGACAGTGCCTCCATAGGTGACCCCGGACATTGTCATGTTGCTGTTTGGCGGCGTCTGAAGCATGGGACACTCTACTACTGTAGTGAAGAAAATAAAGCAATGCATACCATACATATATATGATAGCAGCAAAGGAATCCAATTTACATTGATACAGACATGCAGGCTTAGGGTACAGGAAAGCTATTACTTTCCATATGACAAGTGCATGGTACAATGATATTTGCGATCTTTATGCTAATAGCAATACATTTTGTATATTTACGTTCAAAAAACTGCACCAAGACGTATTTTTCTTTTATAATCAATACCTCTAGTGAATTTTTTTGCCACAATTGCAACGCCATTCAAGCAAACTTGTCTAAAGTTATTTGTTCTCTGCATATGCCATCTGAGGAATGTTAAGCGATCATATCAGATCTATATCTACCTGTGCCTGTGATTTCGAATTTATTAACTAGAAATAGTTCTAGAATTTAATTTTTTCACCTTTTACGTTTTATAGTTAACTTGTTGTTTTCTGTTTTAGATACCTTTTTGTTTCGTTGGTAATTAGCCTTTGGACATGGATTTTAAATGGATTTGTTACTTTACTTTACTTTACTTTACTTTACTTTACTTTACTTTACTTTACTTTATTGAGAACTGACAACATATCAATACACAGGTCATCAATGCAGTGGAAACTAATAACAGATGACCAACAAGTACAGACGTTTTACAAACATGAAGATAAAAAATCTGCTATAAAATACAAGACCAAAAGTAAAGTTAATATATCATAACGTAGTGATAAAATACAAATGAAAATATACACGTAATACAGTGACAAATAAATGCAAGAAAATGGATTTGTTATCAAAATAATGTTGATATATTCCTGATAGTATGTGTTTCGAGTAAGTGCACCTTCACAAGTCGGCTGTACCCCACTCCAGGCACCATTTTCTCCGCAAACCCTTACATCATTGGTAGTCAGTTGGAATCCAACGTCGCAGAAAAATGTGACTTGGTCTCCATAGAAATAGCCACCAGTCATGTTTCCATTCGCAGGAGCGACTAACGGTGCACACTGTTTCCCTGTCAAGATAAGATGATATCTTATTATCTTATTAGTTGTTATAAAACAAGTTCTAAATAAGTGTAACCTTAGAAAATGCTCTCGTGTTAGAAGGTTTTTATCACAAGTTTTGTATTTTATAGCTATGATATTCAGATTAGTCTATAATATGTAGAGTGCCGAAACATACATTTCTTCTTAGAAATACAGTTTCAGATGCCATGCACTGCCATTAGTAACAAGAGTATCGCTGTTACAGTTTTCAAAAATGCAGTTTGGAGATGGGTCTTTTATTGGGGTCTATGCGTAAAGACTTTCTTTAAACACATGTGATGCTGATCCTATATTCGAGTGAAGGGACCTTGTCATTCAATTTCAAATACGTGTACAGTCAAACCTGGTAAGTTTTGACCACTTTTTAGCCCCCTAAAATTTCCGCATAGACTTAAGAATTTAGCATGATCATCCAGCTAGTCACAGCGACCAGCATAGAGAATAGAAAGGGAGAGCAAGCCTTGAGAGAGAGGGGGGGGTGTCCTCTCAGATCTCGTCTGACAGAAACGTGTCTATCAAAACCATCTGTCCAGAGCGACAGCTATTGCAGGTTACTTCAACCCACAGGTTTGGCTGTTTATATTTTCATTTTTTTTCGTAAATACTGCATGCAGTAAAACACATACGAGCGATTGTGACTTACTGACACAAGTTGGTACTGTTCCACTCCATAGTCCATCAGCCTGACAGGTTTGGGTGGAGCTACCCGCAAGTTCGTATCCAGGATAACAGCTGTAGCTGACAGTGTCTCCAAAGTAAGAACCACCAGAAACAACGCCATTTGTAGGGGATACAAGAGCAGGGCAGCGTATTTCTGTGATGTTGATGGAATACTTTCATATTAGAATGCTAGTTCCAAGATAATAGAAACTTCACATAAGATACCGAGCTATGACCAGGCCACCATGATTACACACTGTACTTTTTCATTGTTATTCTACAATCATCAATTACTCACTGAATACAATTACGTTGACCTTCCTTTACGCCACATTATATCAAGCTGCAATTGTTAATGTTAAATTCTAAGTATTATTTATTTATTCATTTTTTATTTTTTTATTTCAACACTTATACAAGCAAAGACATTGTATATCACATCACAACACATTTAGACTTTTACACTTCTAAGTAAAATTTATGCTGCTAGCATGAAATACAGTTACGGTATATATTACATTTTTATTAAGATTGCACATTCATCATCCTTGGAAGATCAATACAATTAAATCACATTACTGAGAGCTATGTTTGTTTGTCTTTTTTTACCTACAACCGATCATAGTCACGATTACTTACTTTCACAGTGCGGTTGCACTCCGGACCATCCTTGGTTACTTTCACATGCACGAGACTGGCTTCCCACGAGGTTGTAGCCTGCATCACAGTCAAACATCACCGTATCGCCGAAGTAGTTTGTGCCGTTGATGCCGCCGTTGGGAGGAGGATCCAACTGAGGACATTCCTTTTCTGTAGGAAAATTGTAATAGTCTCTCTTTTTCTCTCTCTTTCTGTGTATATATTGATAGTTATAGATTATTTACATAATGGATCACTTGGACACTTGATTTTCAAAAACTTTACCAATAGAAACGTTTGAAAAGATAAATGAATGGTCCTCTAATGAGAAGTTGCAGTCAACGTCAAGTTGGTACCACCTACAAGGTCAGGTGCCACGGGACTCACACTCAGAAACTCTGGCACAATCAGTGTACCTAAAGCCCGGACTAAGAGACTTAGCAACTCCTTCCTGCATTGTGCAGTTCGTCTCTATAATAAGACAATCAACCTGTAGCACCATTAGCACATTGTTAAACCACACTTGGTAATTGTATTCTATGTATAGTTTTTTTTTTACTGTGTTATTGTCTTATAAATGTTTTTAATGCGAGTTAAATTATGTTACGTCATTGTACAGTCATTGTTGTTGTAAGTGATTGATTTTGTAATAAGGACGTAATTCGGGTCATACCGCGAGTTCCTTACTGAATAAAGATTTGATTTGATATTTGATATTGTGTTTTGCTGTTGGCATCCTTGGGTAAAAGTAACAATTATACAGTTTAATACAGAACGATTCTAGAAGATAGAAAAATAGAAACTGGGAACTTTACTTTGACAGGTGGTTTCTTCTCCACTCCATGTCTGGTCAGGCATACAGAACCGGACCACACTTCCCTGGATCTCGTATCCCTCCGCACAGCTGTACACAGCCGCATGACCAAGTAAGTTCTGGCCGTTAATGATGCCATTTGGCGGTGGGATCAACTCCGAGCAGTTCAAAGCTGTGTGGAGACAGTTATGATAAAAAGAAGGTATATACACTAGCAGTTGCATTACAGAGCGTACAGTCAATGGCAAATGGAAAGAACTTTCTCCAGGCCACCCCCACCACCATCTCTCTTCCGAGAGACTATAAGAAAACAACTAGAGTTCAGTGAACTCATACCTTCGATTGTTATTTGTGTTACATTTTTATTTTTATTTGGTTCGTGTATGGTGTGTAATGTATCGGCATCACCATATATTAGCTGCCCCAGAGCAATATACAGCTGAAAATTGACGACCAGAGAATGAGACAAAATAGCAGTCATGGTACCTTAGAAATTCGCTTTGGGCCCTATAGTTGAATATGATATATAGGATACCCTAAGTAATCAAACAAATTAAATCATGAACTGCATAAAGTGCAACCTAATTATAATAAACATGCCATACGCTATCTACATACCACAACTTGCTACTGCTCAAAAATCAAGACCAGAGGCAATCTTGAAGACGAGATTTACATTTCGGCAACCCCAATATACAATGCCTTAACAGATAATTACTTACATTTTGGCAACCCCAATATTACGAAAATTACGCAAGGTTCCCCGTATTCAAAGTCCTATTTCCGACCACAGAACATCACCGAAAAACCACGACCACAGAACACAAGATATCCAATCTTGAATGCCACAGCAGTACCATAAAGCCCTAAAATGCCATGATAGACTTTGAACTTGTTGTTCCATACAAAGCCTACCTACTAATTATGATGAATATATATCCACTACACCTCAAGATATGACCGATTAAAAAAATCGGAACCCCCATGATCCTCCTAACACATATAATACGATATCTCCCGTTATGAGGGCTAGCTACTTACATGTATAAATGTATTTACTGTATTTAAAACATAACATTCCTAAAGAAGGTGAATATAAGAATTCGGAAATGAATCATGCTTACGGGCACATGAAGGTTGAATCCCAGACCAAGTACCATCAGACTGACACACCCGAGACAAACTGCCACTTAATTCGTACCCAGAGTTGCACAGAAAACTGACCAGTTGACCGAACAGGGTTCCTCCGCTCATCTGTCCGTTAGGAATTGGGCTCAAGGTTGGACACTGCACTCCTGTACACGATCCCAGAAAAAAACACATTTGATGCTTGTAAAAAGCATATGCATGTTACGACAAATACAATATAAATGACATCAAGTTTTATACATGACTTAACTAATATTTCATTTCTAATTACACGTAGAATTTTAGATGAATTTCAGATTTCGTAAATCTGATTTGTATTAAAACCTTTTTTATGTTTGTGAATTTAGACATAAGCATAAAGAATACAAAAAGTACTGAAGAATGGAATGCTGAGAATACCTACAAAACAAACTTTGAATTTACCAAGCAATAGCGATATCCATACTGTTGTACGGAAGTGAAACATGCAGATATATGCGGCAAACCAAAATCCCCTATTAAGTTTATGCCTTCCACATGAGATGACTAAGAAAGATTCCTGGCACCTCGTTCTAGATACAGAATAACAAAGAAGTGCACCAGAGAACAAAACAGAAAGAAGTGGCAGACATGATCAGGGACAGAAGGCTAAGGTAGCTAAGGACATGTCATGAGAATGGGCTAAGATAGAACTGCATAAACAATTAGACTGGAAACCACTCGGAGGCAGAAGATGTTGAGGAAGACCAAGACTGACATGGGACGCAAATGTAGAAAGGGATCCCGAAGCTTCTGGTAACTCTTGGTACCGAGCGACAGTACAAGCTCAACACCGGACCGATGTGCCTTAGACGACTAGGCTCGGAAGGATCTAAGTTAATGTATTTAGACATCCTGATGTTTTTATCAAAAACACATGTTTAGTATCATCTATACATTTTCTGGTGCTCTTGTATATTTTGTAAACCTTCCGATGTTTGTTTGTAATTGTATATAGAGCATACAACACGGTGTATTCCGTATTGCCCGAGGTATCGGCCCGACCGCGAGTCGGATCGCCCGACGGCCGAAGGCCGGAGGGCGATCCGACTCGCGGTCGGGCCGAGACCGAGGGTGATGCGGAATACACCGTGTTGTATGCTATTTATATCATACCCACCTTAGAAAACACGTCTTTCAAGGCGAAATGAGCGAAAATTTGGTGTCCCTAAACAAAAAAACCTGCTGCAACATCCATTCGAACGTCCGAATCCTGTATTCGAATTTTCGAAAGCGGTGCACGCGGTTAGGGCGAAACGCGTTCGAATCGTTCTATGGTAGCCCGTTTTATACATCCGGTCGTACGGGAGAATACAACACGGCCGGGAGCACTGTTTCGCCGCCCGGGTATGATATAAACGTTCATATATAGTGTATTTCTAAATCATTTTATGTCATTGCTGTATTCGCTGTTATTGGTGCGGACAGCATCTTTTTTACTAGCTCTCAAATGAGCCTGAAACTAAATATGTTATAAACTGATTTGAATGCACAATGAATTATCCTCTGATGAGGTGAAAGCACAAAATAAAACTAGAAAGGTAACATTTTCAAAGCAAATACATAATGTTTACCTTCGCATATGGTCTGCTCTGTTAATTCGTACTTAAACACATTCATATATATGGTCAGAAAGGAGTCTAAATCCCTCCTGCTATAAAATTGCAACATGATGTAACCCAACACCATCATTGAGGTCACTGTTTGGAGAAGAAGAAGAAGAAGAAACGTAGCAAAAACAATATGTTTTCCTTCGGTAAACATAATTACTAGAACATGAAGGTTGAGTGCCACTCCACTGGCCGTTGCCCTGACAGGTTCTGGTGTCGCTGCCCGTCAGATCGTACCCAGCAGTACAGGTAAATGTTACGACGTCACCGTACAAGTTGCTTCCTGTCTTGTTTCCGTTCAGAGGTGGCTGAAGCTCAGGGCATCTTTTACCTGTTGGCGGGAAATATATTCTTAATATCTTTGTTCATCCAGGATGACTGCATCCCCAGATGTGAATGCCCTGTACTGTGCCACAGAGGGAATAAGGAAACGGGGACGCTCAGAATGGGGACCATCTGCGATGCACCTGTGCGGTGCAACCCTGTCCTCGGTAGAGGAAACTGATCACAGCCATTTATCTCGTTCGGCACAAAGAGGACAAGTAGAATAGATACATGTATATTTGGTCTGTGTCTGCATAAGCCAACTCGTCTGTATTTCTGGCTTAGATGTTAATGTTTTTTTGTCTTATATTGCACAAGTCTACGACAATTGCTCGGTAAAGGTATTTGTGCCTAGTAGGCTTCTGGAATAATTTCAAGTTTGTTACATGTTATTTTTTTCATTCTTCATTTACTTGCCATATTCTATTACCATATAACTAATTTTAATATCATATTGATTTGAAAGCTACGCTTACGTTGACAACTTGGTTGAGTTCCACTCCATGTCTGATCTGCCTCACACGTTCTCATGAAGTCACCGCCAGTTATTTCGTATCCGTTGTTGCAAAAGAATATGAGGAAAGATCCAACAGACGTACCACCAGTTTTGTCTCCGTGCAAGGGTGCATCAAGCTCAGGACATTCCAGTGCTAGGTTCAGGTAAAAAGAAACACATATTGCGTAAACTACTTTGACTAACCTTGTCTGAGAAACGTCGGAATATTCGAAGCTAAATAAGAGATTGTTTTGTATTTATTTTTTTAAGCATTTTTCTGAGAAATGTTATATCTAAATATGACGCTGTATGTCATAATGATTTGGTATAAACGTTTGTACACACAAGCGTTTTAGCCTTAGGCCTTAGAGATATTCGAAAAAACAAAAAAACGGTCAATAGATATAGCACCTATGTGGTCTTTATCCAGTAAATTTTGGTTAAAGCAATGCCATTTAGATAGAACTCCGATGTTCCAGTTTTTTTCATAATGGTAAACAATTTTGGTAGCTCGCTAGTAATTAAACATGTAGATCTACGAACATTTTCAGCTGCAATGTAAGACTGGCCTTTGAATCTAGACTGGCCAAAGTAGTAATCTGTTTAAATTATGTACGGAGATTTATCTTCTGCCTACCTGAACAGGTAGGCTGGGTGCCGCTCCATAGACCGTCTGCCTGACAGGTACGGTTGGAGCTGCCCGATAGCATGTACCCTTGTGCGCAGGTGAAGTACACGGTGTTGTTGTAGTTGTTACCCCCGTTCATGGTGCCTTGGACCGGCGGATTTAACCGGGTACACTGAACCACTGATGCACACAAGCAAGATGACAATCATTTATATTAGCCACAGAGACGTTTAGATATTGATTAGCTGCAGTTACCTAATGACTATTTTTATATAGTCTATAGCAATGACAAAATCACTATGCAATGACAAAGCTACATACAACGATTTTTGAATTATTAAGATATATTTTATTGATACTAAGCCCTTGCTTGCATAATTGCCAGAAGGGTTTAAAATCATCCATTTTTAGTTTTGGTAACCAGGATTTAGCGGCAAACCTCTTGAAGGCATGGTTCAACGTCCATGATTTTTGGCAGGCAGGTTACCGTTGTTAAGGCCGATGTCAAGTGCAAATATGGGCTTCGTGGGGGTCAATACGTTACTGTAGTGGACTTTTTGTGTTTGTCGCTTGTTAGCAAAATAACTTTTGTATATGTAAATGGATGTTCATGGTTTTTGTAGGCAAGTTACCATTGTAGAGGCCAAGGTCAAGTTCGAAAATAATCATAATATTGATCATAATACAGTAAGCAGACTTTCTTGTAACAGTGATTTTTTTCTAGTAACAATCCGAAATCAATTAGCTAAACACGGATGACAGCGAGTCTGTAAATCTGTGGTGAACCATTTCACAGTGTTCCGTAGAATAAAAAGTGCAGAGATTCTTTTGTACTCTAGACCAAATTGAAAAAGTAATTAAATTAAAAAAAGTAAAGAATACACGTTCATTTCTCTAGAGCAATGTCCCTTTGACGAAGGCATGAGATCTCCGACCTCTACTTGAATTGTGTAAACAGGTAATTAAGCCAGTTAAGTGCCAGTTAAGCTCCTGTCACACATTTATACCTTCCCCAAATGCAAAAAAGGACACCAATATGTCGGCGGAAACAGCCATATCACGTGGAGACAGGTTTACTTGTACAACACTATAATAGATAGATGTAAACGTTTCTGATTTTCTTGGTTAAGAATCAAACGATAGTCAAGTGGATGTTTTGTATCACTATGTAAACACTATGGATACGACGCGCTCGTTTATATGTATAACATGGAAGAATCAAACAATAACACTAGTCTATTGAATGCATGTGCATCTTTTAATATAATAAGATGAATTTTTGAAAAAAAAATGATATGGTGGCTATACGTTACACCGTTTACAAATAATAAACAATGTCATACGTTTACAGATTGGTTGGGAGCTGGTCCACTGTTGGTTCTCCTGGCAGGTTCTAGTTGGACTTCCGACCAGATCGTAACCGATGTTACAGGTGTATGTCATCACATCACCATAGTGATGTCCTCCTGACACGGCACCATATAACGGAGGGAATAGGATTGTACATGCTTTCCCTGCAAGGAAATACATAGAAGGATTATGAGCGATCATGCAACTTTTAGATATTGCTGAAAGCAACGTGATTTTTTTATGGCTTCACCAACACCACGTAGTGGTGTGAAGCCATATTTTTTTTACTCATGTTTCTTCTCCTCCACCTTCTCCTTCTTCTCGTGCCGTTTTTTAAATGGATTCAATTTCTTCATTTTGGGGCCAAATGACCTGAAATTTAATATGGAGTGGGCCAATACCCCCGCGCTTTTTTTTCATTTTTTTTTGATACAGGCTTTTAAATTGTTTTTTTTTTACTATATATGGAAATGATGACCATATTTGGCACAAATGGTATGCATGACCATATTTGGCACACGACCTACTTAACTTACTCATCAGGTAAGTAGCATAATGCAGAAGGGATGTATCATACAGGTGGGTAGATTGATGCTGATTGGCTGATTGGGACAATTGGTTTAACTGCATAAAAAACCTGGACCAGCTGTAGATATTGACAATAGGAAGTGCATTTAAGTTTTTAGTAGACATGTACTGCTCTAGCATTGGAATGTGGGGCGTAAAAGTTTTGTTTTTTGAATCTTCAAAATCAACAATTTGCAATATGCCAATAAAATTCTTACCAATATGGATGGGATGTTACAAATAACTGTATTTTAGTTATTTTTCAATTAATACTATGAGTATATGAATGAAAAACATTGTTTTTCGTCATGTTCCTCCTTATTCCCGTGCCATTTCGTTATATGGAATCAACTATTGGGGCCTTCTACAATCTTCAAGCAGATACAGGGTAGCATAGGCACAGAATTCGAAGAGTCGACTCAATCAATATTCAGCCCAACCTGTAGCCTTCTTCACGATAACACCGCACCCGATTATATTTATCACTACTGAAGAACTTTCATTCTAAGATAAAATACATACTTTCACACCGTGGCGCAGTGTCGCCCCATGTTCCTATTGCGAGGCACACTCTTGTGCCGGTGCCGTTGAGTCTGTAGCCGATATCACAGGTGTAAGTCGCCGTATCTCCATAAGTCCTGTCGCCGTTCACGTCACAGTTCGGAGGCACTTCAGGGGGTGGGCAGACGACCTCTGTGAATATGAAAATACCGGGACGTGCTACACAGTCTCTCACTGTCAGGGGCTGATAGTGTCCACCCCTCCCGTAGAGTTTGTGGCTATACCATATCATTCTGAAATCAGTCGAATAGGAGCCTAGGGTTGCCTGTCACCATGGAAACCAGTCATCACAGCCTATAACATTATGGTACATTTTTTTAGTGTGACGACAATTTGTCCATGCTAGTATTATATGCATAAATCAATAGGATTTACCCTATCTAGACTGGGGGTGGGGAGCTAAAAGTGCCCGCGCAAACTTTAAATTTCATGTCAGATAACGTCTGAACGGCTTGCCCTAGAACCATCAAACTTGGTGACCTTACCTAATATATGTATGGCAACAATTTCATAATAGTGAGGTATACGTAGGTTAATAGTTTTTCGTATTGCAATGGAAACAGGCATTTTTTTTGTAAAATTCAGGAATTTTGGATTAAACGAAAAACATTTCAGGTTTTTATGTTAAGTTGAACATGATTTCTAATAATAATAGCACATTACGGAATTCTATGTATTTTTATCAACAACAAAAAATGATTTATGCTAATTTAAAGACGTCATTGGTCAAAATGCAAGATGACGAACAATATCATTAGATCAGACCAGGCTATTTTTCTTATAAAATTCATCACTTCTTCATATTTTTACATAAAACTTCATATGAACTTCTTTATTCCATTTGTGTTGTATCTTTAGGCTGTATCGTGAAAAAAATGTATTCACGTCAGTGTTGTTGCTATGTGTAACATAAGTCTTAGCAGACATTAATATTCTATCATACACACTTTTTAAAAAAGTTTTTTAATACCACCGAGCTTTACGAGAGTAACCAATTTAGACGGTTTAGCCAATAAAATCAAATAAAGACCTCATAATGACGTTATATTACGTCATGATGACACAAATATAAAGGTGTTGGTCATCAAGCTGCCAGGTACCTCACTAATGTGAGGGCTGCTAGAAGCGTGATGTAGTGAGCTTATCGTCACTTCAATAAATTATGCTAATTTGACCTCAAATGTGTTCTGTGTTGAAAGGGACATGGCTCAACACTTACTTTCGCAGTTCGGCCGGGACCAATCCCATGTTTTGTCGTCCTGACAAAGAAGGGTATTGTTTCCAACAAGGTTGTACCCTAGGTTGCAGGTGAACCGAAGTAGATCTCCAATGACAATTCCACCGATCATTTGCCCATTAGGCGGGGGGGACAGAGTAGGACATCTCATTTCTGTAAACAAAAAAAAAATAAGGCAAACTTGACAGCATATGGGCGAACGGAAAGGAGACATTGTATAATGGAAAATGTAGCTGGAATTAAACTAACTACACGAAAAGTAGGTTATACCAATTGCGATCAAATGTCAGTTAAGGTTGATAATGTTTTCAGGCAGTAATCGGCGTCGATTTAGGTAACTCTGATCTTTTGGTACATCCTGGTTTATTCTGTACACACAACGATGCCATCACTTCTAAAATCTTAATATAGAACTACCCATCAGATGCTACAGTGGCATAATAACGCAATAGCTTAGGTAACCGTTGGAGTTTGATATCCTGGATTATGGTTAATCAGAGCAATAATTTTATGTTTTAGTTCAGTTTTCTCAGTGCGTCTGTTTTTTTTTAATCAATAGAAAATAAAAATATTAGTTGGTGCCAGGTATACGTACCTCTAGTAATCTTTGTTTAAAGCACCTCATCCCAAAAGCAACCATCACTATAGACTTATTGAATACACGTGGCATGTATTTCCATTGCTTCGTCAAACTTTCCTTGTATAACGTAACTATTTCCTAATGCAATTTACCAATTAAACATTGCAAATTCTATCCCATTGGTTTACATATACAGATATACATGTACATAAACCATTCCCAGTATAGATTCACAGTTTTGGCGCAGCACGGGCTTGTGTCTAAGATCAGAGATTAGATTCCGGGATAAACAAACAATGACTGTGGCGTGCTCCGGTTGCTCCTTTGTTTTCTTGTCATGTCGTGGAATTTTCAGAAAGCTGTACAATCTCAAAGAACAGCAGAACGTTTCACGAAAAGACACGAAAAGTGGGGTTACAGGCAAAGGGAACTCTTACCGCGATCACAATCTATTACGACTGCACATGCGCAACAGGAAAAGAACCAGTACCCACCTACACATGTGGGTTGCGATCCGGTCCATTGTTGAGTAGTTTGGCAGGTTCTATTGCTGCTTCCAACTATTTCGTACTTCGCATTACAGGCAAAGATCACAGTGTCACCCAGGAAGAAGGTACCGCTAATAGAGCCATAGGGTGGTGCTTGAAGGGCTGCACATCGCTTTCCTACAGACAATCGCAAAGTTGCTTGGATAAAGCATCTTGTCTTTAAAATAAATTATTAACTTGATCCATGTTCCCTAAGATTTCTACGTTTGTAAATGATGGTGAAGAAATTCTCCGCAAAGAGGTAAGGTTGATGTTGGGCAAGAAGACAAAAAGGAAATTTTACCATATCCCAGTATATTCAAAGCGTTATTCCAACAGTCCTTTGCCATATATGGTCAATCTCTTTAAAAGATCTATCAGAACGAAAATACAATTCTTTCTTCCTATTTACTCAGTACGGATTGTTATATTTTACCATATATTGGTAAAGGTAATAAGCTAAGTCTAGTTGATGTTTTAAGTTTTACCAGTTTTTTAGTTGGATTATTAAAGTCAATTTGATGTAAAAAAAGTTAAGTTGCTGTATCAAGCCTTAACACGCTATTCTATGAATTGGATTAATAACGTTTAAGTTGATGTTACGATTGAGTGAAGTCTAGCTTTTGCGGCATTATCAATCTAAGGTGACACAGATATTATGACTTTAATGACCTAAATGTGCAGACAAGTTTCTCGTACGATGTTTGTGTTGTACGAATTTAACGAGGCTGTAACAAAAGAAATAAACAGACGGATAAGAGAATGTCGACAAGGAACTACGACAAATTTAAGTCCGTTTCTTGCACCATTGCTCCCCCTCCATTTGTTACCGTAAACATATCGTTGCATACATAGATGTTTAAAAAATCTAGTTAAAAGATCTATAGATATCAAACGGAATGGAAACTTGATTCTGTTTACTTTTTTTCAGGAAGAAAGCTGTGTACTCTTACTGTTGCAGACGGGTTGAGTGCCGGTCCAGGTTCCAGAAGCCGCACACTCCCGAGTAGTACTTCCTACCAAGTCGTACCCAGCATCACAGATGAAGGTTTTAATGTCCTGGAACGCGAAACCACCACTGACTTTACCGTTAACCGGCGCAGGGAGGTCGGTGCAGGATATAACTGTTGGAATAAAAACATTTTATCAATCTATTTTGCAGATTACTTGAAGATTCGTGTTTGCACTGTGCTTTAATATAATATTTGTTCAAAGACGTTTCATCATCATCATCATAGGTACCCCCGATAACCCCGCGAGGGGTGCAGTTTAGGGGATGAGAAGAGGCTCCGGCTAAAGCGGGCAGACCGCAAGCCCGGCTCGAAACGACTCTACTGTGGGAGTCGTGACCATCGAGTCGGGCAGGGAGTTCCACTGAGGGATAGTACAGAGAAAAAAGGAAAATCTGTAGGTGTCAGTACGTGTATTAATTGGCTGGTATTTAAGTGAGTGGCTCCCCTGGGCGGGCCTTCAGATATTGGCCGCCACGTTTGATGATTGCAAATGCGCATTTTGAGTTTAAACCTTATATAGACATAAAAGAAGCATGCAAAGGATTTGATTTCCACGGTAATCCTCGATATATCTTAAGGTATTAGGTAAAATATATAGGTAAAACTACTAGCGTAGTAGTAGTGTGGATACCATTACTACACCTATTATTAAAGAAAACCGTCGGAAAATTTTTATTCATTATTTTCCCTTGGCCAATAGTCCCCAAAATCGATTTCTCACCTCAATACAGTCTCTTTTATTACTGCTATTTCTACTGCAGTGTATTACTGCAACTGCTTTTTCAGTTATTATCGTTGCTGATGCTGCTATTAACTCATATCACAAGTATTAATGCTATTATTTTTTTACTATACATAAACTTACTGTTGCAGGTAGGCGGAGAACCGTTCCACATTCCTGATGATCCGCACGTCAACCTACTGCTTCCCGAAATTCGGAACCCAGTATTGCAGGTGAAGGTCACAACATCGCCGTACGAAGTGCCGCCTATCATCGAGCAGTGCGCTGGAGGGCTGAGGCGTGGGCAACTAATCCCTAAACAAGAATTCGGAGACCTCATATCTGCATGAAATATGGTTTCCTCAACACAAATAACATATATTTGATGTGAAAGTCCAATCCTTTGGCAATGTTTCATTTCAACATGTTATCATAAATTATGCAAATGACCTGTACCTTAATATAACATATGCATGGTGTTGTAAACTTTTACCTAACTTACACATGTCACAAGTATGAAATTCCCATCATTTACCACTAAGGAATCATAGAAGTTTCAGATTAATTAAGCAAATGAGGTCCATATTTGCATAATTGGTATCTGTTGATATTCTACCTGCGATGGATTATACACATTATAATTACATGTATGAAAGTCCTATAATGTAAAACACTGGAATTACAGAGCTTCCTCATTAATTATGCAAATTAAGTCCTCATTTGCAAATTAACACACACATACAGACACACACACACACACACACACACACACACACACACACACACACAGACAGACAGACCCAAAACAATATCTCCATTTTTCATGGAGATAAAAGTGAAGTGTATAAAAACACAAGAACACTGTAGAGTGTATGAAGACAAAATTATTGTACAGGGATTGTGCTATGTTGGACAATTCTGAAATCCTCATTGAAAGTTGAAGAGAGACCATTAGTTGTTTACATGTATCACCAAAGATGCCATCTCGGTTTGACGGCTGCCACGTTGCTTTAAACTGTAATAGTCAGCCCCACAAATAGCCATGGGTATAGTGTTTTGTACATGTTTAGAGTTACAATAAAATTCCAAATTTACCTGGCTACTTCCTCGTTAACAAGGTGTGCAGTGGTTATGGATTGGTCACGTGAGAACAAACACCGTGTGTGTTAATATTACTTTGACAAGATGCTATATAGGTATAGTGGGTATAGTGTTTTGTACATGTTTAGAGTTACAATTAAAGTCCAAATTTACCTGGCAACTTCCTCGTCAACAAGGTGTGCAATGATTACACGTGAGTACAAACACCGTGTGTGTTAATCTTACTTTGACAAGATGCTATATAGGTATAGTGGGTATAGTGTTTTGTACATGTTTAGAGTTACAATAAAACTCCAAATCTACCTGACAACTTCCTCGTTAACAAGGTGTGCAATGATTATGGATTGATCACGTGAGTACAAACACCGTGTGTGTTAATCTTACTTTGACAAGATGCTGTTGAGCCAGACCACCCGCTACTCCGACACGTTCTGGTACTGCTTCCACTAAGTCGGTACCCAGTGTTACACGAGAAAGTTACTGTTGTTCCGTAATAGGTGGAAGAGGATGACTTTCTGCCATTCCGGGGGGAGTCCAGAGTTGAACAACTTATTGCTGAAATATCAATAAAGTGTATTAAACCTACCAGGACAAAAGCGTGTTCTGTGTATCTTTTTTTTTTTTCTGAGATGACCAAGAACAGTGATACAATGAACGTATTGTACTTTAACTTAATTCAGACCGGGAGGAAGGGCTTTTGAGGCCCGAGCCAACGTCCATCTCACATAACACCTCAACGACTTGCGCTAGAACCACTAAACTTGGTGGCTTTTCCTAAAATATGGCAACAATTTCATATTAACGAGCTGAGTTCATCTATATTGTGTTGCCACGGCAACGGATTTCTAACAGGCATTCTTTTTGTATTTTTTTACACAAAACATTCATATGCACATTTTAGTCCATTTGCATAATATTTTAGCTGTATGTTGAAAAAAGGGACTTTCAAAAATTCAAGATTCCTGATAGATTGACCCTTGAGTTTTACAGGAAAGAACAGTTTCCTATTTAGACAGCTTTAGCCAAAAAATCACATAAATGACGTCATAATGACGCCATATTACGTCATAATGAAACCAAAGATGCTATGGTTTTATTGTACTAGTACACCTTCCTCTGAAAAATTGGTGGCCATACGATAAGTAGTTTAGGAGTTGCAGTAATTGGACCCCGCCCCGTGTGTGTGTGAGTGTGTGCGCGTGCGTGTGTGTGCGTGTATGTGTATGTGTAATTTTAAGGATTTGAGTGTGTTTGGGAGGGGCGTGTGCATCGGACAGTCACTCCTGGAAGGTGACTTTGCTTATTATGTTTTGATCTTAGTGCCCGAAAGATCAAAGTAAAATAATGTTACCTGTTTGACAGCAGGCTCCGGTGTACCCGCTGTTACATGAACAATAGCCTCGTGAACTCCATGACCCGTGGTTGCAGTTCCCAGTGCAGGCGACGTACCTGGTGGACGAGCCGGAGCAGGGTCGACCTCCACAAGCTACTGTAACGCGGTGAGACCTACGGTACGTCTTCGTTCCACTGCCGCCACAAGTGCCACCACAGCTGCTGCTGACACGACTCCAGCTTGACCACTGGCAGTTGCGAGGAGAACAAGGTGGAGGCACGTAACGGCGCCTTCTCCATCCCAGCGGTCCAGGAACAAGCAGCGCTAACATAACCAGAAGGACGAGGACTGCTCCGAATCTCATCTGAACAGTGGTATAGAAGATATATATATGTTGAAATAGTTACAGCGAATGTTGCACGCCCCTTGGCCATTCTTCCTGTCGATATTAGTTTATGGGACCTTGCTATAAGTTTATGTACTTGTATTTTCTTGACCTGTATTACATACTCGTGTATTCATCTTTTGAATAATGTTGTATGAGCTCGTTTCTACCTGCGTAATCGTTGCATGCCACTATATGAACGCGGAATGTTTGATGGACATGGTACGTGCTTAAAGGCCTGGTCCAGTGCCAGCACGCGGCCGGCTCAAAAAGGAGCAGGTGACCTCGGGCCATGAATTTAGATAAAGTACAGGGTACCAAATACTTCCACTACCTGCGGACCCAAAATAACCTACTGTACCGGTCTATCTCGCACAATATATAGCAATATGCTAAGAAATACTTACAGTTCTCAGTGCATGTGTAACGGGTCAAGAAATGTTAAAGTTTTGTATTTGTGTATTCGCTAATAATGGGGGGCGGGGGCGTCGACGGTGGTTGGTACATTGGCCCACACCTTTATCTAGTTGTACACCGGTGACAGTGAATGACTGATACCTGTTGCGCTTCTATGTTTTGCAGTGGAATCGTCTGAAAAGTTTGACAGAGTCGGTCCACTGGAAGTAAGAGGGATGTACGGCTCGGCGCCCTAGTTTCCTAAAAGGTCTCGGACCGGAGTTTCTTTTACAATTTTCGTGTCCGGCGGACACCCTCAGGCCGAAGGGCTCCAATTCCGCCATGAAAAGTAGGCCGGGAAATCTTATTATACCAGTGACCAGAGGTTTCTAGCCGGCTTCTGATAGGTTTTGGGGTATCTTCTGCTGACCCTTCATTTCTGGTAGAAACAGTAAGTTGTGAAATGTAAATTTTGGACCCGAAAAATGCCGCTTTTTTACCCTTTTTCAGCCGAAAACAACCATACAGTACTTTTCAGTAAAATATTCTCAAAATCCCCATACAGTGCTTTTCAGTAACAAGTATTCGCAAAGCCCTCCTGTAGTGCTTTTCAATATTCGGTGTTTTCAAAACCACATTTAGTGCTCAAAACCCCCATACAGTGCTTTCCAATAAGAGTGTTCTCGAAATCCCCATATAGTGTTTTCAAGGATCACCCCGCCATTAGTCTCAATTTTCGTATATTTGACAGGATCCACACCACCCTGTGCAGCAAAACGTTTTGGTATATCGTCTTTGGTTCTGGATTTTTGGGTATCTGAAAGTTACCGCTAGGATTAGGGCTAGGACTAGGGTTAGGGCTAGCGGACGTGCCAGGATGCCAACTTTGGTATCGTTAGAAAGGTTATGGCACCAGCATTCCGCAACAGGAAACCGTTTTGGAATATCGTCTTTGGTTTTGGATATTTCCTTGTTTGAAAGTTACCGCTAGGATTAGGGCTAGGACTAGGGTTAGGGCTAGCGGACGTCCCAGGATGCCAACTTTGGTATCGTTAGAAAGGTTATGGCACCAGCATTCCGGAACAGGAAACCGTTTTGGAATATCGTCTTTTTTTTTTGATTTTAGGGTGTTTGAAAGTTACCTCTAGGGTTAGGGCTAGGGTTAGGGTTAAGGCTAGCGGACGTCCCAGGAAGCCAACTTTGGTATCGTTAGAAAGGTAATGGCCCGAGCATTCCAGAACAGGAAACCGTTTTGGAATATCGTCTTTGGTTCTGAGTTTTGGGTGTTTGAAAGTTAATGCTAGGGTTAGGGCTAGGATAGGGATTAGGGCTAGCGAACGTCCCAGGAAGCCAACTTTGGTACCGTTGGAAAGGTATTGGCCCCAGTATTCCAGAACAGGAAACCGTTTTGGAATATCGTCTTTGGTTCTGGATTTTTTCGTGTTTAAAATTTAATGCTAGGGTTGGGGCTATGGTTAGGGTTAGGGCTAGCGGACGTCCCAGGAAGCCAACTTTGGTATCGTTGGAAAGATAATGGCCCAAGTATTCCAGAACAGGAAACCGTTTTGGAATATCGACTTTGGTTCTGGATTTTTGGCTGTTTGAAAGTTACCGCTAGGGTTAGGGCTAGGGTTGAGGTTAAGGCTAGCGGACGACGCAGGAAGTCAATTTTGGTATCGTTAAAAACGTTATGGCCCCAGTATTCCAGAACAGGAAACCGTTTTGGAATATCGTCTTTGGTTCTAGATATTTCCTTGTTTGGAAGTTAATGCTAGGGTTAGGGCTAGGGTTAGGGTTAGGGCTAGCGGACGTCCCAGGATGCCAACTTTGGTATCGTTAGAAAGGTTATGGCCCCAGTATTCCAGAACAGGAAATCGTTTTGGAATATCGTCTTTGGTTCTGGATTTTTTCAGTGATTGAAAGTTAATGCTAGGGTTAGGGTAAGGGCTAGTGGACGTCCCAGGAAGCCAACTTTGATATCGTTGGAAAGGTTCTGGCCCCAGTATTCCAGAACAGGAAACCGTTTTGGAATATCGTCTTTGGTTCTGGATTTTTGGGTGTTTGAAAGTTACCGCTAGGGTTAGGGCTAGGGTTAGGGTTAAGGCTAGCGGACGTCCCAGGAAGCCAACTTTGGTATCGTTAGAAAGGTTATGGCCCCAGTATTCCAGAACAGGAAACCGTTTTGGAATATCGTCTTTGGTTCTGGATTTTTTCAGTGATTGAAAGTTAATGCTAGGGTTCGGGTTACGGCTAGTGGACGTCCCAGGAAGCCAACTTTGATATCGTTGGAAAGGTTCTGGCCCCAGTATTCCAGAACAGGAAACCGTTTTGGAATATCGTCTTTGGTTCTGGATTATTGTATGGAATGTTGTCTTTTTTTATGAGTATTGATCATTAAAAGTAAAGCACGAAAAGCACATTATAGCATACATGTTCACCGATAACTAGTGTTTGGCATTTTCCACTAAAGATTAGCTAAGACTTAGTAAAAGGCCATTGTAGGCCGTGTCCAACTACCCCAGTATTCCAGAATAGGAAACCGTTTTGGAATATCGTCTTTGGTTCAGGATTTTTAGGTCTTTGAAAGATAATGCTAGGGTTAGGGTTAGGGTTAGGGATAGCGGACGTCCAATAAGTCAACTTTCATATCGTTGGAAAGGTTATGGCCCCAGTATTCAAGAATAGGAAACCGTTTCGAAATATCGTTTTCTGTTCTGGATTTTTCCGTGTTAATACTAGGGTTAGGGCTAGGGTGAGTGTTAAGGCTAGGGGACGTCCCAGGAAGCCAACTTTGGTATCGTTGGAAAGGTTATGGCCCCAGTATTCCAGAACAGGAAACCGTTTTGGAATAACGTCTTTGGTATCGTTGGAAAGGTTATGGCCCCAGTATTCCAGAACAGGAAACCGTCTTGGAATATCGTCTTTGGTTCTGGATTTTTAGGTGTTTGAAAGTTAATGCTAGGGTTAGGGTTAGAGGTAGATTTTTTTTGTTTATTTGTTCGGCTGTAAAAAGACAATGTACAGCCAAGGCAGCCCAACTAGCCAGGTGGCTATTATTAAGGGCTAGCGGACGTCCCAGGAAGCCAACTTTGGTATCGTTGCAAAGGTAATGGCTAAATATCCCAGAACAGCAAACAGTTTTGGAATATCGTCTTTGGTTCTGGATTTTTGGGTGTTTAAAAATCACCGCTGTGATTAGATCTAGCGTGAGGGTTAGGGCTAGCGGACGTCTTAGGAAGCCAGCTTTTGTATCGTTGGAAAGGTAATGGCCCCAGTATTCCAGAACAGGAAAATGGTTTAGGAATATCGTCTTTGGTTCGTGATTTTTTGGTGTTTGAAAGTTAACACCATGGTTAGGGCTAGGGTTAGGGCAAGCGGACGTCCCAGGAAGCCAACTTTGGTATTGTTGGAAACGTAATGGTCCCAGTATTCCAGAACAGGAAACCGTTTTGGAATATCGTCTTTGGTTCTGGACTTTTGGGTGTTTGAAAGTTAACGCTATGGTTAGGGCTAGGGTTAGGGCTAGCGGACGTCCTAGGAAGCCAGCTTTTGTATCGTTGGAAAGGTAATGGCCCCAGTATTCCAGAACAGGAAAATGGTTTTGGAATATCATCTTTGGTTCGTGATTTTTTGGTGTTTGAAAGTTAACACTATGGTTAGGGCTAGGGTTAGGGCAGGCGGACGTCCCAGGAAGCCAACTTTGGTATTGTTGGAAACGTAATGGTCCCAGTATTCCAGAACAGGAAACCGTTTTGGAATATCGTCTTTGGTTCTGGACTTTTGGGTGTTTGAAAGTTAACGCTATGGTTAGGGCTAGGGTTAGGGCTAGCGGACGTCCTAGGAAGCCAGCTTTTGTATCGTTGGAAAGGTAATGGCCCCAGTATTCCAGAACAGGAAAATGGTTTTGGAATATCGTCTTTGGTTCGTGATTTTTTGGTGCTTGAAAGTTAACGCTATGGTTAGAGCTAGGGTTAGGGCAAGCGGACGTCCCAGGAAGCCAACTTTGGTATTGTTGCATTGGAAACGTAATGGTCCCAGTATTCCAGAACAGGAAACCGTTTTGGAATATCGTCTTTGCTTGTGGATTTTTGGGTGTTTGAAAGTTAATGCTTTGGTTAGGCCTAGGGCTAGGGTTAGGGCTAGCGGACGTCCGAGGATGCCAACTTTGGTATCGTTGGAAAGGTTCTGGCCCCAGTATTCCAGAACAGGAAACCGTTTTGGAATATCGTCTTTGGTTCTGGATTTTTGTATTAAATGTTGTCTTTTTGTAAAGCATTATAGCATACATGTTCACCGATAACTGGTGTTTGGCATTTAAGATTAGCTGAGACTTAGTAAAAGGCTGCTGTAGCCTCCCAAATCGTGTCTACATACCCAGTGACCTCAGATAACCCCGCTGGAACGTAACGTTATCAGAATAGTCCAATGCTATACAGGTAACCTTACATTACAAAAGCATGAACTTACAATGTATGCGACACACTAATTGCTTGTAGAGAGCCTTTCAAAATTAACTATTATTTGCCGAATTACTTTATCAAATGTGGACATAGTAACTGGCATTTTGCAAAATAGCGATCACCGCGGAAGCAGCATAATGGTACATTCCGAACGTGTTCGGACCTCCCGGGGTGTGGAATGGCGCGAAAACTGAGTGAAATACTGTTATTTTTTTACCAAACTTCGCGTTTTAACCTCAAAAATCTGATATAATAAAACAATTATGTCATCATCATAATGATAAAAGAACACTAATGGTGTGAGAAGTTTCTTATTACTGCGACTACGTATCAGAGTTACAAGCATATATACAGAATACCACTTATTACTGTGTCACTTATATGTAAATTGACCTGAGTACATGGTCACATTTACGGGCTTCAGCCCCGGTCAAAACAACAGTATTGCTGACAAATTTAGTTTAGTTTGAAGTATCATCATTTGCTTGTTAAAACTGTCCGACACGGTGGTTTTGGATTTTTGGGTGTTTGAGGCTTTTTAGTTTCTTTTGGAAAGTATCTTTACTGGAAGCATTTTTAACGAAAAATTATTAAAAAATCTCCTTTTTGCTCTTTTTGGCCCCCAAAAAGTTAAGATCTCTACACTTAAACAAACAAAAAACCGCGGACAAAGTTTACGTATTGGAGGTGTATTATCTTGTAGAATGTAAAGTCCAACGCAGAGTACTACGTGTTATCCTGGGTGCTGAATATACGTCATACGCATACACCGCTGCCTGCTGACATCTGGGACTGCCAACTCTCTCCTCCCGGCGTAGAACACTGGCCGAGACCTTTGCCAAGTCTCTTGTCCGTTCCAGGCAGCTTCAGCACATTCTGCCTCCCACCAGAGGAAGTATCAGCGGCCGGCACACCCGTTCATCACACAAACTGAACCCTTTGTACGGCCGCACGGGTCGGTACACAAACAGTGCCTACCGTATATGATTGAACCTTTGAATCATAGTGAGACTCTGTATTGCCCTTGACCATTTGTACTACCTTTTTACTATTTCGGATAGTTGCGCTTTAAAGACTTTTAATCTTGTCGCATTAATAGACAATATTCTGTATATAATCTTTCTTACTCCATAGTTATATGTTTTATATGTTTTAATCATGCCTCTGTTCGTATTGTAATTGTACCGACGCAATTTAGCCGTTTTGGCTGCAATGTCTGTGACAAGGGTTATTGAAATAAACCACTCATATATATATATAATCTAATAGTGCTTTCCTCGCCAGGGCTGAAGCATGTGAAGTGAGCTATGTCGTTTTTACCAAAATGTGTTTAACCAAAAATCCAACATATCAGAGACACATCCACCAGTATTTACTAAATTACAAACAGTACTAGCTTTGTGTGTAGTTTCATCAGGATACGACAACGCTGGGCAAAGTTATACAAATTGGAGTGTTTTGACATTAGCTATGGTCGTGTCACAGGCCTTAACTTACCAGAGTATCTGCTTGAAGGCCTAGCCACCCTGTATCTGCTTAAAGATAACGTACCCATGCTACCCTGTATCTGCTTGGAGATTGTAAATCTCAGTTCATTTGACCCCCAAATCGGCATCCATTTAACGAATTGGTAGGGGTATAAGGAGGAACATGACGAAAAACAATGTTTTTCATCCATATTGGTAACATTCCATACATTATCGGTAAGGATTTTTCTTGGCATATTACAAACTGTTTGATTTCAAGATAAAAAAAATTAATAAAACGTTCCAATGCAAGAGCAGGACATTCCTACCAGAAACTTGAATGCACTTCCTATTGTCAATATCTACAGCTGGTCCAGGTTTTCCACGCAGTTTAACCAATTATCCCTATCAGCCAATCAGCATCAACATATCCACCTGCATCCTACATGCCTTCTGCATTATGCTACTTATCTGATGAGTAAGCAGGTCATATGTGCCAAATATGGTCATGCATAGCATTTGTGCCAAATATGGTCATGCATTACCACATATGGAAAAAAAACACTTTAAGAGCCTGTATCAAAAAAAAAAAATTCTGAGGCCCATTGTACCTCCATACCAAATTTCAGGTCATTTGGCCCAAAAATTAAGAAATTAAATCCATTTAAAGAAATGGCAGGAGAAGAAGAAGAAGAAGAAACATGAATAAAACCAAATATGTCTTCACCACACCATACGTGGTGTTGGTGAAGCCATAACGACAAATGACGAAGTTAAGGAACCTTTGACCTCTAATATTGAATGAAATTATTACCACTCGGACCTTTCTGCCACGACCGTTGTATCGGTTTTAGACTGGTCACTCTATACATAACTGTACTACGTTTGTTAGCCCTGATATATATCGTAGAATTACGACAACTTCATAAGCTGTTTATTAATAGGGACTTTTGTTCTATTTTCCTGAAGCTGGAAACAAATCCTATTGTATCATTTTTATACGTATTCCAGTGTCCTATAGGAGCCTGTCACTTCGCACGATAGTCGTACTATTCCGTGACATTCCGTGGGATAGTCGTGCATATGTCGTACAATCCTTAGGTGTCTTGGTTGTTTCGGAAATTGCCACCTTAGATCTTATGTTGGTTTTGGCACAGTATGCTTAAAAATCACACGGCGGCCTACTACGAATGTCACCACAACGGCAGTTTGGTAAATGTGGTCTTTTTTCACTCACCTTTCAAGTTCCGGCGAAGTTTTATTATTTGCTGCCAAACTTTATCCAGTACAGCGCCTGAAGTAAACAATCCGCCTGCAAGCTGACTCTTTGTTATCGACCACTCCACGGCTGTGACGAGAATGATTAAGATAACGTGTTAGCGACAGAATTTGACCTGCCAGCTTATCTTTTTTTTTCAGTGTGCTCATGATCATGCCCCCCACCACTGTACAAACAGACATAACGTGAGTGCAGCCATTGTCGCACGTAGGCTGAGTCAGGGTTAATGACCCGCTTCTGAGCATTCCTGCGAGTGTGCATTATTGGGCAGCCTCTACTGTCCTATTTATTACCTTCGCCAAGAAGGTTATGTTTTCGTGGCCGTGTGTCTGTCTGTCTGTCTGTCTGTGTGTCTGTCAACAGCATAACTCGAGAAGGCTTAAATGGATTATCTTGATATTTGGTAGGTGGATAGGTCTTGATGAGAGCTCGAACTGATTAGATTTTGGGCCCCCTGGCGGCTTGTTATGGTACTGCAGCGGAACTTCTGGTTTTGATATCTCGTGATCTGGACATGCTAGGGTCATGATTTTTGGATGGTAGGTAGCTCTTGTGCTCGGCAAGAAGTGACGTAAGTTTGGGCCCCCTAGCGGCTGGCCCTGGAACTGCAGGAGCATTTGTATGAAAATGTTTAAAGTAGGATAACTCAAGAACCGGTTGACGGATCGTCTTGATATTGGGTATGTAGGTAGCTTACGTGATGCTTGACATAATTAGATGGCAATTATGCAAATTATGATCTAATTTGCATAGTTAATGAGGGAATTCTAGAATTCGCCTATCTTCCATTAAGGACTATTCTACCTTGTGACATGTGTAATTAAGAATGACAGGAACATCGCCATATATAAATCATGTAAATGAAGACCTAATTTGCATAATTAATGAGAAAATACTGTAATTCCATAGTGGTTGATGCTGGCAATTTCATACTTGCGCATTTCGAAGTTGACTGGAGGTGTACATCATTCAACATAACTTATTCAAATCAGGACTTCATTTGCATAATTTATGAGAAAATGCTAGAATGGCCTTCTTTGTTACGATAACACTGCCATTGGGAGGAGAATATGATCAACTGACGTAATTCATGCAAATGGGGATCTTATTGGCATAATTAGGGGGAAATCTATAATTCGTCAGTCATATAATATTAACCTCATTTGGCGAAGGTATGAGGTCGTGGAACTCTAGTTAATCGTTCTATGCTTTTCTTGTTACCACTGTAAAATGGAGATTTTTATTCTGTATGAGTTGTAGAAGAATTTGATATTTCAGAAATAACAGTGACCTTTGTTTATTTCATTATCATGTCATGAGGTAGGATTTCGTTCTTGTTTGCCGTCATGATGACCTTGAGGAAGGAGGTGACCTTCTTTTACCCATAACAATTTGTCAGAAATTGCCAAGTGGCAATTTGTCAGAAATAAAGATTACTTTGTTTTAATGTCGACCAAATCCAAGTTATTAAACACAATCATTCACAAATATTCTAGATACATCTCTACTTGGGGACAGGGGCCTTTTTACTCAAGATACTGCGTAAAAGAACGATGTTTTGCCAACAGCCACAAACAACTCTTACATCAGTGACATTTTCATACCGCTTTTGTTTTAAGGAATAGCCAGTTTTTGCCAAACATTAACTAAACTTTGCTTGGCTGCAAATACCATGTTATCTAATGTTTTCGTCACGTAGATACCACAAACCTGTTTACCGCTGGTTTGCTTTGTTCTGTGCCGCCCCTGGAATGAATAGAATTTAACAACACACACACACAGACTTTGATAACCCCGGGCTTTGAAGTCACAGGCGGTTTGATTGATTTCGATATCAAATCTAAGCAATTTAACCCTATCTAGACTGTGTGTGTGGGGGGGGGGGGGTAAAAGTGCCCGCGCCAACGTTGATGTCGGATAGAGTCCTAGAACAACCAAACTTGGTGACTTTTCCTAAAATATACCTGCCAACAATTTCATACCAGTGAGATAAGTTTATAATTTTTCATGTAGCCATGGCAACGGGTTATCTGACAGGCATTTTTGGCGAAATTCAGTAATTTTCGCTTAAACAATAAACTTTTCAGGCTTGTTAAGTTAGTTACACATGCTTTCTAACATTAATAACACCTTATGTAATTTTATATAGTATTTATTAAGAATGATGCATAATGTTTGCTAATTCTATGACGTCATTGGTCAAAATCCAAGATAGCGGACAATATCATTAGATGAGGTACATTCCTGCTATTTTCGTTAAAATTCCATCACTACTTTGATTCTTTTTTACATAAAAGGTTAATTTGAACCTCTTAAGTTTATTTCCTTTCTATTTTTAGGCTTTATCCTGAAAAAAAAGTATTTTCAAAAATTCAAGAATAACGATCTAAGATGGCGGATAGTTTGAATATGCATGAGTCATTTTATGACGTCACTGGTTTGCTATAGGCAACATACGTTCTAGTAGACCTTGATATTCTATCATAAACATTTTTTGGTAAACTTGTGTAGTATACCATTACATTTTACGAGAACAACCTCAGACGGTTTTATGCAATAAAATCACATGAATGACGCCAAAAATTGTTGTTATGACTTATCATTACTAGTACACCATCCTTTTGAAATTTTGGTGGCCATATGATATACCGTTCATGAGTTCTGAGGGGGCCCCCGTCCCACGAATCCACGAATACCAGAAGCTACCAGCAGACCAAAAATTGACCTTGAGCTTCTTCGTCTAAAGACCGATTTACGAAATATCATTAAAATCCATCCATAACTCAAACAAAGCACCATACCAGTCAAAATTGGCAAGTTTGAAGAAGGTAGGCAAAATACCTGATGTATTAGTTTCGCCTGTGTCACACCTGCAATAAACAATCTGAAGTCGGACTGACCTTTTATATCATCTGAAGTTGTTATTGTAGCAAGCTTAAGCAAGGTAAACACAACAAAATTGCCTTGACGCGCTTATCTAGTTTAAATAATCGTCTGAACATAACCCCTGCTGTATAATCAAATATAGCTCGGTTAAAGTGTCCACAAGACAAAGATAATGTTTTCCACATTGGTCCAGTGGCTGGTTTGCGATATTTGACTCAGCATTTTCATCGTGATCTTTCCCCTTAGCCTTATATAGCTTATATTCCCCTTTTCAGTGCAATGCTTGTGTACGTATCACGCTGCTGTCGAAAAAAAGCTGAACTCATCATCGGCAGTATTTAGTGTTCGAGAATGGACTGGAACGTGTCTATCTAGGACGGGCTTTTTTTTACTTTATAGGGACGGTAAGCCCTAGCCTGGGTGCCATCCGTTTTGTAACGGGGCTCTTTCGCACTCGCTACCCCGAAAAAACAACAACATTTTTTTCAGGGTAGCCGTTACAAATCGGATGGCATCCAGGCTAGGTAAGCCCGCTCTATACTTCACCAAAAGGGCTATTTAGCCAAATATGTCGACCCTCAATTATTTGTGTGTGTGTGTGTGTGTGTGTGTACATGTGGCTAGTGCGAATTCTGTAAAACCAAACGAATACAAATAAACAGTTCCTCATGGAAAGGTATACAGAGCGTAGGATTCTCAACGGAATACCGGGATTTCACCCTGGAATTCTAAAAAAAACCTGCTAGAGGGACCATTGCAATTCACCCTTTAATCAAACACAATACCTCCGCTTTTACAGACTGAGGTAAATATAAGTACCTTGACATTTAATACTGGTAAACATGTTTTCGTCCATACGATATCTTCTGCGTTCTTTGCCCCGCGTGACTGATGACTGCGTAGGTAAGTCAAATATCAAACAGAAGTCCTACCAGCAATGACTGATTACTTTTAAGGATTGGTAATTTAAGTCACTGTAAACATGATGTCATACCCCCCAAGGAACTGCGGCATTAATTTCATTCAAGGTTACGAGTAAAGTTGCCCTGAACAGAGGAACTAGCTGTATGTGGTGACATAAAACCTAACCAAATCCTACAAATACCGACGTGGAATGCCCATCTCACACCTTGTTGTAATTAGACAGGCCATATTAAGTGCCTTTCCCAAGGGAATAACGTCTTGCCGGGAATCGAACCCGTGATCTCCCGATCTCTGCACGACCAAAAACTCAAATGTCAGCAACTTTTATGGGCGACGCACTCTCTGCGACCTGAAATTGGCCGGAGCGCGGAGAAAGCGCCGAGAGATCGCCAATGTCGCCATGTTTGGAATATAAATTACTGTTTAGACCGTTGTGTGCTCTCACGCTGCGCGCTCTCACGGCGCTCTCTCTGCGCTCATTGTTGGATCGCCGTCCTCGGCGCTCTCACGGTTCTCAGTGCGCTCCCTGCGCGCTCCTATGGCGATCTTGGCGATCTCTCGGCGCTCTCTCCGCGCTCCGGCTAATTTCAGGTCGCAGAGACAGCGCTGTGAGAGCGCCGTCCTAGTGGAATGTGGGCCTTAGGTATTATCTTGCCCATCGTACGTTCACCAGTAGATTGGCGATTGCACCACGTTTGTTTGTACTTTCTTTGTTGAACTTCCTTTGTTGAATAATTTTTGGTTATTTCGTTACTTGGATACCGCGGACGTATTTGTCGTTGGCGTAGCTACAATAACAGTCACTCCACAAGACTGACAAAACAGTAACTTATTAGGTTCAAATGTCTAAACGGACTGACATTTGTTTTCGCGAGCTATTCAAATAACAGCGTTCGCCTGACTTCAACTCGGCTTAGCCAGAGAACAAATAACCGCACGCACGTTCAGTGCGTGTACCTGATTTTGTAGTTCCTTTCTACCCCATATACTCTAAGCTCACTGTGTATTACTGACCTTAAAATGGTGAATCTTCTGACAGCTGCGATGTTATACTTTTTGACTGTTCTGTCTGTCATCGTTGAGGGATTTCTACCAAACAGGCTGAGTACGCTCTACACCTTGAACCCCACTGACTACACCCATGAGGAAATAACCCAGATTGGAGTTCTAAAAGCTGCAGCCAGGTTTTTAGAAGACAACCCACCAAGTGGAACGACCTTTACTCCAGGACAGCTGCAGAATTTGAATCCGCTCAATCCAACAGCGCTTTTCACAGCCTACTATGGAGGTATGAAATCAAAATTTATTCCACGGCGATACACTTTTGTAATTACCTTCGCCAAGAATATTATTTAACGGTTGTCGTAATTTGACTTAAAAGAACAACAATAACAACAAAGGGTTACCTAGATTTCATAGTACCTAATATGTATGCTCTGATATGGTCTCATGAATTAGAGTTTTGGGACATATAGTACAATTTTTACTTGAAGAACTTTGTGTAATTTATATTACAATGGGGAGAGGAGTGCTGTAAATACTTTTGGACGTTGACACCACGGAATTAAATGATAGTACTACGTAAATTTCGTCGTATTTGCCATAAATAAAAGTGTACATGATTGTATGTTTTGTGTGTGTGTCTGCGTGTGTTTGATATCAGGAACGTGCTACATTGATGGTTAAAATATATGAACTTTTTAATGAAGACTGTTTCTGTTTGCAACTAAAATTGACAATTAATAAAGATCAATACTTATTGCACTAATTAATTGATGCTGTAAACATTTTACATGAACATGTTATATTAATATCATTAACCATTTCTTAATAATCATGGTATTTTCAATACATTTCTTTGTATATTGTTATGTTTACATTCTAATATCGTTTATGACTAATATTTCCTAGGTTTGTAGGAGGGGAATTCAAGTAATTGTATAACCCCTGTATGCTTTTCCTTTATGCATTCATTTAATTCTCTGTATATGTATTATTTTTGGAATAAGTAATAATAATAACAAGCTTCTTACTCAAATTACATTTAACCCTTAGTAGTAGGGCAACTAACAGGTACGAGGTGTATCTTCTAGGAAAGATTTATCCAGTGAAATGTTCCTAGTACTTAGAAGTTCTCGATGTTTTGCAAATACTGTTATGTGAATTACGACTAACCTTTCCTTTGTTTAACGTTGACGTTCTCATACTACTTAGCCTCCTGTGCAGACTCCGTGAGCGGGTGGCCGTTTTGATAATGCGTTTTGAAGTTCTTTTGCCGGCCAGGGAATGTTTCAGACCCGATAGAAGGTTCGCCCCGGAAATGAACCTTCTATCGGGGCGAACCTTCCATCGGGTCTGAAACCTTCTCTGGCCGGCAAAAGAACTTCAAAACGCATTATCAAAACGGCCACCCGCCAACGGAGTCTGCACAGGAGGCTAATACTACTATGCTACTGCGCAACAACACCGGAACGTATTGATTTGTAATTCATTGCAGAAGTGACGTCAGCAGGAAAACTCCAGTCAGCTATAACAGAGATCATCGATGCAAACTCACGGGTGGACAGTGACTACCTCTCTAACGCTGAATACCACGTGGGAGGAGAGGAAATCCAAAAAGGTGATCTCATAAATCTTTTAAAAAAAGTTAATAGCATAGTTTAGCCCTCAAACCACCGTATGGGGTCAAAATTGACCCCAGGCGTATATAAATATGTGCCATTTCGACATTTCTTGTCGAAAACGAAATTCCTCTTATGATAACGGGATGTATCGCATGTAAGAATGTTATATAGCTTGCTTAGCATGTTTCGTGGCTTATTTTTTGCAATTATGTGCTAGATGTATTGTGATTGTATATAAAAACAAACATAAGAAAGCATCAAGATCAAAGGAATAATTTTAAAAGTGATTTGACATTCTATCATTTATTTTAGCAAAATGGCTTGAGGTCATGCATCATATGTTTTTATATGCAATTTCTAAGTCATTATATTTCACTCATACCATGGTAAAGATGGAATATATTTTTTTCTTTCTCTTCCTCCTCTCATTTCGTTAGGTTGATTCTATTTCCTCATTTTGTGCCTGATGACCTGAAATGACCTGGGAGGGTACTTAAGTGCGCAAATACCCTCAGGCGTTTGTTTTTTTAGTTGTTTTTTTCTGAATAGGCCTTTGCTTGCTTACTTTCTTAAAAGTTTTTCTTTAATTTATAAAGGCCTTTAACGCTATTCTGTTTTTTTTTCCATTTTTAGACCAATAATGTAATACTGTATTTTAAGCACATGAGCACTGGTATTACACCCAAGTCACCTAACATTTGGTATGAGGTTGCCTTGGTCATATGCCGAAATACTGTCTTTTTACGCATAAACCACTTTAAATTGTGTAAAATGAGCCTTTTTATACATTGCCGTGATCAATGACATACATTATCTACCGTCAGCATTAATAATAGATACATAATAGAGCAACTTATAAATAAGCTGGTGATTCCTTTTACTTGATCACGTTGTATTCATTGTTTACTGTTTTTCCTTACATATTCAAAATTCAAACACCTTATGCAGTATAGCATTACACAGTAACTAAACTGCCCATGTTTATTTTTATTTTATCTGTTAAACCTAAGTAATGTTTTCCTTCAGCAAACATCCGGTTGATAACACAGCGGAACAGCATTCTAGCGGTCCTATCGGCCACACCACCCAACTTTGATCAAGCCAGAGAAATGATTGGTGTTTACCTCCACGTCTTACAAGACTTCTACAGCAACACCAACTGGGTCGAGCTGGAGGGAGGGCTTCCATACGAAGACCTTGGTATTTACCTAATTTTTACTTATACCTAAGTTTAACTCACTGAAGATGGTGGTAGACTATAAATCGTATACATTCAAGAGATATGTTTATAGTTATATGTGCATCTCAAGCTTTCACAAGCTATAAATTATGGGTAACATCCCGCACTTGCTTTTATGGACACGTGACTCGGTTAATGGATCTAATGTTTCAGGCAGCTTGTAACGTCCCCCGTCTCCATTCTGGATAGTTGGTATGCCATGATTTATATTGGGTTTTTCTCCCCTTGCCCAAAAATTATTGTTCTGCTGCCAAGATTCCCAATGTTCCTGGTAACTCCATATGTTTGGATTGCTACGCTTCTGGTAAATATTGTCTTTCCTGGGGTTTAATATGTTGGTTATAAACTAATTGACACAAGTACTCAGCCGTGGTTGATAACAAAAATGAATGACGACCTTTATTGCACATTTTTGCCACACTGGGCTAAGTACGGGTCACAATAAAACATGATGAACAGATACAGTCAACGGATACAAAATAAAAACTAACCATCATTAGATAAATTCAACTTCTCGCTTTTCAGTTATAGTAGAGATAAAGGAGCAGATATGTTTTTCGATGGAAGGTTTGTCTAGTTGCATTAGTAATATGAATTTTTCTACAGTGCGTAAGTGTATGAAGTAGGGAAATAGGTTGTGTACAAACCTATACAGTTTATTTCTCTCTTTACTATACAATCTACATTCATATCTTTCCTCTGTTTGACTCTGTAGGGTTGGAAAACAGAGCTCTCCGACCGGTGGGCACCACCGTTCCAACTTGCCAGGATTGCTCAATGAATTTGTAAGTTACCTTTTATGATTTTTACATAAAGTAAAGTAAAAAGTAAACGTCTGCTATGGCTCACAGACATTTCATCTCCTGATGAAGACATGGACAAATTTGAAGGGCAAGTTAAGATCCAGTGGGTTACATACATGGTATTAGCGTTGTTTGAAAACTTGTTTGCGATACACCTTAAGCTTTTTAAACGCGTAACAGATACAACCATTCTACAGGCATATATACCACAATGCATGTGCCCAATTACTTACAAATTCTACACATATCACCTACATTAACAGCCAGTGTTTTAATTATGATGTTTTCATTTTACCTACAGAGGAGTTCTTGATTGCAGAAATAATATACTTCTTCAAATGCTGTTGACGAGTGGATACAAGAGTGGGCAGAGCAAGGTTAAACCCGCTGGTAATTTTTCTTTAAAAAGTACTTTCTTGCTAACACTTTTTCAAAGCAATCTTCCAAATTTAAGAAGCTTTTTTTGCAATCATAAAATACAGCTGTATGTATTATTTGCTTGAATGTGTAGCCATTGATTTCTAAGAAATGATGAACAGTATGATGCTGGAAATGAGCACTGACGTTGATGTAATGTAAATAAAAGAGTTCATGTGCACTATTAAAAAATGGTTGGAAATTCTCACATCACTCTAAATTAGAACTGGACTTTAGGACATATTTCATTTACTTCCGGATACAAAGGGAATGTTTGAGATGGCTGGGTTATGCGTTTCGACGGTTGCATGGAGGGTGGAAAGTGGATTCACTGACAGTCGTTTCATTGACAGTCATTTCATCGGGAGATAGAGCCTGAAAACGACCCGACACGCACATGGTTGGAGTAACTGGCCGGTATGTGGAGGAATTCAGGTAGTGGTGTAATACCCGATTAAAATACATCATGAAACCCTCTCCACAGTTCAAATACACAATGTCAAAAAAAATCCTGGCAGTCTGAAAAATCGTACTTATTGTTTGTCTATTTTAGCTTTTACTACAACAACAGGCAAGTGCAGCCATGGAGGTCTGATGGATGACTCTCGACTCACAGTCCCGACTGGAGGAATCAACAAGGAGACGAGTGTACCCAGTCTGTCTCCCCACTACTATCTACATGAACAGGCGGCACGGGCAGCCATTCAGGCAACCACCAACTTCTTTGTTGCACCAGGTCAATAGTTTATTTTATTGGATTTCATTTTTAAGTCTGACTGTATGTATACATGATGGTTTGAGGAATGACTTATGGAGTTTTGATAGGACCTGCATGAACTGTGTATCATTGTCTATCATTGGGAGGTCTTGTCCGAAACATCAAACATCCCAATGCCAATCGATAGGCATGCGTAATACATAATATCCGTATCTATTTATCTATTTGCCTCATATAAAAGAAAGAATGTCATTCTATGTAAACAGTATACATTCCCCCACCAATATTTAACACAGCCAAAGCCAACACTAAACTAGAAAGGTCGACAATAGCTTGCAAGCAAATACGGCATATTTCACTCCCTCCCCTTAAAAGGGATTGTTCCCAATTCACACTTGTGCAAAAGAAAAACATTCCAAGATAACTTTTGCCCAAAAGTGAAATACAGTATTGCCAACTTATCCCAGTCTAAAATGGAACCTTCACAATTTCACCAGTACGTACCCTAACAGATTGTTACCTTCGCCAAAAAGGTTATGTTTTCAGAGGCGTTCGCGCGCGCGCGCGCGTGTGTGTGTGTGTGTGTGTGTGTGTGTGTGTGTGTGTGCCTGTAAACACAATAACTCAAGAAGGCTTAAATGGATTGTCTTGATATCTAGTGGGTGGGTAGGTCTTGATGAGACCTCTAAGTGATTTGATTTTGGGCCCCCTGGTGGCTTGTTATGGTACTGCAGCAGAACTTCCGATTTTAGTATCTCATGATCTAGACATACTGGGGTCACGAAATCCAAATGGTAGGTAGCTCTGGTGCTGGGGAAGAAGTGGCGTGAGTTTTGGGCCCCTAGTCGCTTTCCCTGGAACTGTAGGGGTGTTTGTTGAAAAATATTCAAAGGAGGATAACTCAAGAACTGGTTGACGGATCATCATGATTTTTGGTATGTAGGTAGCTTATGTGTATACTTGACATTATTATATGACAATCATGCAAATCAAGATATAATTTGCATAATTGATTAGGAAATTTTATAAATCAGCTGCATTCTATGACAGGACTATTCAAGCTTGTGACATATGTAATTGAGAACGAGAGAAACATAGGCAGATATTGATTATGTAAATGAATACCTAATTTGCATGATTTATGAGAAAATGCTAGAATGGCATTCTTTGTTAAGATAAGACTGCCCTTTGGTGGAGAATATGATTAACTGATATAATTCATGCAAATGAGGATCCTTTTGCATAACCTATACTGTGTCCGTCATAAAGATTCATCGTGGAACTCTAGTTTTCCAGCAACACCTCTCACAATTTTTTAAACTTTGATAGAGATAAAAATTGTTGATGAACATTATGCAAATGAAGAGAAATTACTGTCCTATTCTTACGATTTTACAATGTTACAATTCTTAATTATCTTTTCTTGCTTAACGCATCTAAGTGGCTTGCATACTGTACAAATCTAAACCCATGAAAATTAATCCATATATAAGGTATCAAATGTTTAAAGCCTCTGTCACATATTCAGAACCTTAGCCCGACAGACACCAAGCAACAGAGACTGAGGCCACAGCAAATAATTTTTATGGATCATTGATTTTCGCCTGATTTCAGAAAAAAAATGTTGCCTTCCGACGGTGGTAAACATGCCGATAATGGGCAAATATGTTGCAAATGTCTATCGGTTCAGAGACCATCAGGGATCCAGCAAACTTGAGGCACAATTGCTCGCGTTTGATGGCAATTGTTGACTAAAGTGTTCCATCCCATATCAATACCCTGTGTTGTAGCTGCCCATGGTGGTACAACAAGCTCTTTTCTACAATTGATCTAGTTCATTGAGATGTACTGTATACACATCTACAAGGACAGGTAATACTGTTACATACAGGAATAAAAGACCTGTTGGTTGTGGTATCATGTTTTCGCCCCAATTCTTGTTTAACAAGGTTGATGATCTCAGAATTCAAAACTACAGGAATCTTGTCTTTTTGCCCTCCTTGTTTTTTTTCGCCCAATCGCATTGATTTTAGAGTCAGGGGAGGATGTCATCCATAAAATTTAATTGTCATGGCCTGACCATGCAGATTTAGGCGCCATGCCTACTCTCCAAGCAGAGGTTTGGGTGGGGAAAGATCGTTACCTTTTTATATGCCCCGTTATTTTCTGTCGCCATCCCCACCAACGTTATGCCAACCTTTCTATACGGTTTGAACTTGACACCGATTACGCCCCGATCACTGTTCACCTACCCCGAATACCAGTCAACCATGGCTGAATCTCCCGTCCACACCCGAATGCTGGCGCTGCCGAACATAAAACACAGTCGACCTTGCTCCCGACCTACTCCTGATTATAACCATTGTTGGGAGGAGTTCCGCAGTGTTCGGAAGGCCAATACTAGTATTCAGCTATATGTGACGGGGCTCTAACACAACAATTTTGCTGGGAGTCTGAAATGTTAAGAACTTTCCTCACCACTTTCAGGTTACGGACTACTGTCTCAGATCGGTGCTGAAAAGTTCAGAGAAGTCCTGAACCTTGGTTCTGGAAACTCCATGGTTTTTGTCATAGACGTGACGGGAAGCATGGGGAATGACGTTGAGGCAGTTCGTCAGGAAACGGTTCAGATTGTACAAAGCACCACTGGTACAGCCAATGCACCGTACAACTACATCCTGTCTACTTTTAGTGATCCGGGTAAGTGGATCATGTTTATAGTGACTAATTTAAATGTGATTGCTTAGCTTTTAATATGTATTATGTATGTATAAAATCAATGGTAATGATATTAAAACCATCATCTTTAGACGGCAGAGAGTATGGGTACGACTACATAAAGACGGTTGTCTGATTAGTATGCTTGTGTATCCGATTGGTTTTATATGTTATGTGTAGCTATATATACGCAACTGATAACCATAAAACTAATGCAATGAATATTTTATTAAAAATATACTTCTTTGGTAGGTCTTGCGTTGTAGTTATGTGTAATTTGGTTGTCGTACCTCGTTTAGATCATATGTGTATTCCATACATAGTTCTGTTGCGCAACTACAATTATTGGCGCAACATAATCACGTAGAATCACGTATTTTTTTTAAATATGTATAACGATTTTTTTTTTGTTTTTACCTTAGAGGACCTTGGACAGGTCCGCACAACCAGAAACCCAAACGAGATGATCACCTGGCTCAACGCGCTAACAGTACACGGTGGAGGCGACTGCCCCGAGTACTGCTTTTCTGGAATTGAACAGGCCCTTCTCAACTGCCTACCGGAGTCTAAGGTCTTCATCTTCACAGACGCGGAACCAAAAGATCCAGAAAAGTACGCCAGCGTAGCGGCACTGATGCAAAGAAAGCAAGCTGTCCTCAACTTTCTGTTGACAGGCACATGCAACAGTCGCAACTTACGAGATGGACAGAAACAATACTACTTTAAAGGTAACTTAGGAATAGTTTGTGTTTGATTTCATTTATTTGATTGGTTACAAAAACTTCACGGTGGTCTGTTGCTACTGTATTCTTTCCCATTGCTAGGCGCGTTCGAAAAAGTATCGGGTTACAAGACGCAATTTCGGGCTAACCGTAAAACATTTGAAAATAAACAAATAGTATCGAAGGGTAAATTTCGTCAAAATAAAATGAACTTATCGTGTTTACATAATTTTAATGTTAGATGTTTACGTATAATCACTGGTTTGTAAAAGTTTCGCTCCAAAAGACGTTTATTTTCGGGTTTCGGAGCGCCTGCCAGAGTCAGTCAGAGTCGTCGTTTTAGGCAAACCTCGTTAAGTATTGGCTACGTGTATTACCCTAAATCCCTGATTCCTATATTTTTCGACGACTGGGAATAACATAAAAAATCGTGTTTTAGGAATTTTTTAATTTCTGATTTTAAGTATGGTTTTTGGCGACATATTGGTGAAAAAACGGCATTTTTGGACATTTTTCGCACTAAATTATCCATAATTTAAAATTGAGGCCATTTTTCAAAAATCCCTAAAACACGATTCTGGGGACAACCGTTACAGTCATTTTGAGCCGTGAATGAGGTATGTTGGACTCTTCATGCTTCCTATACTTAACGAGTTTTGCAGACATGTCATGTCGCCCGAAAGTGGGGAGTGTGTTGTTGATACTAGCGTTAAGAATCATTACAATATTCAAGGTCACCCACGGATACGACAGTAGATTCGCTACATGTTACATGTCTACAACAAAATGATAGCGTACATGTACTGTCCAGGAAACGGTTTGTATCTGTAGAAAAGTGTTGTTTTTATCTGTTGCGAGGCACGGAGGGGGAAGGGCCTGTTTTCGCGGGTTTATTGTAAATGACCGGAGATGACCCCCAAATAGAACGCGCGTTCGGTTCGAATTACCCAGATAGAGTTCGATCGAACCCAGTTCGGGTTCTAGAAAAGGTGGGAACTTTGCAGCCCAGATTTGACCACCGTGCTTGCCCTCCATGTATTTTGTCTTTGATTATTTAAGTTACTTTTTGTTGATAGTGCATGTATTCCTACCACTATTTGTTCTCTACTATACAGATGTACATTTGTTTAGTAACAGTGGGGTTGTTTTATTTTAGGTGCACAAAACAGTTGAGAGATGCATACTCTTTACTCTAAGATTATTGGGATGTGCGGTTACTATACCATCAAATTGTCGAATGTAAAACTACTAAAACTATTACAACTTTATTCCCGACAGCTACCTTCCACAGTGCCAATAGACGAAACAACAGAAACTGGTACGACCAACTTGCCCAGGAATCCGGTGGATTGGTCTACGAAGGTGACAAAGAGGACATCGCCAACCTGACGGGCGTTATCAGTGTCGCCCTGTCGAACTCCGCTCCTGTGACCTTGTACAAGGCCACTTTGCCGTCAGGAAGCGGCAGGGTTGTGCCGTTAAAGGTCGACAGTGCTCTCCTAGAGCTGGTCATCTCCTTGGTAGCTGCAAACAGCGCACCAGACGTGGTTATAGAAAAACCCGATGGTAAGTTATTATTCCTTCTGCATGAGCATCATGCTGTTTTAACTATTTGTCTTACCAAATACAACTCTGATTGTGATATTAGTGGTTTTAGTACAAAAGATAGAAATAAGATTAGTAAGTTAAACATGGTTTTCATATATCAACTGGAAATGCATGTGAATTTGGTTGTTTTTACTTTGTGCTAGGATGTGAAAATGGAATCAGTTGAAATTCACATTATATTATTACTAGTTGCTATGAATATTGTTTGATCTTATGTACAACTCACTGTTTTAAGCAATCTATGAAAAGATTTGGTTTGTATTATTGAGTAAAATTTGACATTTTGTAATTAAATATTCTAGGTACGCCCCAGGCATTTGGAACACCCTTAGCCGAAATTGCTGTCGACGTAGGAACTAACAGAGTGTACGAAATCAAGAACCCGTCCCCAGGCACTTGGCGACTACGATTAAGAGGTACCTTGAAAACCTTAATATAATACCAGTTTACCAATATGCAAATAACAGCCATCAGGCAAAAAATCCGAATACGTTAGAAGGATGGCTTATAACATTTATATCATGTTAAAAATTTTTACTCTGTTACATGCAAGGTTCCTTTCTTAGTACAAACACAGATCAACAACTTTGCCGAAGCCGTAAAATATTTCATTATATAACTTTACTAAACTAAATGTGTGAAGTACTGCATTAGCGTTATTATATTCCTATGGCGGCTCATATCGTTGCAGATTCACAACAGTACATGTTGGAGGTTACGGGAAAGAGCATTGTGGACTTCTCGTACCAGTTTATGAAGACAACAAGCAACGGTATCATACTGCCCATTGGTGGAAGACCTGTTGCAGGTGATTGCACGAAAACTTTACTCTGCTCGCTTGGTCACTCTCTTATTCATTCAATCACTCACTCAATCATTCACTTACAACGTTACACTAAGGTAAGATACAAAATAAGGAGGCAATGCATCTCCTTTTTTTGATCTGCGTAAATTGGGAGAAAAACGTGAAAGAACCTTCTCATAATGCCCACATAGTAATCACTCAACTTGTATCTTACAGGGGTAAATACAACTATCATTGTGGACGTTCTTGGATCAGAGAATGTCCTTCAGCTGACCTGGATTTCACTCCTAGACGAGACAGGCGATGAACTGGTGTCGTCTCCTATGACTGCCGTTGGGGGACTTCTTGGGACCAAGTATTCCGCTGTAGTTGCCATACCAACGGAGGTAAATATCGTTTAGTCTATCGTTTTATCTGAACTATTGTCTTCTGTGCTGCTGTAGATAGGCAGCATATTAAGGGATGAAAGTTTATCTGTGTTGGTATACTTCATTATGACGAAAGGCTAAACTTTATCTTCTAACACTTAAAGTAATTGGGACTTACCCAAATTTTCGGCTAACTCCGTCAGCTGAATGGTAATGATAGTAAAATTTAGTATTTACCGTTTCTTTCATCAGGAATTTCGGGTCAAGATTGAAGGCAGTGATGTCAACAACACCATGTTCCAGCGTGTTCAGCCCACCTTCATCCAACCGCAAAGTTTTGATTTGTCTTTGGAGGGCGAAAAAGGTAATGATCCTTTTTTTCACTGTTGACTGGCTATGGTTAGTGAGATGCGTTGTGTTGAGAAGACACTTTGAACTATCACCCAATACGATGCAATATGAATAAACCCCAATGATGCTCAAGGACGTCAAACATTTAAAGGTAGAAAGATGTTTGTGGATTCGTTTGAACTTTAATCATGTAACTTCTATCTTTTAAAAATTTCTTCTGACCCTCACCCCTTCTCTTAAGTCTCAGTGAAAAGCTGGCAGCAAGCCGATTTAATTTTTAATGAATAAACAAAGCTCAGGTAAACAAAGACGAATAGTTCAAAAGGTCACTGGTAGGTATACAAAATTAAGAATCAACTGTGGCTCCTTATATAGCACACTTAGCAATCTCATTTCTTAAGTCTAAAAGTACGTTCGTTTAAGTTTGGGGTTAAGGAAGGCAGCTAGGCCAGTATCGTATCCAGAGCCGTGTCTATCTAGTCCTGTGCTTGAATGTGTTAGGGCTAGAACCAGGCATGGATGTGTCTAGTCTTTGCGTATCCAAGAACGTCAAGTTGCCTTAGGCACGGTTCTGCATACTCATGGACTGTCCAGAACCGTCCAGTGGCATGGTTCTGGAGACAGAGCCATGCTTCATCCAGGGCTTGGCATACAGCTTCATGATCATGATATCATGACAACATCTTTATTAATTATTACCTTCGCCAAGAAAGTTATGTTTTTGGTAGCATTTGTAAGTGTGTGTTGGGGGGTGGATGCTAGCATGGTTCTGGACACAGTAGCCAATTTTCTTAGTATTACCTATTCCATGTTAAGGTACCTATACGTTTTACAGTTAGATTGCCCAGACCAGCATATCATATAGATTTTTGATAATTAGAAGAATCCTCCTGTCGCACTTCCATTCCAGAACCACTCTTTGCTGGAGGCACAGTGGACGTGCACTTTCTGCTTATAAACCATGGAGCCCGAGGTACATTTTCCATAGCAGCAACAGATGACGCTTCAATGGTCCAGTTTGTCTCACCTACATCAACCACACTACAGGAGAATACCAACACTACTGGGTACATCAGATTTGCAGCTTCAAGTACAGCGGCAGTTGGTACAACAAGGTGTAGATATCTGTTGTCATATTTATTATATCAAGCAAATCACATTGCAATATAAATAAGAGTGTTAAAGGTATTAATATATTATTTTCAAATTACTGCTATGTTTACTGTTTTTGTGTGTGTAGGGATCAGAGTTAGTTTTATTTGCTATAAAATAAAACATATCACATATTTAACCAGAAGTCAGAGGGAAGTGTTTGGAGAACCGAAGAACCGAAGACATTGTATGCCGCACTCTAATCTGGACTAGGTTAGAATGTGTTCAGGTATGAAGGATGCCTCATGCAATCCTCGGCTCCTGCTGGCCAGAGTTTGTGAATATCAAATCACCACATTTTCTCTCTCTGGGGTCGGTTGGCGCAGCGGTAGCGCGTTCGGTTCGGGGCCAAGAGGTCCCGGGTTCGATCCCCACCCACGTCACCGATCTTGTGCCCTTGGGAAAGGCACTTTACACGACTTTCCTCACTTCACTCAGGTGTAAATGAGTACCTAGCTTCGGTTAGGGACGTCCCTCGGATAGGACGTAAAATGGATGTCCCGTGTTTGGGGAGAGCCACACCTCGAGCACGTAAAAGAACCCACCACACCTTTCGAAAAAGAGTAGGGGCATGCCCCGGTGTGCGATTGTACAAATTCTACTGTCTGGGAGTTGGTGATTCACTACAAATCACCCGGACGGAGGCCTGGCGAACCCCGTCTGTATCAGCCAAAAAATCTTGGAGATAAGCCTGATGAGTCATCGTGGCAAGTCCAGACATGCTGCTGGCTGCCATGATGCCCCGACGGCCGTCAAGGCTATGGGACCTACTACTACTACTACTACATGTGGCCTGCCATTTTATTGCCATGTAGCCTAACGCAATGTCAACGGACTCAACGTATCCAAACCAACACGTCTGTACCCGAAAGTAAAAATATGACAAAAAGTTTGCTAATAGTTAATAGTAGGTAAATATTATAAAACTCACAACATAAATTCTATAGTCTATGTATTTTATGTACAACAAACGTGAGTGAAACAGGCATATTTTTTTTAAATATTTATAGTACTACAACGTTAACTGTGACGGGACCGGGAGGTTCGTCCAACTCCCTAGTTGTCAGAGTTACCGTGGAACCTCAAACTGTAGTGGTAGGTATGATCTGGCATGTTTCATTCAATGGCTATATGATGCATGTTAGAAATGCATATTGAAGTTCAAACATTTTATTCATATGAAATTCTATGTAAAGCATGTTTGAACTATAATTTCCGAATCCCAAAATTGGACCCCAGTCAAATACGTCGGATTCAAAACAGTCAAAAATTAGTAAGTCTAATTTGTGGGGTTTGAAATTACAATCAAAATCTGTTTCATAATGATTGTTACTAACACAGATAAACTTTTAAACTAAAATTCTTATCTAGTTTTTCGTCTTCTATCGATTTGTTTTCATGACTCTATCAATTTTTAGACTGTGGATGACGTCTCGCCAACGTGTACAATAGTAGCGGTCAATGGCAACTGTTCCCTGGAACAACAACATCCATCTACCTGTGACAACCATCATTGGTCCATAGATGTCCAGGTTAGAGACGGAGAAACTGGTATCTACAGTCTTACTGCCTCACCTGAGGGGAGCGGGATCACCTTTAGCTACTCATCATTCAGTCCAGGAACTGTTGGGACGAGCATCGCAGCTACATATAGGTCTGTAACAACCATGTATTTTCAATGTCTTTGCAACTTGATTGTTTATTTGAGCCTTTGTTTATTCAAGAAATACTCAAATCAGCTTACTAGCTACTTTTCATTAAAGTCATGAGGACAGCTTAAGAAAAGCGTACTTTTCTAACAAAACGGAAAAGTAATAATTTTTGTCTTGAACACCCTACATGTGTTTATTTTAAATCAGTCGAAAAAGTAGTTACAGAAACAATGCTGGGTTGTAGAGGGTCGATAGTGCTAAGTTTATCTTAGACATAATCGATTGACATTTGCACAACGTAGTTCAAACTGCTGCAAACCAAGAGGAGCAGTCACTGTCGCAGACAAGCAGGGAAACATTGCCCAGTGTACGGTGGACTACTACATCCCAACAACCCCTCCGCCAACGACATTCTTACCAACGGCAATTGCACCAACGATCACCCCTCTCCCATCGGAAACACCAACGACGACACCTCCCCGAACGACTATCCCACCAATGAAAGTCCCTCTTACATCTGAATCTCTGACAACGACAGAAGCACCACCTACCGTTTTCGAAGGCGATGCACAGGTGTGCCAAAACCTTATTTTGCGCATATCTAACATTAATATCATTAATGTCATTACCATTGTACATTGTGTTTCATTAATCCAAGTTTAAGAATCTGAAGGCACAGAAAGCGCAAATCATTCGATTTCAAAACATAAATAGATAATACAATTAATAATTTGAAAAACCATAGATTATTTTCATCTAATGACAAAAATTAAAATACAGGATATGAGGTAAAAAGTAAGCAAACATGATAATTTTTCTTTATTGTATATTGATTAAAAATTGCTAGACGCTCACACTGATTTTAAAAAGTAAGGCTTGCAGATATATGTATGGCAACACGTTTTGTTGTACACATGTATAGTAAACATAACTCTGATATATTGTAAAGAAGAAAAAGAAGATATCAATTGTTAGAAAGGCCACCCTGACTTGTTTATTACGTATTTCAATCTTGTCCCTTTCATGTGGCTTAAACGTTACATTATCCCTGCATAATATAACTGCATATTCCATTAAAAATAGTTACGACATTTTCCTTCATTTTGCAGGATGACCAGTCGTTGGGAACTACTCAGATCGCACTGTTGACGTCTGGCGCTGTGGTTGTTGTTGGACTACTTACGGGCCTCGGTGCCGCTTTCTATTGTTTCAAGAAACCTTCTATAGAACCCATCGTGGTTTCTACGTAGACACATATGTCAGAAAAAATTGTATTGTCTGTGTAAATTTTTAAAATGTATTCTTACCCATGTTTAACAACTTATGGATACCACCCTATAAATAGACCGACCCCATAGCCCCGCCTACCTACATCAAAACGTAGAGCTGTAAATATTACACGTACTCTCATTTTTCGAAGCGCAAATTGCCATGCTATCAGTGGCCGAACTGATAATTGTAACGGACAGTCAGGATCTGTGTATATAAATATCCATACAGTTACAATCATCCGAACTCGCATTTGCAAGTTGAATTTACACGTGCATATTCCATATGTAAGAAAGCAATCTACATGCAACTTGAATTACATTATACATGGTAATAGAAAATACAGAAACAAACAAGAGTTCCAAGGCCTCTTACCTCCATTAAGAATGGGCTTCATATGTAAATATACATTTCATCATTAATTATGCGCGAATACCGCTACATTCACATAATATATGCATGATGATGTTAACTTTTAACTAACTTAAAAATGTCACAATTATGAAATTCCCATCATTTACCACTACGGAGTTATAGAATTTTCAGATTAATTATGCAAATTAGGTCCATGTTTGTATAATTGGTATCTGTTAATATTCCACCTGCCATAGATTACATGTTTCAAAGTTCTTTGATGTAGACTGGAATTACAGAATTTCCTCATTAATTATGCAAATTAGGTCCTCATTAACATAATATGCATTTATTTACTAGGTACATCACTGTCTAAGCTGACTATATAAAAAAAATAATGAAAATAAGTTGTTCCTTTCTTGACTTCTCTGCTCTAAAAAGATTTTGCCGGAAACCCTAAAATAAGGGGATTTATATAAGGAGGTGATCATGACTTAGCCTGGGTGCCATCCGTTTTGTAACGACTAATGGGGCTCCTTGCAATCGCTGAGCGAAATGCTAACCAAAATGCTATTCGGAACACGTATCTGTATCTGTATATAGCCAGTATAACAGCCCTTCGGCGTAACCAGCTTCACAGGTATAGCGGCGCGGCGGCAGCTGGATATATCACATCGAATGACATGTTACACCTAGCCTTTGCACATCTAACTCTAAACATAATGTTTAAAGCTATCTAGTGATGATGTCCCTACTGTACTTGGTGGCAACGAGTTCCACTCTTCGATAGTTCTAGGAAAAAAACGTTTTTGAATACCTCAATCCTTGGCTGATAACTCTGGTACTTGAAGGCATGACAACAGCGCTACTGCTTAACATGTTTATGCAAAGACAATGAAGGGCGTTCTATAAACATGTTAAAGGTATCGTACCGTCTTCAGACTAATTATTATACGTCATGACATATCCATACACGCCAGCTTCTGTATCTGTATAGCCGGTATAACCGCCCTAGCGTAACACACCAACTTCGCACGCACGCGGCGCGGAGGCAGTTGGCTATATTGGCTATACTGAACGGCCTGTTACACCCTAGTCCCACCTTTGCACATGTAACGTTAACTGCAAGCGTTTTTAAAGCTATCTAGTGATGATGTCCCTACTGTATTTCGTGGCAGCGAGCTCCACTCTTCGATAGGTCTAGAAAAAAACGAGTTTTTGCACACCTCAATACTTGGCTGATAACTCTGGTACTTGAGGTTATGACAACAACGCTAGAGCTTAACATGTTTATGCAAAGACAATGGCGGGCGTTACATAAACATTTTAAAGGTATCGTCCCGTCTTCAGACTAATACCATACGTCATGACATATCCATACACACCAGCTTCTGTATTAGCCTGTGTTTACAAGCTCTCGGCCGGAGGTTAATGACCCCCACCCCAAGGGGCGGCAACTTCGGGGCGGCCGGCCGCCAGGAGCGCGATTAGTCAGGCTACTTCTGTATCTGTATAGCCGGTATAACCGCCCTAGCGTAACACACAAACTTCGCACGCACGCGGCGCGGAGGCAGTTGGCTATATTGGCTATACTGAACGGCCTGTTACACCCAAGTCCTACCTTTGCACATGTAACTGCAAGCGTTGTTTAAAGCTATCTAGTGATGATGTCCCTACTGTACTTGGTGGCAGCGAGTTCCACTCTTCAATAGTTCTAGGAAAAAAACGAGTTTTTGAACACCTCAATCCTTGGCTGATATAACTCTGGTACTTGAAGGCATGACAACAACGCTACTGCTTAACATGTTTATGCAAAGACAATGGCGGGCGTTACATAAACATGTTAAAGGTATCGTCCCGTCTTCAGACTAATTATCATACGTCATGACATATCCATACAGTCATGTTCTCTTGGTGAGGTGTCTGTAGCCTCTACCAGGCTACAGAGGCGGCTTTAAGAGTAGAGTAGAAATTGGCAAAATAGACAAATATCTAACATACCAGGGCAGCAAGTTCGTACGCTAAAGGAGCACATTTGTCGGGAGCGGCAAACTGTACTCTTTTAGCAGACCAACTCAGGATCTCTTGGTATGTTATTTGTCTATTTGGCCAATTTCTACTCTTTCCAGCCGCCCCTGAAGCCTGGTATAGGCTAATGAATCTGTACCCGTTCTGTTAGGGCATTCATCTTTCACATTTTCCTTCTGCCTTATGTATTATGGTGGTGTTGATATAGATTTTATATCATTAGTTTGAATATGTAGTTTGCTGTAGTCGACAGGTTTACTTACCTCGGATCGACGGTCACCCACAACCTGTCCCTTGACATAGAAATCAATACCAGAATTGGCAGAGCAGCTTCAGTAATGTCAAAACTCAAACTTAGAGTATGGGAAAACAAGAATCTGTCCATACAAACAAAGCTTAGAGTGTACGAGGCCTGTGTCCTTGGCACCCTTCTTTACGGAAGTGAGACTTGGTCAACTTATGCGGTACAAGAAGCCAAACTTAATGCTTTCCACATGAGATCCTTACGTAGGATCCTGGGCATTTCCTGGATGGACAGGGTTACAAACTCCGAGGTCCTCAGGAGGTCAAGATCCAGGACAATGTATGCGATTCTCAGTGAGCGTCGCTTGAGATGGCTAGGCCATGTCCGCCGCATGGATCAAGACCGCATTCCAAAGGACTTACTGTACGGCCAGCTTGAGCGCGGAACTCGGAAAAAAGGCCGCCCTCATCTGCGATACAAGGACGTCTGTAAGAGGGACCTTAAAGCAGCACACATCGACTCCGAGTCCTGGGAGAACATCGCCCTTAACCGCACCCTGTGGAAATCCACTGTCAAAACAGGGGTGAAGAGGGCGGATGAGGATCGGGACAGACTGCGAAAGGAAAAGAAAGAAAAACAAAAGACGAGACCAGCTCAGCATACTTCAACATTTATCTGTGAGAGCTGCAGCAGAGACTGCCACTCAAGGATCGGTCTATACAGCCACAGGAGAACCTGTTCAAGGAGGCGCGTGCCATCGTCTGCCCAGACGGAGGGAGGCCAATGATGATGATGAGTTTGAATATACAAACGCTTTTATACTTGTCACCATTGTTAGCTTGTACCGCCTGTATATTCTTTCTGTACATTTTCATGTTGCAAATAGCCCCCGGGCATGAACTTGCAAATAAAATACTATTATATTATTATCTTTCATATTTTCTTTAACCCTAAACAGTACACCTGGGGTCCGCGCGGACCCCAGCACTATATATTCTGTAATATTTTTTTTGTTTCTAAAGATTTTTTCTGAAATTTCAGGTAATTGTCACCCACAAAGTTGTGCTTCAACACAGTGCAGAAAATTCCGTTTCCCCCATTTTTTTAAAATTTTGTATCTGATTTTCTTTTGGGGTCCGCGCGGACCCCAGCCCGCTCTCGATCGTAATAGATACACTGGCGTTCTTATACTTTACTTTTTTTCTTATACTTTACTTTATTTTCAGGCTTTTATGATAAGTGACACATGCCTTCTAACATTAATAACATTTTATGTAATTTAATGTGATTTTTATTAATAATTTATGCTAATTTGATGACGTCATTGGTTAAAACCAAGATCCAAGATGCGGATAATTAAATATGTATGACATCATTGTATGACGTCACTGGTGTTGCTAAGGGCAACATAAGCTTTAGCAGACCTTATCATTTTATCATAAACACTTTTTGTTAAAGTTGCGTTGTATACTATTAAGTTTCAAGAGAATAACCTATTTATAACGGTTTTAGCCATTAAAATAATATGAATGACGTCATAATGACGTCATACTACGTCATAACGACATCAAAATTGTTGTATTGATTAATTTTCACTAGTACACCATCTTCTAAAAATTTGGTGGCCATACGATATACCGTTCCCGAGTTCTGAGGGGGGCAAAAAGCCCCTTCCCCCAGTCCCACGAACCTCAAAAACTTTAAAAAACGGTTATTTCTTGATTCCTTCTTTTCTTCACCAAAAAATTGGAAAAGGTAAAAATGTATGACTTTTGTACGTAATGTGGACTCAGAGGTTCACACATCGATTCAGCAAAACAATTGAGCTGGTAGCATACTAATAATTTCTAAAAATTAGCAAAAAACTGTTTTGGGGTCCGTGCGGACCCCAGGTGGACAGATTAATCAGTCCGGGAAGGTGTACTGTTGAGGGTTAACAAAGGAAAAGATACGATACGTATACAGCTTCTCGAGTCGTCCTATAAGAAATAATAAACACACTAGATTTAGACAACACGTTTTATTCTTTTCTATGTGTATTTCAGTAGTACATACTACATGCTGATGCATCAGCATTTTGAATAGAGAGAACCTACATTATAGTTAATGTTTTTAATTAACATTGACTTTTTATATATTGATGCGTCATATTTTTCTCCGTCGAAAATAGAAACTCACTTTAACTGTTATTATGTAACTGAAATTTTCCATCTTACATGTTAAAATCCATTTAACGTAGAATGAAAAATTACGACATGAAAAATTAAAAAACAGTAATTTTCATATCCATAATGTGACCCCAACTGACCTCTTGACAATAGATGTCGTTTCACTAAGCATTGTGTATTATATTATATATAAGAAAGAGTCATATTTCTCACTTTACAAATCCATACATAAATGACAACAAAGCGTTAGCATACATTATAAAGCTGCAGTTATTATTACTAGTTTTCAGTTTATTCATGACGATGGAATGATCACACAGTCATGATATTGTACGTATTCTTCTTGTATTGTTCGATAAATACATGGCAAAGTGCAACAACAAGAAAACTAAGACCATTTTTTTCACATATGTTTTATGAGTATTGGGCAGGAAGCACAGTTGCTTATGTGACGCCTTCTACTCAAAAACACAAATATAAAAACAAGAGTAAAACATAATGACAAGATACATACATAATTACAAAGTGGGTAAAGGAGAATGAGTACATATACAAGACGACTTGGTGATCTATCAATTACGAGAATCTACCTGTACAGTAAATAAAGGTTTGAACTATGTCAAAGATATTACAGTTTTGTGAATGTGAGAGTGACGTGGACCCTCGTAGTAGTAAAGAACATAAGGCACTGTCATTGAGATGCTGTAGCTCTACTATGTTGGCAAGAGATGATAACAGAGTACTTCTCTGACTGGTGTAAAAATTACAATGTAGAAAGTAATGTTCGGGGGTTTCGCTATGATAGCCTCATTTACATGTAGGGTAATCAATACAATAGTGTTGGAATAGATGATGATTAAACTGACTAAAGTTTAGACGGAGCCTTGTGTGATGAACTGCGAAGATTATTTAATAGGGCCTAATTAAAAAGAAGTAAGAATATACAAAACTCACGTTTGGTACAAGTAGTACCTTAGCCGTTGCCTTAGCTCCATTCTTTAAAGGGGCATTATGTAACTTTAGGACAATACAAAAAGTATATTTTCTGGCCATTTCTTTACATAGTAAGTTGACTTTACACTTAAGTATTCCAAAACAATATTCAGGGAGAGAATATGCAACATCGTTGCTCCATACAAATGATTTTAAAAACTGTGAAAGATCTTCCATTCTAACCCCTGTCCACATGCACACAGGCAGTGCCAGGCCTTGTGTCAATTACCACCCCAGTGGGGTGCCAACTGGTAGCTCACCAGTTTCTGTAAGACCTTATCGTTACCTTCGTTTTCTTCAAATCTAAAGCGATAATGACCTCAGTTTGTTGATGCTGAACAGAATAGACTAAGTTCATAATGATATCCTGCCTCATTTGAAAGATATGAGTGTTTCCAAAAAGCTGATCATGATAACATGTACCCTTGTCTAGCCAGCCTGCCCTATACATGGGGCGTACCCAACTAATTATCCCCCCTAGGGGGGCTTCCACTGTATGTTGTTTGTTGTTGTCCACTACCAAACCGGTGTCACCTCGAACTGAACAAGGACTGTTTTTGTGCACAAAATATAGGTTAGAAATGAGAAATAATAACGGAAATGTGTTGAAAAGTGATAGAAAATGTTGATAACACAAAGATTTGGTATATTTAGAATATTTCAATTTTTTGCGGAAAATCTTACATAATGCCCCTTTAACAATTTTCTTGTAGATGCTAAGATTTCATGAAGGATTGTCCAAGCGTTATCCATGTTTGCCTAGTGGCCAAGGTTTGTCATGGTATATAACTTGGCAAAAGAATTACATACGGCGGTGTTATAAAGAAGTAAGAATATACAAAACTCCCGTATCAGTGATGCAAGTACCGTAGTAGCTTCGCCGTTGCCTTAACTCCGTTCTTTAACAATTTTGTCCTGGTATGACTTGGCAGAAGAAGAAGAACTGGCGGTTGCATGGCGCGTCGTACCACATATTCGGTATCATGTTTGTGACAGTGGGGGTGACCAGAACGCAGTCTTCGTTGCAGAAAAGGTTGTTTGGCTGTCCGGGTGCCCACGAGTTGTACCGGCAAAGACCATCAGTCCCGTCTAGGAACTCAAACTTTCCTTCTTCGCGCTGATCGTGCAGGCCGATCCAGAATTCTGTACGGTTGCTGACGGACTTGTACAGGGAGATCAGGAGAGCGTTGGTGTCGGCGTCTCGGGAATGGCGAGGGTGCCCCCCTCGTGAAAGCAGGTCACGTCGGCGTCCCAGAATGTCTTGAGCTTGTCGAAGGACTTGTAGCAGACTCCGCGCCACTTGGTATATCCTTCGGGACAAGATCCAGACATGCCAGACCGTTTGCTGATTTCTTCACGACAAGATGATGACGTCGTCGTCTTGCTGCTCATCTGCTCGAGTAGACACTGATTTAAGACAGTGGTTTTGTTTCGCTCCTTGGCCAAGTCGCGTTTTAAGGCGTCGACAGCCGTGGACAGTTCCGATGTTTTGTTGATGTATACCATCAGGACGAGTCCCATGGTGACCAGGGCTACCACCACGGCGAAGGCGGCGGCCATGCAGCCGCGGCGGGCCCGAAGGAAACCGTAGAGACTACGGTGGCCGGTAGGTCCGTTCTGATACGTCCTGTCCGCCGGCGTGTCGATATGATGACGCGGTGTGCTGTTTGTGGCAGCAACCTCCGCCTGGGGTGACTTCGTTCCCAGGGTAGTTTCCCCCACCGGAGTCTGCTGTACTACAGGCAGCGAGAGCCTCGTAAACTGTAGTCTCACCGCCTCCGGTTCTTCGTACGTGTCTAAGGACGTCTCTAAGCATTCGTGAGACTCTCCCAGCGCGGCGCTGTCGTTGTTATAACTGCGGATCCCCGCGCTTGCACCCCTCGGACAAACGGGACGATATTGGGACATTAGTCCGCTGGTTTGTCCGTTGCCGGACCCCGGGATTTGGGCACAGACAGGCTGTGCTTGCTCGTACATGTTTTACTGTTGTGTCCCAGACGGATTCAAGTTCTATATATAACAGCAGAACATGAATATCATACAAGAAGTCACGGTGAAGATTAGTCTGAAGTAGGGACGATGCATTTGGCTTACTCTCCAAGCAGAGGTTCAGGCTTCGACTTATTTTTGACTGACGTGTTTAAGGCGTTTTTATCGGACTTTCCATTTGCACTATTATCTTCTTTTTCCAGACTACGATCTTGTGCTTAGTGCAAATTGCTAACCACTAGCCTATTATCTGCAGTCGAAGTATTGAAAGTCCGGATATTTAAGTTAAGCAAACAATGGGAAAGATTTCTGTAATGTAAAGGACGTTTTATATTCGTTCGGTATCAGAAATTAAGTCAGACAAACAGCAAGCCGAACACATTTGTGTATAACGTTACTCATTATTGGCAACAACCCTGCAACCACAATATTTACAAATAACGTCTTCTACAAACCGGTGTCGATCTTTGTGACGTGTCTTGAAAATTGACATGCAGCATGCTTCATCTCTATCTCTCAGTAAGTACAGAAGACTAAGTAACTAGATCACGTCACACTTCCAGATACATTGCACCAAAAACCAGCCGTCCGCCATTTTGTCAAAGGGTCAAAGGACAGTTGTCATCAGTCATATGAAAGATTGATAACTGATAAATGATTTTAGACTAAATAACAAAGGCAATGGACTGATAAGTTATTTATCTTTCATGAGAATGAGCAGACTCTTTGATTTATTATCTATGATCCCAAAAGTCACACAAAATTTATAAAAACGTATTGTGAACATCTGTACATGTATGGCGTCACAGTTCATCACGCGTGTCGACGTTACGTGTGCTGACGTCATCATTTTCTGTGTCAACGCCACGTGTGCTGACGTCATCATTTTCTGTGTCGACGCCACGTGTGTGGACGTCATCACTTTCTGTGACCGGACCGTGCGGCTCGTCCAGAATACGGGCGACGTCCTTCAAAACTTCAATGTCAAGTTTCTGGAGCTCCTTGCGCGTGACATACCCAATCTTATCTCTGTCCAGAACGCCAAACATCTTGTCGATAACCTTGATGTCTTCCTCTTCTATATCTCTGTCCTCCTCTTCGTCGACCGTGACCTTCTCGTAGTAAACAGTGAACAGTTCTTTGGTGAGCTTCGTGCTGTTCCGATCTGCCAGCCGGCCCAGCAGCGTGTCTCTCATGATCTCCACGTCCATGAACCCCATGTCGATGGACCTGTGTACAAGTGTACTATATTTATTATTTATTTATTTATTTATCTATTCTTTGAATCAGGCCCAGGGCCCATATTAAAAAGACATACAGACATTCACATACAACAGTAAGTCTACATTATGTAGCATAAAAGCGTGCTGGCGGGAGAACTAGCCGACAGTAGTAGGACCAATGTCGGCTTTTTTTTTTAATGAGAAAACCTGGGAGTGGCATAGCAGATGGATTATGTCGTTCTCAGACGCGAAGAGGCGAGTCAGAAAAGAGTGTGACAACTTGCGCCGCCTGGCGTCGAAAGTATCAACCCGAAGGTTCGCAAAGAGTGCACTATTACTATAGAAGTAAATCTGAGAGAAATTACCTCTGTACAAAAATACCTCTGTAACTCATCTAGAATACACGTAATAATCAACTTATTGATAGTTATTGCAAAGAATGTTATATTCAAGAACTGGTGTGATAACAGAAACAATAATAAATACATATTAATAGATCGTTACAGTAACTTCAAATTGGAAATCACTTTATTATCCAACCTAGTAAACAGCAGAATGTACAAACATGTATTGTATAATTTGTGAATTGTAAGATGCTTAGTTTCTTTGTATCGATGTATTATAATGTAATGTGAATAAAGTTTGAAATTTGTTTTTCAAAATCTCTGCGTTTCTTTGTATTTATGTTTGTAATGTGATGTCAGTAGAGTTTCAAAAAAAAATAAAAAGTCGTCGAGTTTCTTTGTATTTATGTATGTAATGTGATGTGAATAAAGTTGGAAAAGATTTAAAAGTCGATGGACCTGTCCCCCTTCTTGTACGTCCACTGCAGACGGACCTCGCTCAGCGCCGTGTATTTGTCGATGTCGGCCTTCGAACAGTCCTCGGAGTCGGTGAACTTGTTGAGGGGGTCCCACATGATGGTGGCTGCGACGCTGCGCCCGTAGGACCGGACTTGGTGAAAGTAGCCCGACGGGAGAAAGATACAGTCTCCGCCCAGAAGGATCGCCCAGGTCCAGGGGACATCCGCTACCTGTATGGCGGCAGTCATATTCTGTCAATTATTATAAGGTATCTTGAATTATAACTAGAAAGGTAGAAAGGTTACATTTGCATAATGTTTACCTTTACATGGTCTAGCCTAACGAACTACTGCTCTGTTTATTGTTACTCAAACACATTCATATATATATATATATATATATATATATATATATATATATGAATGTGTTTGAGTAACAATAAACAGAGCAGTTACATATATATATACATATATACATATATACAGAGCAGTTACATATATATATATATGTATATATATATATATATATATATATATATATATATATATATATATATATATGGTGGCCAGCCCCTCCAACTCCTGCCATTGCTACATAATGTAATCCAAGACCACAGTGGTCTAGCACCAGCTACTATGGTGACAGCAATCTGGCCCAAGTCATTGACCTTGTGTGTTCGGAACCGGAGGAAGAAACGGAACAAAAACAATGTGTTTTTTAAAATAAAAAAAACAAACAAACAAACAAACAAACAAACAAACAAACAAACCTGCGGGTGTACAAGGAGGTCGATCCTGTCCATGTCCAGGTGAGAGAAACTAGAGCCGGAGTACCGCTTCTTCTCATCCACGTCAAGTAGGTCCTCGTATTTGGACTCGATCATGATGAAATCCTTCCGCCCGGAGATCAGGCAGTGGAGGTTGTGGTCGGCGTCGTAATGGAGTAAAGACCTGGGGCATTTGAACAAGCCAGTATCAACCTGTTACTTAGCTAGGGGTTTATAATCTCCAAGCAGATAGTTTGGTGGCTGCAAAGACTGTATCAAATTGGCCAGACTGTACCCATTTGCCAGACTGTATATATATGATATATATATATCGATCTTCGGTGGCGTATTGGATACAGTATGGCAAATGGATACTGCCTGCTGGCCAATTTGATACTGTCTTTGCAGCCACCAAAATATCTGCTTGGAGATTAGGGATTTACTTTTTATGTGAATATATTGTTGATACAAAACGATTTACACTTGACTGAACCTGGCTACGTTTAAAACCACTAAATTTTACAATACACATGTATGTACAATGGTCTTGTTATACATGTTGTATTTGTATCTATATCTCGGACTGCCCAACCTTTCAGCTCTGATGTTATTCGTTATAGAACTTGTATTCGGCTCTGTCAGTTATTATACTTTCTTTGTTGCTATATATGGTGAGGCTAATATTAGCAGCCGCTAGAGTTACACACCACAATGTCCTGTACCCTGGTCTTCCATGTTCAGCAATAGATAAGATAGAAGACGAGTGTCATTTTACTGTGGACTGTACCTTATATAACAACGAGAGAAATATTCTTCAATCTAATTGATCCTCTTCAATCGTATACAAGATAAGTTCCCTAGTTTTAGATATTTAGATACCAAAGAAAAATTCATATTCTTCATGCAACTAGATTTAGTATAAACTCCATCTATTCCTACACTTACAACTGTCTTCAGAAGCGAGAAGAAGCTGAACCTGTACATATTAGTGTGCTTTAGATGTAGTAAGATACCAGACTTGTATCACTGTTTGTACATATAAATTTATCACCATGACCTGTATTTAGCTCGTAAGGGCAATTGAATGTACAATAAAGGTCTGTCATTCATTCATTCAATTAAAAAAAAAATTACCTGGTGCCACCACCAGACAGCCACAGGTTGGACTCTAGTATGCTCTTCTTGAAGGTTCCGCAGAGCAGCGAGCGAGGGACCTGCATCTCCGCTCTCATGGGGTCGGGTAGCAGGGACACCACATACCAGTTTTCGCGTTGATAGTTCTCTAGGAATTTTTCTAAAGACATCCTTTGTGGACGAGAGTCCCGGTCTTCGTGTTTCGTTTCCACCAAGACGTCCAAGTCCCCGTAGTTCTCCCTGATGTACTCATCGCTCTGCCAGTTGGTGACGGCGGGGGCCTTGGCGATCGCTTGTCTGTAAACAAGGGGTACGTTATCTCTCGCGTGGCGGTTCCAGAACTCTACCGGGGTCAGGGGCTCCGCGTACTCTTTGACCGGCCCGTCCGGGGCTCTCTGGCAGCCCAGCGGCAACAGGTGTCCGTCTGGTAGGCCGGAGTTGCTTGGTTCGATGACAGGTGGAAACACGACGTCTTCTGACGCGCTGTTGTCCACGAACCACGCAGAAGCAAAAAACAGTAGAATCCTTGCAGGTAACATGGTGGTGATAGCTCCTACAGCCTTGGACCGCTGTGTCGTCAAGTGGGAGGGGTGGCTTGACGATCGGCAGGGCAAAGATCACTACAAGCAATTTAGAAATAGAAAAATGTCGTTATAACAATGTACCAGCTACTCAGAGACGCTGTCCTACCTGTAAACATACTACTGAAGATGAATTCCACTTTCTATTAACGTGTCCCACGTATATTGAAGAAAGATAGACACTTATAGACGTGATTACCTGCAATGCACCTATAACCTTACCTAAGACAAGCTCAGAGACCTTTAATTTACTTAAACATGTCTATTTGAAGACCGGAAACATCCTGTTGCATGATGGGAATAAACAACCTTCAGTGATTCCGTGTTCCCGTTCGTTGTAAAACATGTGTCCGAAGAAAACAGGGAAATTATCGTCCGAAAGAATGTAATATTCTTGGATGATTTTGGCCGAAAAATTCAGTTCTTGATGTGTAAAGAAACGTAAAGTTGCCTCGGTGAAACAAGCCTTTACGATAGAAAGGGACAGACGACACCGGCGAAATTTGAAGTGGTCATACCGGTTTGATCCAGGTGACAACACATAACAGACCATACAATTTGTAATTAGGAAACGTGTTTAATAATAGAGAACGCAAACAGGACGTCGCCATATCAAGTGACTTTAAGAAGAGTGGGCCACACACCATTAGCTTAAATCAAAAAGATAAATGTATACAGTACTACAGTATATGAATATGTAATCAGTATGGGCTATTACAATAACATATGTAATCAGTATCTAACTATTCTGACTCAAGGTTGAACTGTTATTGTCAACACACCCAAAAAGTTGGACCTACCCAAATTTTCGACTGACCAACTCCAGTCTTCGTCAAGGAATGAGCAACCACCGCTTCTGTGACGTCACTCTATGCAGATAGAACGCGTGACTCGGTAAGCAGTGGATCATACAGCACGTCGGCAGAACGTACTGCGCCTGCGCGAAACCCGTAATGCATTGTGCATAGCACTCCGGCAGAACGTCTCATATAAGGTTGTATTCGCGTATATAAGGGTGACATCCCGTCTGTAGTTTTCAAATGTTGTGTAGAAAAAGATATCGTCTGTAACAGGCAAAATTCTGATGCAACGTTGACCAAAAATCCAGCAAAACCCCAGGTTTTGCGCAGGCGCAGTACGTTCTGCCGACGTGCTGGATCATACACATGAAAGCGGTTACTCAAGCATCTGGAGTGATTTTTTAACGTCAGACGTTTCAAGTAGCATCCACTACTTTCCGTCAGTAACTAACGGAATCTGTAGCTGAATAGGTATTTATCCAAACCTACGTACAATGTATATGAATTAATATGTAAATGAGGTGAAGACAAATTTTAGACAGTCTATAGGAAACCTAAAAATAAGACAAAGTTAAGACAAGGTTGATGCTAATGAGTTGCCTCTTGTAAAAATCATTACCTGGGTGTCTAACCTGCATCGACGTAAAGTGGATCGTAGACTGTGGAAAATTTATGGCGCCCCCCGTCTTTTTTTAATGAAGAAACAATACAAGGACATGGACAAAGTGGGGCTACACTCAAATTGCACCCCCGTCTTTGTTAAGGCTAGTTTTAGGGCCCTGATGTAAATTGCTTCTAGCATTCCTTTTGCAACACAAATGATTCATATTATAAGTGTGTCCTGTTCATTTCAACAGTTGTTTATAGGAAATAACGAATGAACGAAGAAGATACGTGCCATGATTCGAGTTATTTTTCTTATTTTAAAATTAAAAAAAATACAATACATAGTGGTGACGTACTCAAGTGAACTATCTTAAGTTAACGTTAAATGAAGATCCAACTTCTGTATGTACTATTGTAATGTGCAGAATTTCTAATGTGTACATGCAGTCAAACTTTCCGTCATACTTCGAGTATGTTTCTTCAAGAATTCAAAACCACAGAAATATTCTAACACCAGCATCGGTGGTTCAGTGGTAGAATTCTCGCCTGCCACGCGGGAGGCCCGGGTTCGATTCCCGGCCGATGCAAAATATTTTGTTTCATTTGACTAGCCTGTATCAGGCTTCAGATGCGGCTGAAAAGATTAGAAATTGGCCAAATAGACAGATAACATGTCTGGGAAGTTGTACCGCTAAAGGAGTACAGTTTTTCTGAGCAGGAAACTGTACTCCTTTAGCGGACTATTTACTCCCCTGGCATGTTATCTGTCTATTTGGCCAATTTCTACTCTTTTCATGTTTAATATCTGTATATTTGGCCGATCTCTACTCTTTTCATGTTTTCTGTCTATTCGGTCCACCTCTACTCTTTCCAGCCCCCTATGAAGCCTGGTACAGGCTATCGGTAACGTTGCCTAATTGCTCCCATCTGCTTGGCATTAGTAATTAATTGACGGCCATGACACAGTGCTCTTTGACCTCTCCATGCAAATGTATTCAGGAATAACGGGCAGGGTGCCAGCTAGCCCATTCACTGACAAGCCTCTCAGTACATTGTTAACCCTTTCTACGTTTCATATGGACTTTGTATCATAGTTTTCAAGTAAATAGAAGGTCTATAGTTGGACAGAAGCAAGTCTGACGGCGCAATCCAGTTCCAAACAGAGCGCCATGGATCCTCGTACAAAGGTTGTCGTTCTCGCGGTGGTGTGTGTGGGTGTCGGGCTGGTTGTCGGCGTGCTTATCGGGTTCTTCTCGAGGCCTAGCGGCCATGCTGCCGCCGGGGGGAGTCAGACGGACTTGGGGGCGCTCCTAGCCGAGGGAGAGAGTTGGGTGTCGGAGGCTCTGATGGCCGAGATCGACCCAGCTCGGATTGAGGAGTACTTGAGGTAGGACTTCTTTCATTCGCATATCAAGCCCGTATTGGTATAAACACCGTAGTAGGGTCATTGTGTACCCAGCATAGGTTTACTAACCTAACCTCTACCAGGCTTCAGGGGCGGCTGGAAACAGCAGAAACTAGCCAAATATACAGATTACATTACATGCCAGGGGAGTTGGTTCACTAAAAGGAGTACAGTTTGCCCTGGCATGTTGTCTGTCTATTTGGCCAATTTCCACTCTTTCCAGTCGCCTCTGAAGCCTCAGGTAGAGGCTATAGGTTTACAACATGCACCGCAAATTGAGGTCATTCTTTAGTCAGTCGTAAATGTGTCGTACAACATTCGATTGACCAGCTCGGATTAAGGAGTACTTGAATAATAACTTTATTGCACAACAATTGTACAGTGTACAAAGTATGGCACCTAGTACTACATAACTATGTATACAATTTCATAATGCTAACCTATCTAATACATGAGTGGGTGGCTAGTATAGGAGTGAACTTCTACAATGAATTTCTGATGTTTAAACAGTCTCTGATATATATCCCTATGTATACCATGTATGGATTGTCGCATGCATGTCAATATGTATTGGAATTTGCTTTTTAAATCTATGGAGGTAAAACCTGGTATGGAAGCTGATAGCTGATACAGTGAATTACGTATTTCAGCATATTTAGGACATACAATCAAGAAGTGATATTCATCCTCAACTAGTTCTGGACAAAAAGGACAAACCCTCTGGTCGGTAGGAGTGTTTTGGAATCTCCCGGTTTCTATACTTAGTTTGTGACAGCCAATTCTGAGTTTTGTGATTGCGCTACGTACGTCAAGTCTCGTTATAATTGAGGTAGGACTTCTTTCACTCGCTAGGCTGATTTAGATCCAGTAGGTAGAGGTATATTATACTAGGATATGGTAGGGCCCCTACACATTCGTCGTAGCCTCCACCAGGCCTTCCTACGGGGTATACGTACGGACCGTAGAGGGAATAATTAAATTAATTGGCAAGGAGAAGGTTAACTTCCCCACCAAATGAGTCTACTGAGTCTACGGTGGCCAAACTCCCCAGGCCAATTATACTCCTTATTTGGCTAAACTTGACTGTATTTGAACCCGCGTTGTTTATATATAGTCTAGTGGAGACTACATTCGTTGCGTGCTATAGGTTTACAACACGTACCACAAATTGAGGGCATTCTTTGACTTTGGGCAGTCTTACAACAACATTCGGCTGTCCTGTGACACAGAAGGTTTTCATGGGTGGATAGATTCTTGTCAATGGCCGTTTCTGTCATAGCGGTAACATCGTATAACTTAATGACTGCCTCTTTATAATAAGTTTTGGTCTATCTTTTGAATTGTTTCCACCGTATTTTGTAATATTGTTTGTACTAATGACTGATTGGTATTGTCTAAGTCTGTATTTTACTGAAGTCCTAGCCTGGGTTCCATCCGATTTGTAACGGGGCTCCTTGCACTCAGAAACAAAAATCGGGGCATCGAGTGCAAGGAGCCCTGTTACAAATCGAATAGCACCCAGGCTACTGAAGTCTGCCTCTGTTAGCACAAGTATAACTTTCTAAAGACAGAAAGTGGGTGGTTCGTTGCAGCGCCATTGCGTGTGAAAGTCATGGTCACCAAAGTATGTACACTAGATAAACGTTATAGCGTTCCGGCATGCATTGGTATTTGGCAGGAAGACAAAAGAAAAATATGAACACGTCGTGCTGCCCATGTAACCACATGGTGATCCAGATAGCATTTAGATAGCTGTTAGTGTATAGTAACATAGACCGTTTCCGTATTTAGAATAACTTCCTTGTTATCTCTTTTATTGCAACTGAATTGTGACCGCTCTTATCTTAGCAATCGTGTTAATATTGTAAAGATACAAAACGCAGCATGGTGTTCAGGCCAAAATACTTTAAGGCTAATAACAGAGACCACCACTGAATTTAGAATGACTCCTCACTACCTCTGTTAATTAATGTATCTGAATTGTATACGAAACCGTTGCTATTTCATATTGTTATTGTCCGGTTATGAGGGCTAACCCTTTATAATAGCCTCCGGCTAGTTGGGCAGTCCTGGCTGTATGTCCTTTTATGCAGTTTAATAAATCAAATCAAATCAAAACCACTGTGCCATGTAACGGTCGAAAATGAGAACAGATGTCGTGAAACGAACGTCCTACTAGTATGATTGTTTTAGTATTCCATTTACTTATCTCTATTGGATCTACCTAGTAGCGCAAACCGTCTCCGTATTTAAAATAAGTCCCTACTTTGTATAATCTGTATAACCCATGTAAGAGCTACCCGTGTTAACGCATTTCAATGAGCATTGTAAAAGCTACCTCTGTTAACGCATTTGAATGAGCATTGTAACTGTTATTATTGTATAATGTCGAGTTACCACGGCTAACCCTTTAAAATAGCCTCCGGCTAGTTGGGCAGTCCTTTCTGTATATCATTTTATACAGCATTATAAATGAAATCAACTGATTCTGTCCTCCAGAAAACTGACAGAGAAGCCCCACCTAGCGGGAACTGAGGGAAGTTACACCCTTGCGGAGTACGTGAGACAGACGTGGTTGGACCAGGGTCTGGATTCTGCGCACATCGCTCCGTACCAAGTCCTGCTCTCGTACCCAGATCCGGACAAACCCAGCTACGTTGCTCTTTTAGATAGGTAAGTTTTAGCACTTTCTAAATATTTGCTTTCCCTTCGTTTCAGCTTTGTATTATCTAAGCAAATAGCAATTTAAAGGAGCACTAAAGTCGTAAGTAGGGTGCTATTTCCCGGTAGTTAATCATCTTAGAAGCAAAAAAAATGTATACTTCTTCAGAGTATAATTTTCAAATACTAGTACCCTCTAGTCGCTTGCGCAAAAAAGTATCATTACTCTGGAAAACTCTGAAAATATCCTCCATTCTCTAAACAATCCCAGAATGCATAGCGCCTATGACAATGTGCCTGGTAATGCCTGGCAAAAGGCAGGCAAAAGGTAGGTTACAAGATACATGTAATTTCCTAAAATATGGGAAAAATTGTCTTGTCCAGTGTTTTAAGATACTGGTAATAACAAACCGTGACATAGCAGGCGTTTCTATTGTTTCATTTTCATTAAAAGAAAAAAAAAAGCACATAAAAATAAAAGCAACAGTACTTAGTTCTTCTAGTTTTGCTAGCCACCGACATAAATAGCTAAACTAGAACCACATGATATCGTTTAGGTTAATTGCTAAATAGTGACAGCTGCGGTACCTTTCTTTTAAATCTAGCAACGATAGCGAGCTGTTCAGATCAGCCCCTCACGAGCCGAGTCTGGATCTGGACCCACCAGCGAACATCTCCAGCGTGGTGCCGCCCTTCGCCGCGTATTCTCCATCAGGAACCGTCGAGGTAACGGGGTTGGAGAAAGGAGGGTGTTGTATCCAGAAGCGTGCTTTATGCGGAATTATGCTCATGCACGGTTCTGGATAGTCCACGCGTATACCTAGATCCGTGCTTTATCCAGAACCATTCTCAGGCACGGTTCTGGATAGTCCACGCGTATCCAGAACCGTCACTTTATAGGCCAGAACCATGTACAGGCACGGTTCTAGATAGTCCACACGTATCCAGAACCATCACTTTACAGGCCAGAACCATGCTCATGCACGGTTCTGGAAGGATAGTCCACGCGTATCCAGAACCATGTACAGCCACGGTTCTGGATAGTCCACGCGTATCCAGAACCGTCACTATATATGCCAGAACCATGCTCGGGCACGGTTTTGGATGCATAGTCCACGCGTATCCAGAACCATCCCTGGGGCAAATCTACGTTCTTGGATACTCGGAGACTATCCTAACACTCACATTCAGGCATAGAACTAGATAGGCGCCAAGTCATGGTTCTGGATACAATAGAGGGTACTAGTAACTGGAAACGATAAGATATATAATGACTGTTGCTTTGTACCGTGGCCGACAAGTACAACTGGCATACGTCTGCGCGAACACCTGCGTCTGTTGAACATGCTAACGAATTTAAGCCACTAAGCCACACTGACTAGCTGCAAATACATAGGCTATATATATATTTATAAAGGAACCTAAATGTGCATTTTGGTCTGAAGTGAAGTTCAAAAGTCCCGAATTGTATCATGTAATGTAACAGGAGGGTACCCAAAAACAAATTTGAAATTAATGCAAACAAATACGACATTGTGTGGTTTCAGCGAACTGCAGTGTGACCCTTGACCTATAATAGGGGACCGTCCATTCTTCATCAAGGCAGGGGTGACACATATTCTTCCGTGCAGACGAGGCTTTCTTTGCTCGCAGCGAGGTCGCGGAGGAAGCTCTTTGCGTGCGGGCGAGGAAGCTCTTTGCAGACACAACGCAGGTATTCGCGCGCAGACGAGGAAGCTCTTTGCACGTAGGCGAGGAAGCTTTTTGTGTGCAGGCGAGGAAGCTCTTTGCAGAGACGATGCAGGTATTCGCGCAGAGGCGAGGAAGCTCTTTGCACGTAGGCGAGGAAGCTTTTTGTGCGCAGGCGAGGAAGCTCTTTGCACCGCCGACGCAGGTGTTCGCGCAGACGTATGCCAGTTGTATTTGTCGGCCACGGTAGCTTTGGTCTAGAATTTGAATTGGTTAGTTTTGTTTTAAACCAATTGCAACTGAGGCTGCAGGAAAGTACCATCAGTTGCTGCAGCAAAAAACGCGTGATTATGTATCTGGAACTTGTCAGATACTAGTACAGTAGTATTCAGACGAAGAACTATTGGCTTTAAAAAGTTGCACCAACAAACTCCCTCAGTCATAAAACTAAAAACAACGACTGGGTGTTCGACTGTGATGTCCCAGCTATTAAACTTGACAATGTACTGTTATAACATTGACAAATTCAAGTTTTCCCGGCAAATTTCAGGTTTAACCATCCAGCATGACGGATAATTCTTACGTCATAGTGACGTAAGTGCCAACACCCTATGGTATCCTTGCTCAGTTTCAGTGTCTATATTTGTCTTAAACTTTCGTCTTTTCCCCCTCCGAGGGTGACCTGGTTTACGTGAACTACGGCAGGACTTCGGACTTCTCCCGTCTGGAGTCCTTGGGCATCACGGTGGCGGGGAAAATCGCCATCGCTCGCTACGGGAGGACGTCAAGAGGCAGGAAGGTACAGAAACAAGATTTACGGCATATCTTCATTATAAGGATATCATATAGAGAAGGACCTTCTCTATATAATGTCCTTTGCATATCTAAAAGCCACATTGCTCTTACTGTTATGTTGAAACTTCATCTGTGTTGGTGGAAGTCATTATGAAGCTTATTACTAATAGTAATACTGAAATACATGTATTATAGGTCTCTTCTAAAGCTAAAATTCCATAGGGCAGAAATTTATCGTACCTGGCATCGGTGGTTCAGTGGTAGAATTCTCGCCTGCCACGCGGGAGGCCCGGGTTCGATTCCCGGCCGATGCAATTTTTTTTTTCCAAATTAAACTTTTGTTTCTCAAATACACTTATTACATGGACGACCATGCTAAGGTCACATTTTCAAACCGGGGCCCAGACGAGCTGTTTGCGTGAAGGAAAATAAAACAGTTCATATCAATAATACACACAAATATTGCCCATGGATAGTAGTATTCAACAACATTCTTTTTGTTATGTTGCCTTTTATATAATACTTTTCGTTTCCGAAAACTTCCCTGGCGGGCCCCGGGTTGGGAATTAATACCTTAGCATCAATTGTACTGTCTTGCTCTTTGTCCCACGTAGTTGAGTCATTGCCAAGTCTTGCTCTTTGTCTCAAGCCCCAGTTACACCATAGGCGGTAGGCCAAGGAGTTTTTGTTGAATTGCCCTTTTAAACTGTCTTTGGTTGGGTAGGACTGCTCCCAAACTTGGTTGACTGGTGTTGTATGGTGTTCGGGGAAGGTTCTGAATGTGTGACAGGGGCTTCACGTAGTTGAGACTCTGCCAAGCCTTACTCTTTGTCCCACGTAGTTGTTTTTTTTTTTTAATTCCAACATTTCAGGACAAGACGTGGTGACGGTAAACTCAAGTTTTTTCAACTTATTTTATGCCGCCACCAACACAGTGGACAAATACAGGACAACGTAGTTGCGACGTTGCTAAGTCTTACTCTTTGTCCCACGTAGTTGCGACGTTGCCAAGTCCGCGGTGCCCTGGGCCTGATCGTGTACTCCGACCCGGCGGACACGGTGGGCACGGGCCCCGCCGCCAGCGGCAGACCGGTGTACCCCCAGGGGTGGTTCGGCCCGGGCACGGCAGTCCAGAGGGGACACTATCTCTACGGGCAGCTGGAGGGAGAACCGCTCACACCAGGGTACCCTGCAAAAGGTATGTTGTATCCAGAACTGCATGTACATTATCCAAAACCATGCTCAGGCACGGTTTTAGATAGTCCACGCGTATCCAGAACCTACGTTTTTGGATACGCGGAGACTATCCAGAACCGTGCCTGATCCTAACCCTAACCAATTCAGGGATAGAACTAGATAGACGCGGTTCAACCATGGTTCAACCAATAATAGCATTACAATTAGTGGTGACGGCATGTCCGTCAAAAATATTGCATTTTGACGGGCTATCGGGTCGATAAAATATAGAGTTATTGTTTTATACGTGTTCCATGTTCTCTGTGTTCAGTCATTTGTTCATCCTTACTAGTGACCACTTGGATTTCATAACGAAAGCATTTTTTCCAACTTTTTTTTCTTCGCACGCTCACATCAATTTTGGGTTGCCCAAAGGATGTCATCCATATAATCAAATAAGCATAGCCTAACATAGAAAATTGCCAACCTCTCTCTCGTCCTAGATTACATGTTCCGGTTAAACGAAAGTGAGAGTGATCCTCTGCCCACCATCCCGGCGTACCCCATAGGGTATAACGACGCCTGGCACCTCCTCAGGTAAACTAACGTCATCCATGAGGAGGCTCACAATTACGACTGCGCATGCTCAGTGTCAAGGGTGAAGGCCTCCAAACGCAAACAAGACACGTCGGATCATGCCTTATATTTGTCCAGGCGTCTTTTATTTACCTCTTGGGGCATTTGACATATTCATCATAATGCATCACACTGCGCATGCACAGTCTTTATTGTGAACTACCTTATAAACCACCCTCACAGTTCAGGCGCCGCGGGGTATTGTGGGTAAGGCCAGACCACAATGCATTACGACTGCACATTCACGAGTTTCCCATTCCCGTGATGCAACAGCGCTTGGGTGGTCGAATTTTGCGGCAGTGCGATTTTGCGACAGTTTCTATTACAAGCGCCAAGGCTTGGAAAAGTGGACCAAGTGGACGGTAAAACGCAACAAGGCATGATATTTTATCATCTCTATAATTGTTCTACTTAATTGAGATGTATACACATCTACAAGGACAGGTAAATACTGTTGAAGACAGGAATAAAAGACCTGTTGGTTGATATATCATGTTTTGTTGCCTCAATTCTTGTTTAACAAAAGGTTAACGGGCCCGTTACCATTTAAAAATCTGAAAATGTAGGAATCTTGTTTTTTGGGCCCGTCTTGCTGGTTTTTTTTTCGCCTACCTATAAAATTTACTTGTTGTGGCCTTACTTAGTAGAAAAACAAGAATTTCACACTCTATTTCTTGTCAGATGTAACGCTAGTAGGACACCTAATTTTGAACACAAGATGCTCACAATCTTCACAATACTTTTTTTCAACTTTTAAACAGGGCTGTTATGACTACGATGATGAAAGTATAAGTATAAAATTTGTCCAGACCCGTTTTTACCGCCACATCGGATCCCGTCGCCAACGTGCGGCCAGCGGCTCGAGTTGTAAAAAAAAAAAAACACCACAAAAAACCTGTCTAACTACAAATCAAGATGTTGGAATTCATATGCGAATGTATTATACATAACATACGTTGTTTTCTGAATGTAGGGCCAAACTACATGAGTTTTGTAAGGCCAGAATACATAAGTAGCACGCTGATAGAAACTGTTGCAAAATCGCACTGCCGCAAAATTCGACCACCCAAGCGCTGTTGCATCACGGGAATGGGAAACTCGTGAATGCGGACTTGAACTGTGAGGTGGCTTATACATTGCAATTATCAAGCCAAGCAAGAATATTGTTCTCTTATAGATATTCAATTAAAAATCGATTATAGATTGTCATATTTGGACTATTCAATACACATTTTGTCATGAAAAAATTTTGAAGAATAGTAGTACTGGTAACTGTGAAACACAACTGATGGCTAATCGACTTTTCTTGTAACCGTATTTGGACATGCACAGCATCGGTGGTTCAGTGGTAGAATTCTCGCCTGCCACGCGGGAGGCCCGGGTTCGATTCCCGGCCGATGCAGATTTTTTTTTTTTCAATTTTTTTTTTACCTTGCGCAAGCAAACTGGGAATGGTTTCCTCCATTTTTGTACCACTCAGTGCAATGGCAGGGCCCGACGCCCCGTCTTCCTGGCGAGGTGGCCTCAACATCACCTACCGACTTGGACCGGGACTGCAGGCATCTGGACGAGCGAGGTTTGTGTCCCTCCACCACGGTTCTCTTGTACCTAATAACGTTTATATTAGAACAGACAATTCGTATTCATTATGGAACTAGACAAACCATTTATTATAAGCTCCATATGTTCATACATCTACAACTTCGAGAAGAAGTTGAACCTGTACATAGTCAGTCAGTACATAGTAGTTCACATTAGTCTGTATAGTTGTATGTGGTAAGATATCACTGTAATTTTACTTCTGCTTTATCGCCATGATCTCTACTTAGCTTGTAAGAGCATAAACGTACAATAAAGTTCTTTCACTCATTCTTTCTTTCTTTCTTTCTATATTGATGTATCACACTCCAAAAGTTCCCTGCTAGATATTTAGCTAAAGATGCATCTAAATGTCTGCTTAGCCCTTGCGTCATTCGGTAACAATAAGTTCACAAATAGATGTAGTTTCTGCAAAGGCGTTATCATATGAATAAAGAGACTCTTTCTACACAACCAAGTGTTTTATTCAGCCGAGGTTTCGGTGACCGTCTGTCACCTTCCTCAGGGCAATTTTGACTGGTTTACATTGCACTGCAGCATAGGTGTCGCTGCTGTAGATGCGTTCCCAAACGTACTTACATATCTACCGCATTCTTAAGAAGTAAGAGTATATGGCTAACATGTAAAAAACCACTCGTCCTATATGTCTGTTATCCGTAACTATTTTGTATATATCCACTCCTGTACGTTTGGAACCGCATTGTAAATACAGTTCCCTAAACAGTGCATGTGTACTTGTAGATATGTAAATACGTTTGCGAACGTATCTACAGCAGCGACACCTATGCTGCAGTGCAATGTGAACCAGTCAGAATTGCCCTGAGGAAGGTGACAGACGGTCACCGAAACGTCGGCTGAATAAAACACTTGGTTGTGTAGAAAGAGTCTCTTTATTCAGTGACTTACGAACCTGATGAAACTATTCACCGTTATCATGATATATGGGTGCATGTTTTTAATATACCATTAGGAAAGTCCGGCTGCACGTGAACGTGAACCGTGAGGTCAGGCCCATTCACAACGTCATCGGGGTCATTCGGGGACGCCTGGAGCCAGGTCAGTAAAACCACACCCCGGTCCACCTATTTCCATATATGGTAAAAATTTCCAAATATGGCAATATCTTAGTTAATCGCGCGCCTAGTACTAGCCCTCTGCGGAAGTGCACTGTTATGGCCCCGAACAGCTAAATTGTTTTTGTGTCATAGCCTCTACCAGGCTTCGGGAGGTGGTTGGAAAGAGTAGAAATTAGCCAAATAGACAGATATGACGCCAGGGGAGTTGGTCCGCGAGAGAGTACATTTTGCCGCACCAGGCTATTTGTGTCACAGAGACGAGTAGAATAAACTCTTATTAAATCCAATTCTTTGTACATTATAGATTTTGAAAACTATTACGCGTGTTTTCCAATTGGTCTATTGAAGCTGTATTTAACAAAATGATATCGATTGAAAATATCTTCTTAGTTTTGGCAAACTTGTCACTCTCGTTCCCAGACCGGTACGTGTTGCTAGGCAACCACCGTGACGCGTGGAACCTGGGTGGAGTGGACCCCAACAGCGGCACCAGTTCGCTACTGGAGGTCAGCCATGCGTTCGGGGCTATGGTGAAAAGAGGTAAGCTGTTGTTAGCAGTCATGTGATGTAATGTCCGCAATGATGGTTGGTTACAGACGTGTGACGATGTCAGATTTCACATGCCTGCCACTTCATGACTGACCTACAGTCAAACCTGTCTATAGTGGTCACTCAAGGGACTGACCAAATCTGAACACTATATAGACAGGTGACCACTATAGAGAGAGAAGGTCTATATCTGGTCACGAGCATAAATGACACGGACTTTTAGTACTCTTTGTTCAATTCCTGTCACATTTTTGAATTGACATTTACAACTCAATTATTGTCCTTTAACTGTTCTTATGTACATGAAAAAAATACAATTACTCTGCCACTTGTATTTTAACTTACATGACATTGTACAGGTCACTGGGTTCAAATCATTGCAGTTCCCACTAAAATACAACCTGTAGCTTCTTAACTTCACACACACACACACACACACACATCTACCACAAAAATTCACACCTGACCCCATGATTGCTCCATGATTTACTATGATGGACGTCAAAATTATAGGATATTTTTGAAAAAGGAACTGATTGCAAGCAAAGTGCCAAAATCTGATTACACACATAATTGAACTACACATTAAATGCCAGTGAAGAAACTTGTAAGGTCGCATTGACATTTAAAAAATGGCAAAGAGTCCCTATAGATTTGTATAAAACTCCTTTTTGTTGTCTAGTCACTACACTTCCTTCAGAATTTATAAAGGATACTCATATCAGTTACCTGCGCATACCTAATAGGTGGCTGGTGTTTTTCTTTGTATTTTTTTTTGATCTGCACTGTTTCCTCGTCGCTCGCGTGTTGCAATATCTAATTCGGCCAAGCTTGAACGGGTCCGTTTTAAAACGCCTTGACCTGTTTGGATCAGCTAAAAAAAAGTCACAGAAAACTGCCAGTGAGTCAGAAAGCCTGCGTAGGATTCTAGCTGCTTGCCTCTGCAATTAAGTTGAGAATGCACCACGCTTCGAATGCTATCTTAAGCCCCTGTCACACATTCACGAATCAGGCCTCCCGAACGCCAGCCGAACGCTGGCCGAACGCTAGCCGCACAGGTCGGCTGGCGTTCGTGAGCAACTGCCCAGATTTAGGCCACGCCTATCTTTCCGCGGCGACCACGTCCTAACCATTTCAGAACCATTCCCCGAACCAGCCACGAACCAGCCCCGAATGGTGGCCAACCTACCTCCAACCATCCCGATCACTAGCCGAATACTGCCGAATCCCTCCTAATCATGTTCCAACTCTGTCCCGAATGAAAATTTGCAGAATCAGGGGTCCACTACGTACTATCATGCCATACAGTGAAAGTTGAACTTTGTGGTATTTTTCAACGTTCTTGGACTTTGCCTTCTTTTTGAGCATGGTGTCACCTCTTTTTGCCATTAGTGTCATGCCATTAGTCTGATTTTATAGGGCAGGGTAGGAACCTAGTCTGCGGAGGTTGGGGGGCGTTCCCGAATGAGTCGGGGGGTCGGCTGGTGTTCGGCTGGTGTTCGGCTGATGTTCGGTTGGTGATCGGCTAGCGTTCCTCTGTAATCCGGGGTGATCGGCACACGCTCTGGAAGCATTCGGCACGGTTGGCAGATGGTTAGCAGGGATTCCTCTGTAGGTCGGGACACATTCGTCTGCAAATTTGACCCCCGAACATGCGGCCGAACACCAGCCGAACACTAGCCAACCCAGCCGAACACTAGCCGAACACCAGCCAACCCAGCCGAACACCAGCCAACCAAGCCGACACTCACGAATGTTTTAAACATTTTGAAACATTCGGCTGGCGCAGCTGAACCGTAGCCAACCCAGCCGAACGCCAGCCAACCCAGCCGAACGCTAGCCGAATCACTCGGAACCATGGTTGGCGGGCGTTCGGCTAGCGTTCGGGAGGCCTGATTCGTGAATGTGTGACAGGGGCTTTAGAGCCATTACTTATCAGAGCATTTTGAAGCGTACAATGTACTTTTCTGATGAATTTCCCCCAGCAGGTGTTTTTTTAACGTCGGCATCGGTGGTTCAGTGGTAGAATTCTCGCCTGCCACGCGGGAGGCCCGGGTTCGATTCCCGGCCGATGCATAAAAGTTTTACATTTATAAAAAAAATTTGATATGAAATGCAAAGTTCTGGCGAATAGGGTTTAGTTTCCGATCGATGCAATTTTTATTCAAAACTTTGCATCCTAACCATAGCTAGAATACTGTAGTACTAAAATGCACCCATATATGTGCAATGTCTACCTCACCCGCAGGGTGGCGCCCCAGACGATCTCTCGTATTTTGCAGCTGGGATGCTGAGGAATATGGAATACACGGGTCGTTCGAATGGGTCGAAGTGAGTCACCTCAACATATTTCAAATATTTAAATAAAATTTCAATGATGCAAGACCTTCTAATAATCCATCGATAACATATACGTTTTTCCAAAGACATTATATATTGTCCTTGGTTTTCTTTGAAACAGTCAACATGATTTAAGCTGGAAAGGTAGCCGGTGTGTTACGCCGAAGGGCGGTTATACCGGCTGTACAGATACAGATATCGATACCGATTTGCAACGCAAATACAAAATGTTTACCTTCACGTGGGGATGGTCTAGCCTAACCAACTACTGCTCTGTTTATTTTTGCTTAATAAACACATTCATATATATGGTGACCAGCCGCTCTAACTCTGTCTTGCCATGCACTTGCTACATTATATAATCCAACACCACAGGGTGTCTGCTACACCAGTACCATGGTGACAGACCTTTTTGTTTGGAGAAGAAGAAACAGAGAAAAAAGAATATGTTTCCTTCTGCGAAGGTAAACATAATGACCCTTAGAGTAGCCATCATGTGATACTTGCTCATATCATTATCTTTTTCTTATCAAGGACCTTGGTAAGATTCTAACCGAGCGGGCTGTAGCGTACTTGAACGTGGACATGGCAGTGCGAGGTAAGTAAACAACATCATCAACAAGAAATCAGTTTTTAAACTTCTTGGAAGTAGATATAGTTTCCGTTAATGAACAACATCACGGAATGGATTATTTACTCATACGATTGTATGACGCCATTGCACTATGGTTTATGTTTCTTGTGTAAGATGAAATAAAATGAACAAGACTGGCACTAAAAACATACATTGCCATGGCGACGGTGGTTGCTGTTAGGGTTATTGTTTGCATGGCACTGCGGCCCTGCCATCATTTCATGATTTTGAGAAAGACTTGGTACCTATACAGATACAGTGCACTCCTCCCCTGAGTGTATAGTGAACGAGCCCCGGGGTCACAGAAAGTAGGGCATCCGGGGCAGAGAGGTCTTCCCAAAGCAGGGTCCCAAAGGTTTCCAGGAATGTGGGCATAGATGTGGGTCAGAGACATGCCTGTGGACATTCCATTCCTGTGGACAAAATGCCTGTACGATTCCTAGAATTCTTGCGAATCGCACACAATACTGTACCATTAGGCTCCTCCCTGAGACGTCGCCAAAAAAAAGAGGTAGCAACTAAAAGAAAACTTTCTTACATTCCTCCTGCGCAGCCACCTACTCCCTCCGTGGAAGGGCATCCCCCCAACTGGCGCCAGTCTTACTGGAAGCCGCCAAGAAGGTAAGTGGGACTCGAGGAGTAGCAGTGAACTTGTACTCGGTAGTGCACTTTGCCACTTATTGACAGGTATGCCATGTATGTGTAGTTTAATACATATTTACACCTATTGTATCCAGAACCGTGCCTGTCTTGGTCTATGCCTGAATGGGTTTTGGATAGTCTCTGCGTATCCAAGAGTGTAGATTTGCCCCAGGCACAGTTCTGGATAGTATTCACGGTTCTGGATACGCATGGACTATCCAGAGCTTGTCTGGATGGGTTAGGGTTAGGATCAGGCACGGTTCTGGGTTGTCTCTGCGTATCCGAGAATGTAGATTTTCTCCGGGCACGGTTCTGGATTCGCGTGGTCTATCCAGAATCGTGCTTGAGCATGGTTCTGGATAAATCCCGGCTCTGGACACAACAAGGACTGTCCTTGGTACTGAATGAACTCGCAAGTCACTGTTGGTTGATATACAGGTTCCCTGGCCTGTCAGTGTACCGGAAGGAAAAACCATGTATGACGTCTGGCGGAAGCGCACACCGGAAGTTGATGGTGACCCGGATACAAAACCTAGGTAAGTTAGATGGGACAGAGTTGATCGATATTTGTTGACTAACCTATTTTGCAACTTTGTTCCACACACACATATAGCGAGCAACATGTGTCTACGTTAACAGTCAAAGTCGCTATAATTTTACTTCCGGGACGGAAGTATTGTTTTGGTCGGCACTGGTTTATGGGGAGTTTGTATGTATCTTGTTCTAAGCAGCGAGGATTGGAAGTGAGTGGGCGAAGATTGGGTTTCGGTTGATAGATAGGGTTGTAACTAGGTATTCCCTTGGCAATAGGATGTGGTAGGGAGTCTTAAGTGGTGTGTACTGTTTAATCATGGTATGAATCATAAACCATGGTGTAATACGCGAGTAAGTTACGTTATACACTTGTATGAGTAATAGACCGATCCGGATCGGTCTATAGTCAATTTTATTATGTAATTCAATACCCATGATGATACAATACAGGTACGATACCCAAAACACTTCCCAGAAGTCTTAAATCTCCTATCTCTTGTTTAAACAGGGTGGACTTGCCGAGATCCGGCAGCGATTTCGTGCCGTTCGTGCACCGGCTCGGCGTCCCGTCCATCGACCTGGCGTTTTTCCAAGACACGGTCGGCCATCTTGTTTTGTGACGTCACAGTTTAATCCCATTGAGTACATGAAAGCATATAATTACTTATACATGTATCTATGGCGTCAATACTTAAATACAACACATTTTGTATAGCCATTGACAATTTTGATTACAGATATCAACCTAGACGAGTGCAATCGGTATCTGTATCTGTAACACACCAACTTCTGTATCTGTATCAGTATAGTCAGCATAACCGTCCTTCGGCGTAACACACCAGCTTCTGTATCTGTATCTGTATCCGTATAGCTGTTATAAACGTCCTTCGACGTAACACCAGCTTAAGAGATAAACAATGCAGTAGCAATTTTAATAATCACATTATTGCAAAACAAATTATAAATATAATTTTGACTTTAATGCTCCACAGTCCATGGGTATATGGGATTACCCGCTCTACCACACGGCGTACGCGACTTTCCACCTGCAGAAGAAAATCATCGACCCGGACTTCCTGTTCCACCGGGCCATGTCCCAGCTGTGGGCGGAGGCAGCCCGCTCCCTTGCCGACTCCCTCCTCCTGCCGCTCCGGTTGTCTGAGTACGGCGCGGTGCTCGGCGAGATGCTGGAGGACATGGAGAGCAGATACGGAGACCAGCTGGCAGCAAGGGGCATCTCTCTCGGTAAGAATATAGTTATGCTTAACTACGCAGAAGGAAACATATTGTTTTTCCGTTTTGTTCTTCTTCTCCAAACGAATAAAGTCTTGCTGCCGCCGCGCCGTGTGCATGCAAAGCTAGTGTGTTACGCTGAAGGGCGGTTATACCGACTATACAGATACAGATACAATGACCTGGACCAGACGGCTGCCACCATGGTGCTGTAGCAGACACAATGTAGTGTTGGGTTAAATTATGTAGCAAGTGGAGTTGAAGGGCTGGTCACCATATAAATGAATGTGTTTGAGGAAGAATAAACAGAGCAGTGGTTTGTTAGGCTAGACCGTGTGAAGATAAAAATTATGCATTTGCTTTTTAAATGTTATCTTCTAGTTTACATTCATTTCGTAAGTGGGCGGTACGTGGAGGAATTCAGGAGTGACATTCCGTTTCTTTCACGCAGATTCGCTAACATCTGCGGTGAACAACTTCACACTGGCGGCTGAAACATTTGATGCAGAGGTGACTGGTGCAAAAATAACGGAGTAAGCGTCCATTTACTAGTAGTTTCTTCAATTATTTAGTTCATCACTTTACGGGCTAGTGGTTCAGAAATATACTTGTATGTATGTAGGTTGATGAAGGTTAGACATCCAGGCAATGAGATACACAAGAAAATTGTTACTCAAGCAACTGGGTAGATTTGGAAAACTGTCAGACGTTTCAAGTAGAATCCGCTACTTTTCGTCAGTGACTACGGAATCTGTTGTTGAATCTGTAGGTTTTTATCCAAAAACTATAATTGATATGTCGTCTGACAGTTTTCAAAAATCCATCCAGTTGCTTGAGTAAGAATTTTTCCTTGTGCAAGAGCGATGTAGATTGTTGAATATTATGTTGATTTTCTCTCTACCAGCCCGTTTGTTGCCCGGATGTACAACGACCAACTGATGCAGCTGGAGAGAGCCTTCATCGACCCGCAAGGCCTGCCGGGAAGGAAATTCTACAGGTTTGTTACTGTGTTGCTTTCCTTCCGTAATGACTCACCTAGTGTTGGCTTTACAATGTTTCTTTTCGGTTGTGACTAGGGATTGGGAAACCATCGTGTCCAGGACCGTGCCTATCTACTTCTATGCCTAAATGGTTTAGTGTTAGGATCAGGCTCGGTTCTGGATAGCCTATGTTGTATCAAGAAACGTGCTTCATCCAGGCAAGGTTCTGGATAGTCCACGCGTATCCAGAACGGTGCCTTGGGCAAATTTATGTTGCTGGATACGCGGAGACTATCCAGATCCATGCCTGATCCTAACCCTAACCCATTCAGGCATAGAACTAGATAGGCGCGGTTCTGGAAACGCATGTCTCCGCGTATCCAAGAACACAGATTTGCCCCAATGGACTATCCAGAACCGTGCCTTGATAAAGCACGGTTCTGGATACAACAGCAACGTCATCATATCTGTTACAGGCACACAATCATGGCCAGCCGCCTGTATTCGTCAGCGACCTTTCCTGCTCTCGGTGACGCCACTTACCTGGCCGTCAACAACAAGGGAGACGCGGAGGTGGCGTGGCGAAACGTTCAAAAGCAGCTGTCAATCATCACGTTCACCATCCAATCAGCAGCCAATACTTTAACAGCGCTAGAACTGACGTCATGATGGGGACCCGGGAGAAGGGGGGAGGAGGCAGATTGATTGATCTAGTTTCCTTTTTTACTCGATTTTTGATAACAGATTAGATAAGGGATGGTATAGGTTTGACTGTTTCTTTATATCATGAAATGGAACACAAAACAGAACAGGTCACTGATAGAAACACACAGAATTTCGGTAATCTTGACTTATTTCACCAATATCATCCGCAACCTTTTATGATTAGAATTCAAATCACACTAATATTAGCTTCCCGTATATAATCGGGTTCTTTCACATCAGGCACAAACTAACACCACAACCTTGATTAAATTCGGAACGTAAATTTTCCTACCCACTCATCTACCCTTATAATGTCCTGATAGGTAAGAGAGGAAAGCGCTCTAAAGCTGCCACAGCAAATATAAATCATAAAGTCACCGAAACCTTTACAGTCATTACCAGGTAAACGTACATTTCTCAAACTTGATAATATTATGCTAATTCTAGCATAGTAACCTGTGCCTTCAGATCATGGCGTTTTGTTTAACGTGATTTTTCCAAGTACACATTCAAATTTCTGTAGCTAAAGTTTTATAATATATAATGGTTATATGGTTTGTCCTTTTGTACTTGACTATCTTATCATATATATTGTACCCAATTACCAGGTCATCTTGTAACTGAATGACATCTTTCTCTGTACCTTGTGTTGAGGCGAGTTGGATGATGACAAAATAAGCCAGTTCACGGTTCCAAATACGCATGTGCAGCTTGATGCATTGTCTTCTAACGTGAAAATTTAAGGTCCATGGAATGGCAAGGAGGCTTAAACTTTGACCCCAGACCACAATGCATCACGCTGCACATGCGCAATTGGAACTGCTAACTGGCTTATCGAAGTTTCCAGCGAATTTATGTCCTTCCCTCACGGCTTGACGTACATACGTCACTGTTTGACGTACCTACGTCACGTTTGACGTACTACGTCACGGTTTGACGTACCTACGTCACTGTCTGACGTACTACGTCACGGTTTGACGTACATGCGCCGTCGCTGTTGACCCTGATGCACGGGGAACAAGGTAATGAAGAACTCGGTCCAGCCTCCCTGGCGCACGCGCACTAGCTCGTAAGGGTCGGTCATGTTGGATGCTTTCTCCAGCGTCTCCGGATCAGCACACGTAACTAACGTCAACAAAGAAAAATCAACTTGAGATAAAGATGGTTTACTGTAACAAAACAAATTAGATCTAATTATAACTTGTCTTCTTGCCCTAGGTAAAGTAAAAAAAAAAGAAAGAAATGACTTGAGATGAAGAAGGTTTGTTGTAAAATAGAAGCAACTAGATGTAGCTTGCCTTCTTGTCTTTAGTAGCGCGATTATGTTTTTTTTAATTGCTTGTAGTTTCAGGGCCCATTGAAAATCACCAAAGAAAACTTAAGTATCTTGCGGTTTCTCGGATCCTGGCTAAATAAGTAATAAATGAAATTACATAACAAATTGAAGGGACTGTACTGGGAAGTAGAACAAACACTCTTAGGGTCAACGTCATTGCCAGCGTTTTTTCATTGGTGCTAGTTACCGGTACCGCTGCCACCCCATTTGAAAAGAAAATTAATTCAGACACATGGCTTAAGCGCACAACAAATACTGCTGAAGCCAGTTTTAAGCAAAATAGAACTAATTAGCTTTTTTCATCAATAGCATAAGTTCTGTGACTTAAAATAAGACTTTATTCATTGGTAGTTATGTTATGCCCAGGATACCAGCTGTTAAAGAATGACCAATCAGAAAAAAGCTTACTTGCGATGACGTTGGAGCCAATAGGGACGTCCAGGTCGGAGTAGTGACGTAGGAAGTCCGTCAGCTTGTCCAATGGGAAGTCTTCTCTTATCATCAGATCCACCTCCGAGCCGCACGACATGCCGATGTTGATGACGTCAAGGTTCCAGCATTCCAGGGCCCTGAACAAACCAGACAGGTCGCAGAGAAAATACTGTCACTGCACGAAAATTTAGATTTACCGATGGCAGTAAATGCCAGTAAGGTCGGGTAATGTCTACTTTGTAAACAGTGCCGGACTTTACAATGGTAGTAAATAAAAGTGAAGTCCGGTACTAGTAATTCGTTTACTACCATTGCTATATATGTCCGGTAATGTCAAATTACCGGACCTGACTTTTATCTACTACCATTGTCAAGTCCGGTACTGTTTACAAAATAAAAATTACTCGACTTTACTGGCATTTACTACCATTGATAAATGGTGACCTCATGGTGACCTCTCCACCGCGACTTCATGACACCTTCAATATAATGTACTACTGTACTACAAAAATGTTTTACAACCGCGAATTTAAAAGCACCAATTTTTCCTCTACCGTGAAATATAACCACTTTGAAATTAATTCCATTTACAATATAGCGTTACATCAAACTACAAGTCAAAAATGTCTTCGAAAGGCAAAGGATTTTCTTAGTTGTGGTAGAGGAGATGAGGGATACTGCAAAAACAAAATTAGGCATCATTTAATGTTGTTCTCCACTTACTTGTAGATGTTGCAGCTGTCCGGACTAGCAGGCAGGTCCTGGGGGACAGGTGCCGGGCTCAGGTCCGACGCTATCGGCTGGCCGCTCCTCCGCCCGTCCGCCGACGCTCCGCTGTTCAGCCCGTACCCCACGTACGCCTCGAACGTACCTATCCCCGGCAGCGCCACGAAGCCGAAAGGCCGGTCGGGGAGTGAGTACTCCTTCTCCAGCCTCTCAAAGATCTCCTTCACACCGACGGGAGCGTTGTCGAAGGTCTCCCTCAGGATCTTGAAGACGTTTTCGAACATCCAGGTTGCTAGCTCCTTCAATTCTGCGTCTTCACCGTGGCCAAACTTTGGGAGGGCCACGGCGGCGTTGCGAAGATGCTTGAAGAAGTTCGCCTGTGCTGCTCCTCTGCTCGGTCCGGCGCGAACGTCGATGAGGTACTCCTTCATGTCGTGGCCCCAGTCACACTTCAGACAGGTCAGAAGATCCGGCAGGGTCGTCAGCGCGGTGAGCGGGTCGTAAACCAACTTCTTGATGGCGTAGAGAGAGTCGATGGCATTGGCACCGCCGATGAACATGAAGCCCAGGTCATGGTACTCCGTCCCGCCACCTGCGTGATCCCGGCCAGCCTCTATGCACCCCCTCATCATGACCGACAGGAGAGGACTGGGACACACCTTCCAGATGTTGCCGTAACCCCCGGCGAGGAAGGAGACGAGCAAGGGAATGTGCAGACGAAGGTGTTGCAGGAAAATCTCCTGGTATTGCTCGAACGTTTTGATCTGGCTTGCGTGCGGCGAGGGAAATGATTTCTTGGACCCCCGGAGGAACGTTGAACCGGCCAGAGAGTAGAGCGTTCCTTCGTTCAGCGCCATTTCGACAGCGTCGAGGAGGGGGAACGAGCAGAACGCGAACTCGGAGGCGCCGACGAACACCGGCTCGAAACAACCGTCACAGGCGTAGTTCCTGGCATCTCTCAGGCGGACGGGAATCCCCCTCCTCCCGGAGTCCTGCAGGGCTGGAATCAGCCTGTCGTCGTGTAGTAGAACCGGGTGAGCTCCTCCACTCAGTAGGGCCTTGGCTGCCTCCTCCAACACCTCCTGGGGGATGCCGCGGTGAACCCGTAACGTCAGGCAGGGGGCGTTCAGAGGAAGACGCCTGGAGGCCCGGAGGCACATCAGGGTGACTTCGTTGCAGGCAGTGGTCGGGACCGGGTCGTCGTTCGGCAGATACCCGCCGATGGTGAGCTGCTGTCCCCACTGGTTCATGCAGCCGCCCTGGGGGAAGTTGCCGCCGCTTCTGTAGGGAACGGCGCACATGCCGGGAAAGATCTTGTCCTGCGCCGCGTGGCGGTTCAACAAGGTCCTCTCGCCGATCTTGATGAAGAAGCAGTCGATGATTTCCTGGGCTTCCTCTTTGGTCGTCTGGCCCTGAGAGTAGAACGGCCCCAGCAGCAGATCCAGCCGACCGATGGAGATCTGCTCGCCGACGATGTGCAGGCAGCAATGCATCGTAAAGATCAGCTGTGTGGCCTCCAGGAACGTCTGTGGCTTCTCCCTGGCAAGCTTCTGCATGCGGTCACGAACCTGCCGAAGATTTGCCTTCTGCTCTTTAGTAAACGTTTCCTTGGTGGACAACTTGTCGGCCAGTGCTGCGTAGCTCTCCATGTACGCCTGCACGCCCTTTAACGACTTCGCGGCTGAAAGAAAGAACATCTGCTGGTCCTTCGTTTGCGCGGATGCGGCCTTGTTCTCCATGGCATCGATAAGGGCCTGCAGACCTTTGTCCAGGATGACTTGGTAATCTGGCACGATGTGTCCTATTGCTGCTCCCTCGTTGACGCCCATTTGAAATGCAGGAATCTGCTCCTCCTGTGTCAAGTATGGCATAACCCTCTTTCCGAGACCGAACGCAAAGCTTGGCATGACTCCAACGATCAGCTCTTCGGGATAGATGCGGTGCAGGTCAAACTTCTCGGAGAAGGGAGGCGTCTTGACTATGTGTTGCAAGGTGTAGAACGTCGCCAGACCCTTTCTTATGGGGATGGCGTTGTCATACTTGTCGAGAAGGGCGCGATCGTCCTTGTTGAGGAATGTTTGGAGATCTGGGATGAGAGGCTCGTCTTGCTTCTCGAACCAGCTGCGCTGCCAGTCGGTTAGGACCCGGCCCATGAGTTTCAGAACCCGTCCGCTAGGTGTGTTCTGAGCGTCCTTGTAGCCACCCGTAGTCATCCGGTACATGTACTCCCGGCTGTTGTAGAACATGTAGCCGTTCTCGCTCTTGACGTTCCACTGCGGCATCAGGGAGAGGTGCTCGCGGACAGGGATGGGCGCCAGGCCGAGCTCGTCAGCGCTCGGCACGTACCAGAAGCTGCCTTCCTCCGCGTGTACGGTGCTGATGAGGTGGTCCTCCTCCGCAACCAGCTTCTTGAGGATGTCCAGAAAACGCTGGCACGTGTTGGCGCAGGAAATGTAGAAGGCGCCCTCCTCGCGACCTATGCCGGTTTTGTTCATACCGTAGGGCATAGACTGTCGGAAGATGAGCGGATGCTTCCCGTTTTCGTCCAGGATGTGCGCGCACTTGACGTGCCTCCGCGGGTCGTCCACCACCAGGATGTCGTCCGTCACGGTCCGTCCGATCATGTTCTCCAGCTGGTCCTGCGTCATGGCATCCAGGATGGTCCAGTTGAACACGAACTTCTGCGTCAGCATGTAGGACCCTCCGGTGGCGCCCCTGTCGACTTCCGTGGTGATGACGAAGTCGTCGATGTTCTCGACGTCCGTGGGGTTGGCCAGACCGTCGGCGAAGAGGCCGCCGATGACGCGGTTGTTGCCCGTCTCCGAGTCTTGTATGTCGAAGCTGACGTCTTGGAACTGGTTGAGCTGGTGGCTGACTATGTCCTTCAGGCTCCGAATGTGATCCATGGAGTCGGACTTGAGGAAGAAGAACACGTCACCGCCGGTGTTGACAAACTTGGTGGAGTTGGGAAGAAGGTAGTTCCCCTCCGGGCGCTTCTCCAGGCTTATCTGGCCGTTTTGCCAGTTTTCCCAGAGCTGCGGGTTGAAGGTAACCACCGACCAGGTTCGCTCTCCCGCGGCGCTTCCGTACTCTTGAAGCCTCCTGATCAGTGCCATGATGTCTTGGCGGTGAGGTGCTGCCCCCTGGCGGAACCTGACGGTAACGAAAGCCCCGTGTTTTGGCTTGCCGGCTAACAAGCCAGGTTGCACTCTTCCGATCGGTTTTGAGTCGCACTCGTGGACTTGTTGGGGGCATCCGTTCTCGTATCTCCCTCGTTTTGCAGGCGGCTCCCTATGTTGGGCTACTGTCCACTGGCTTTCCATTGCTAGGTGCTAGGTGTCGCTTTTCTGCTGCATGCATCACAAAGAGACAGAGAGTGTTTCTCTTATTAAAAAAATCAAATGATATGAGCTGTGTGTGTACGTAACTACAAACGATTTTGATAGGCTCGCTGTTCCTTTCTGGCATTGAAGTAACGCTAACAGGTGTATAAATGCGACATTTATGTGAATTTGATGCAAAAACTGAAAATAGTGTAATATAATGTGACTGCAAAAGAAAATAAAAAGGCCTTAATGTAACATTTGTCCTAGATGCAAATGTGGAACTATGTGGACAATCAAAAATTGCCCACTTATCTGAAAACTGGAGCGGAATGATTTTTGATTGACAGAAACCGGTCAGACAGAGTGCAGAGACAATAGGTGATAGTCAGCTGTTATGTTAATCCTTCTTACCTGTTTAACGAGTGTGACAACTCGCCTTTTTTACCTCCACAAATGTCGTAGATCTCAGTATATAAATAAATAAGACGTCCCAATGCTTTCTGAATAATAGTAGCACCCTAACCTGATGTCCAGTTCTATCGTGGTTTGGGCGGGCCATCTTCGGGCCTGTAGATGATCCCCGCCGCCCAGTTCAACCAGGCTCCTCGATAGGTTTTGCACGCCAGCAGTTCTGTTAGCCCACCACGATATTGGTGGGATAATTGAACTATCAAACTCCTGCCGTGCAAAACTCCCACGTCGTGAAACTCCTGTATACCGGGGAGCATAAGTTGAACTGGGCGGAGGGGATCGTCTACAGGCCCGAAGAGAGCCCGCCCAAGCCACGATAGGACTGAACTCCTGGCTAGGAATACACTGGACTCGCTGTAAACATGATCTAAGACTGGGTCTCGTATATGGATTAGATAGGGTTTTACCATGGGGGTCTTCCCGCTGTACCCGTGGGTACATTCTCAGAGGGAGGGGGGAACGGCTACCGTTTTCCCCGTCATACACATTCTACCCCAGTGTATGTGGGTTGCAAAAACACCAATGTGGTCAGCTACTAAGATCAACATTTAACTGAAATTGAGGAACGTTTTTACCACTTACCTCAAGAGTGGAGTCTTCTTGGAACTGGTCCGGGCGCGGCGCAAGTCACCTGTGTCTAGCCCTTACCTGTGCAACAGGTGACAACGCCCCCTTTTTTCTTAATCTCCAAGCAGATCTTGGGAGGAAAAGTCGTAACGCCTTCTGGCTGTCTTGTTGTTCTGACGCTAGAGGGGATTAGCCAGGGATACACATGTAAAATTTGTGCAGCCAGAAAAGTTGAGTTCTTTCTTCACCAACATCTGTTTGGAGATTTTAATCATTATATGTATACATGGACGTTGTAACAGGAATTGAAGCGACAAAACATGATATCACAAGCTAGAAGTTGTTTTATTATATCTATTCCTGTGTTCGAGAAGTGCAGAGAGTGACAGTAGTGTGATAGGGCAGTATTACCAACTACACTCAAGATTACCACGCGACACATTTCCCCATTTTCGGTTTATACAATATTTCTGGTCTTGTTGAGGGAAACAAAATTTCTTGAGTTCTTTTATGACACGAGAAATGGGTTGAAAATATAAAAGAGAGCAAATGTAAAAATGCCCCAATGACTTCTTTTCTAAGATGATACTTTCATACTTTCAACAACTTGTTTTTGCCTGGGTCTGTGTATTCGCACCTTTGAATGATGTTTAGTAACTAATGTCTACTTCATTATGAAATAAAAAGGCTACGGACTCTTGTTTGTGTTTTACTTAATTTCCCTTTTTATGTCTTTGAGCAGCCTCAGGAACACACAAATTTATGATTCTAATAACTAATTTCTACTTTAATGCCGTACATTGTTTTATGAAAAAGGCTTTGAGTTCGCTATGAGGAAACTACACTACCATCCGAATCGTGTTCCATCTGACGTCATTCGAACCGAACGCGTGTTCCATTTGAGGTATACACTAGTAAGACAGAAAATGAAGCTACACTACAGGTACGATGTCATCTCCGGGTCCTCCTTGTAGGCTGCGTTGGTGGCGCCGGTACCGGCCTTGGGTCCGTTCCTCTCCCATCCTCGCCTGATCCTGTTCACGCGAGAACTGACGCACGGCAGCAGCGTCACGATCTTCAGCAGCAGCAGCACCGCGCACAGCGCCAGGTCGATGTAGAACGCCGGACAGGTGTAGCTCGTGAAGAGGTACGACTCGATGAACATCTCCGCGACGTAGACCGAACAGTGGGTGACGGCGAAGAGGAAGATGACCCAGCCGAGGTTGGACTGCACGAAGTTGAACTCTCGCCAGTTCATGGTGTTGCTGACGGAGGGGATGGAGGCCACTCCCAGCACGGCCATGAGGAAGAGTGCCAGCGTGCCGAAGAGGAGGAACGTTTCCCCGCTCCAGCGCATCATCCCGACTACCACCTGTGTAGATATGAATGAATGAATGAATGAATGAATGAAAGAATGAAAGAATGAATGAATGAATGAATGAATGAATGAATGAATGAATGAGGCTTTATTTACGTGTCGTGCGCTTCACGCGCCCAGCCCGTGAGGGAATATACAACACCGATAATGAGTACAGTAAAGTATGATACATATGTAAAGTTGGATTTACCAGACTTGACAATGGTAGTAAATAAAAGGTCTTATCGTGGCATTTGGCTATACAGATAGAGATACAGATAGAGATTCAGATTTGGGGCTATAATAGGATGCCTAGGCCTGTTTTTATTTTTTCGCCCTGTCGCTTCATATTTTTGCTGAAAAATCCGAGAGCTAACAAATCAAATTAGTGTGGCCTAAACGTTTTTAAAAATCCCGATCACCACCTCTCCGTTAGCGTTGACGGTGGTCTTCTCGAAGAGCCGGTCGTAGCCGTAGGCGGGACCCCACTCCAGGACGCCCAGGCAGGCGTGGATGGACGCGATGAGCAGACACAGAAGGCCGAGCTGCTTGCGTGCCCGCATCCACTTGTCCAGCCAGTTAGGGAAACGCCTATATGAATGAATGAATAAATGACTGACTGACTGAATGAATGAATGAATGAATGGATGGATGCGTAAATGAATGAATGAATGAATGAATGAATGAATAGATGGATGGATGAATGAGTGATTGAATAAATTAATGAATGGATGAATGAATGAATGAATAAATAAATGAATGAATGAATGAGTGAATAAATAAATGAATGGATGGATGAATGAATGAATGAATGAATGAATGAATGAATGAATGAATGAATGGATGAATGAATGGATGAATGGACGGATGAATGAATGAAAGAATAAATAAATGGATGAATGAATGAATGGATAAATGTATCTTTAATTAGCGCTAGCGGGAGCGTGATACCACAATTTGAGCAAAAAATATCATTTGTGATGCAGAAGGACCCCCTCTACCAGAATATCAAGTCAAACCTTTTCTGTAAGATGGGTTGAGCGAAATCACATTTCTAGGCCTCTTTCATGAATTGGCTCCTGTACTAGTAGATTTATTATCGTGTCCTGCGTGCAACTACACGCCGTCCAGCCCATATGGGTTTATAAGACACCGAAAAAGGAAAACATCATAATACAGAGAGTCAAATCATGTTCAAATCAAAAGGTAACATAAATGGTAGATATTTAGACATAAATTAGGTAATAATGCGCAGGGTGCATAGATTCAATTCAAATATAACATAAGTAATACATAATAATAAGTTCCAAAAAAATTGGTAATACATTAGTGGTATCATTACTGAAAGTATGTTTAACAAAGGTGTATTGGTGTGTACCATAATTGGTACATACACAGAACCAACTTAGTAGAAAAGCAAACAGGTAAACCTGTATTTGGTGCCGTTGTACAGCTGGGCAAAGCTTGCCAGAACTCCCGGGGTGTAGACCAAGCAGAGAGTCGTGATAGCCGTGTCGCCTAAGGCCCTGTTCACCTGGTGTACGGGGATGTGTGCGGCGTAGTTGTCCCCGGACTTGATGGCGTAAAACAGCACGCCGCGATACACGTTCCACAAGACGTAAAAAGTCAAGACGCCGAGGACCATCTTCAGCGCCAGGTGCCAGGAGGGCAGGAGGCGGAGGGGTATAGCCTCGATCTCGCGCGCCGCCCGAAGGTTCCCATAATCCACCGGGACGAACCGCATGTCCTGCGCCAGTTGCATGACGGTCCTCCGAGCCTCGTCGTCATCGCTACAGATGAAAACCTGTGATGATACATATAGGATTGTCTGTAAAAGTTTATATTAGTTTAGGGCAAAAAATAAAACTGTTGCTTTTATTCAGGAACAGAATTTGAATCGAATTAACTTGACACAAATGTTGACACAACTGATTAAAACTTGACACAACAGTTGAAAACTTGACACGAATCGAATGAACTTGACACAAATGCTGACACAACGGATGAAAACTCGACACTACTGATGAAAACTTGTCAGAACTGATGTAAACTTAACACAGCTAATAAAAACTTGACACAACTGATGAAAACTTGACACAACTGATCAAAACTTGACACAACTGTTGAAAACTTGACACAACTGATGAAAACTTGACACAACTGTTGAAAACTTGACACAGCTGATGAAAACTTGACACAACTGATGAAAACTTGACTCAACTGATGAAAACTTGGCTCAACTAATGAAAACTTGACACAACTGATAAAAACCTGTAATGATAGGATAGTTTATAAAACTATATGTATAACTATGTATATCTTTTTTTAGTTCCCGTAAAAAAATAAAACGGTTACTTTAATCCAGGAACAGGACTTAAATAGCATAAACTTGACACAAATATTCGGAAAACAGTTCGAAGCCATGCATGGGATCGGTCCTCGGTCCTCGTTTCCGATTATTCTTTACCTCTTTTGAGCCTCCGAACAAACCAGAGTCCAGCGACCAGGCAGAGACGACATTGAAGCCCTTGACCACGGTGGAAGCCGGCAGGAGTCGAGCGAGATACTCAGCGTTGGATTCACCATCCTTCAGCTGTACGTGTGTAGGATACAGTCAGATTAAAGGGCAATGGTTATCAACTTGACTCATCAGAATAAAATAAAGGCATAAAATAAAGACAGCTATTTTGATGTGTCAAGTTGGCAGAAGTGGGTTGGTAGGAGCACTTGGACAGTAACCTGTCGTGGGTAGCTTGACACATCCTTTTCTGTCCTCTTTCCTTTGTTTACGTATCAGCAAAGTCGACAAGTTGTTTCTCCTGTCTAGTTCTCCATTTTTTATACCCCAATTAAAAACAGGACATTTGTTATCATACATATCTGTTCCTCCTAGTTGTTGAAGTTCTTTATTTACAACCACTTTTTAACAAGAGCTCTTTGTCTTTTGTTTAAAAAAAGTGGTTGTGGATTAAAAAAACTTTGCTATTCAATCATTCACCAGCCTGATGAAATTATTCACGGATGTTTCACCTAGTTATGTTTACCTTCGCAGAAGGAAAACATATTGTTTTTGCTCTTTCTCTCCTTCTTCTTCTTCCGATCTAAACGTACAAGGTCAATGACCTGGACCAGACGGCTGTCACTATGGTAACTGGTGCTGTAGCAGCCACTGTGTGGTGTTGGATTACATTATATTGCCAAAGAGAATTGCTTGAGTAGCAATTTCTTAGCTATCTCATTACCTAACCCCACCCCTAACCCTTAACTCTACCCCTAACCCTTAACACTAACCCTAACCCTTAACTCACCCTAACCCTTACCCTAACCCTTATCCTAACCCTTAACCCTAACCCTAACCCTCTCTAACCTTCATCGACCTAAGTACAGAAAAATTCCCTTTGGTATATAGATGGTACCGAACCTTGGTGTTGTTGCTGACGTCGATGAGGGTCTTGCCGGCCAGCGCGTCCCGGTCCGCCCGCAGGTCGGGGTAGTTCTCCCGGTGGACGGCCACGAACACCAGCCGGGCTCCGGACAGAGCTGCCCGCCGGGTCGTCACGTCTGCGCCCTGCCAAGAAAACACCGCTCAATCTTTTTTTTTTTATTCCAACATGAAATGACAAGACACGGTGATGGCACACTCAAGTTCTTTCAACTTATTTTAATGCTGCCACCAACAGACAGATGACAGTACAATACAAATATACACCGAGTGAGGTGAGGAAAGTCGTGTAAAGTGCCTTTCCCAAGGGCACAAGATCGGAGGCATGGCAGAGTTCGAACCTGGGACCTCTTGGTTCTGAGCCGAACACGCTACTGTTTACGCCACACAACCCCACAATTGCCGCTCAATCTCATCATAATCATCATAAGAACTTTCATTTCATTCATTTTCATTTTATTCATTTACCCTGGGTGAAATACATATCGCCATGTCGGCGGTTTTCAATGTTCCCTGCACATCTAAAGCGTATACTTGAGTAACATAATCAAGGGGAAAAGTATAAAAACTACATAAAACAGCCTCCAGTTTAATTCCGGACTTCCAGTTTAATTCCGGACAACCTCCCATATCTCAGCAACCTTAAACCCAGATGGGCTAATATCGCAAACCATAGGTAAAAATGATGTAAGAAATATGTAGCAGCTATTTGCAACCCCCTGGGGGTTCGTCCAATTATGCATAATTATGCATATTTGTGCATGGTTATGCATAATTATGCATAATGCTTTCAGGGGTTATGCATAATTATGCATAATTATGCATAATGCTCAAGGGTTATGCATAATTATGCATAATGCTCAAGGGTTATGCATAATATGGACAATAATGCATAACTGAAGAACTATTATGCATAACCCTTGAGCATTATGCATAGTTATGCATAATTATGCATAACCACTCAAAGCATTATGCATAATTATGCATAATTATGCATAACTATGCATAACTATGCATAATTGGACGAACCCCAGGGGGGTGCAAATAGCTGCTACATATTTCTTACATCATTTTTACCTATGGTTTGCGATATTAGCCCATCTGGGTTTAAGGTTGCTGAGATATGGGAGGTTGTCCGGAATTAAACTGGAAGTCCGGAATTAAACTGGAGGCTGTTATAAGTACAATTATGGTAAAATTAGTACAAAACGTCATAAAAATAAAAATGCTTCAAAAAAATACAACAAACTTTATTAGCATTTGGCAGACTTATGATCTGAAGTATCGCTGGTTTACAAGTGAAGTGTAAGACATTTCGTAAAGGATTAAAGACTGTGGCCAGTGCCGGTATATACAGGCCTAGCTCCTTGGCTCCAGGGCTAGCCTGGGTGCCAGACTGTTGCCAGGGTCAGTATAAAGGCTAGGTCCTCGGCTCCAGGGTTAGTCTGGGTGCCAGACTGTTGGCATGGTCAGTATACAGGCTAGGTCCTCGGCTCCAGCGGTAACCTGGGTGTCAGACTGTTGCCAGGCCAAGTTTACAGGCTAGCTCCACGCTCCAGGGCTAGTCTGGGTGCCAGACTGTTGCCAGCGCCAGTATACAGGCTAGCTTCTTTGGCTCCAGGGCTAGCCTAGGTGCCAGACTGTTGCCAGGCTAAGGTTTACAGGCTAGCTCCTTGGCTCCAGGGTTAGCCTGGGTGCCAAACTGTTGCCAGGGCCAGTATACAGGCTAGCTTCTCGATTCCAGGGCTAGCCTGGGTGCCAGACTGTTGCCAGGCTACGGTTTACAGGCTAGCTCCTCGCTCCAGGGCTAGCCTGGGTGCCAGACTGTTGCCAGGGCAAGTATACAGGCTAGCTCCTCGCTCCAGGGCTAGCCTGGGTGCCAGACTGTTGCCAGCGCCAGTATACAGGCTAGCTCCTCGTCTCCAGGGCTAGCATGGGTGCCAGACTGTTGCCAGGGCCAGTATACAGGCTAGCTCCTCGCTCCAGGGCTAGCATGGGTGCCAGACTGTTGCCAGGGCCAGTATACAGGCTAGCTTCTTCGGCTCCAGGGCTAGCCTGGGTGCCAAACTGTTGCCAGGGCCAGTATACAGGCTAGCCCCTTGGCTCCAGGGCTACCCTGGGTGCCAGACTGTTGCCAGGCTACGGTTTACAGGCTAGCTCCTCGCTCCAGGGTTAGCCTGGGTGCCAGACTGTTGCCAGGGCCAGTATACAGGCTAGCTCCTCGCTCCAGGGCTAGCCTGGGTGCCAGACTGTTGCCAGCGCCAGTATACAGGCTAGCTCCTCGTCTCCAGGGCTAGCGCTAGCATGGGTGCCAGACTGTTGCCAGGGCCAGTATACAAGCTAGGTCCTCGGCTCCAGCGGTAACCTGGGTGTCAGACTGTTGCCAGGCCAAGTTTACAGGCTAGCTCCTCGCTCAAGGGCTAGCATGGGTGCCAGACTGTTGCCAGGGCCAGTATACAGGCTAGCTCCTCGTCTCCAGGGCTAGCATGGGTGCCAGACTGTTGCCAGGGCCAGTATACAGGCTAGCTCCTCGGCTCCAGGGCTAGCCTGGGAGCCAGACTGTTACCAGGGCAGGTATACAGGCTAGCTCCTCGGTTCCAGGGCTAGCCTGGGTGCCAGACTGTTGCCAGGGCAGGTATAAAGGCTAGGCCCACGGCTCCAGGGTTAGCCTGGGTGCCAGACTGTTGCAAGGGCCGGTATATGCAGGTCTAGCTCCTTGGCTCCAGGGCTAGCCTGGGTGCCAGACTGTTGCCAGGGCAGGTATAAAGGCTAGGCCCACGGCTCCAGGGTTAGCCTGGGTGCCAGACTGTTGCATGGGCCGGTATATACAGGCTAGCTCCTCGGCTCCAGGGCTAGCCTGGGTGCCAGACTGTTGCCAGGGCAGGTATAAAGGCTAGGCCCACGGCTCCAGGGTTAGCCTGGGTGCCAGACTGTTGCATGGGCAGGTATATACAGGCTAGCTCCTCGGCTCCAGGGCTAGCCTGGGTGCCAGACTGTTGCCAGGGCCGGTATACAGGCTAGCTTCTCGGCTCCAGGGTTAGCCTGGGTGCCAGACTGTGGCCAGGGCTGGTATACAGGTAAGCTCATCGGCTCCAGAGGGAAACATGTACCCAGGAAAATTTTACCACAGTCCCCGCGACAACTAGCTATAGGCGTGGCCTAAAACTAGGGCGACTGCGCCAAACACAGAGCAGACCTTGGTTAGGTATTGGTGGTGGCAGGGGGCAAAGGCATGGGAGAGTCCTCTATGTGTGACAGGGGCGCAGGTCGTATGTGTGTTTTCCTTCGTACCCTCTGCTAACAGACTATTGACTTGTCCTCAATATATCAGTACTCAACTCAGAAGGATTATTCCTTTTAATACTTTAAACGATTCGTTTCCTAAAGTAGTCTCCATGGCAGGCTCCTTAGGAAGCGTTTAGTTATTGCCGTTTTTCTGCTGATTACGCAATGTTTTCTAGCCTGGAGTCCAGGTTAGCTTCAGGTCGCTTCCCAAGACCCGTTACCCCGTCAGCAAATAGCGAATCTTGGGGAGCGGACTGAAGCTGACAAGACTGGACTCCGGGCTGATTTCTGACTGTACTGCAGCGCCCTGACGACTGTTTATATATTTATTCATTACAAACTTCCACATACATGGAAGGCATGGTGGAACAGGTGGACATTAGGACACCTTTTCAAAGCCACCATGCCAACAAGGTCATACTACTACTTAAAATCACAATACATTACATACCATAACATTAAATTTCAATTAAATATTCATTTAAGTAGACTTATCGAGGCCTAGATTCTAGAAGCACGGCAGGTGGCACAGCCACACGACAGTATCCACGAACAAAGCATATCCACACTAAAGTGTTGGTTGAATCTATTCAGCATAGTTGAGTGGAACTTCCTTTTGTCGAACAGTGTCGTTTTTCTAATGGCTAACAGAATTGCCTGCCAAGTTGTCAATATTTCCAAAGCCTGGAGACATGTGTGTGTGTGTGTGTTTTTTGAGGGATCAAAATACCAGAGTGGTCATTGTGTTGCTGTGTAACTATGATATCAACAGGTGATTTATAATGGTGAATTGTTTGAACTCAATGGACATGTGTACAATAGGAGTGACCGTTCGGTCTTCGGGTTCGATAAAAGGCGGAACGTCCAAAATGTGGAAATCGTCATAAACACAGATGTATACGCATGGTCGGCTTTGCCTATTTGTTAGTCGTTACTTTATCTTAATGTGTTACCTTACCGTTATTTGTTCTAAATAAGCAAAACCGGCAAAGTTTTTACTATGATTCCGCAATGTTTACATCAAAATGTCAACTTTTTTTAAAAAGAAAATTGATTACATCACTGCTAGCAGTACTTAACGAACGTCGACGTCATTTACGGGCCCGTTCACATTTGTCGTACGAACTTAGTACGATCACAGACTAAAGGCATTCTTAGGATAGTCGTAAAAATCCAGCTAAAATTCTCTCTTGGATCCTTGTCGGTGGTTGGTTCTGTGACAGCCTTCTTGAAAATCCTATACAACATTGACCTAACTACGTACAATTGTAACTACATTAGAAATATCCTTGTGCACCAAAGCAAAAAGAACAAGACTATCATTTAGCTATCAATCAATCAATCAATCAATCAATCAATCAATCAATCAATCAATCAATCAATCAATCAATCAATCAATCAATCAATCAATCAATCAATCAATCAATCAATCAACCAATCTTACCTGTGGAAAGAGCCGTCGGTTACGGTCGGGATCCCGACTCCCGACGACGACGGAAAAGCCCGAGCGCACGAGGCGGCCCGCCAGAGATCGGCTGTAGTCCCCGCTCCCAAGAATCGCCACGGGGACCCTCTCGGACTCGGACGTCTTCCCTCCGTCCAGCATAGAATGGTCACGTCTTGGCTCCATGGGGAGACACGTGCCGTTTTCCTCTACATTTGTATCCATTTCTTTTCGTATACAATAACCTCTGTCTAATGCTGTTTGATTGCTATCTGAAAGTTGTGTATCGTCGTCAAGGTGCACGTGCTGGGCCAAAAAGTGATGTAACCTACTGGCCCCACAAGCTCAATTTTATGGATAACATCACTACAGACCCAAAAGGTCATACTAAAGCGGAGGGAGGGGGGCAGGGGGCTATCATACACAAAGAAACAACACTCCTATATGTCACCGGATAACCGGTGTTGCCACATACCATTGAGCACCGTACGAAAAAAAAGCATGATGTTTGATGTTTAATTTTTTTATTTAGAAAGAGGCCGGCAGGGACGCGATCCATAGACTGGCGACATATTTGCCATAGAATAAATACAGAGTCGCAAAGGTCGGAGGAGAGTAGGTTACATGACTGTGCAAAAAATATCTCTGGGTAGGGAGACAAAGTGTAATAGATGATCCAGTAACAAGTAACCAGAGTGGCACGGTCCACTTCAGGCCTGCACAGCACGTCGTCAGAACGTACTGCACCTGCGCGAAACCCGTAATGTATTGTGCATAGCACTTTGGCAGAACGTCTCATATAAGGTTGTATTAGAGCATATAAGGTTGACAGCCTGTCTGTAGTTTTATGATGTTGTATATATATATAGGAAAAGATATCGTCTGCAACAGGCAAAATTTTGATGCAACGTTGACCAAACATCCAACCAAAAAACGTGCAAAAATCAGGGTTTTGCGCAGGCGCAGTACGTTCTGCCGACGTGCTGGCCTGCACGGTGCAGCTCTTTCCCGCACTACAGCAAAATCGTCTCAGAAAAGCCGAAAAAGTTGCCCGTTTTCAGACCATTGCTAGAAGACATGCAAAATCTTATATAGATAGGTATTGGGTTAACATGTTCGCCCATCTTCTGAGCGAATATAACAGCCCACGACCCGCTAGGCCGCTACCTTTCGAGATAACGCCGTACCTCCCGTCGTGCTACAAATAGAACCATCCGCTATCGCCGTGATGCCTGCGTCACATTGTCGACGAGCTTCGGCCGTATTATTTGTTGATCGCCGAATGCTAGGTCGCCCGATTTTAGATCGACCGAGGATCGCGCGTATTTTTGGCTTGAAAATCGTCCCCGTCACATGGAGGGAGGCTCGGGCGATCGCTTGGGAATACATCTATGGTCTAAAAAATCGGGCGACTAGTCGCTGATGTTAAGAACACGTTTCACGTGTCAGCGAGCTTCGGCCGACTCCTAAAAATCGCCGGCTATCCCTAAAATTCGCGCGATGCTCGACGAATCATCGGGGCGATGATCGGGCGTACTACTGCCGTAAATGTCGTTTAGAGCTCGCCGACTCGTCGGCCGATCGATTTTCGCACAATGTGACGGCCACTTGAGGAAGGTGATCGACGGTCCACCCAAACGTCGGCAGGTACATTTCCCGAGTTTCTTAGTTTCTTCTTTGTTTGGGATAACCGGTAAACCGCCTTTAGGTGTAACACACAAGTTTTGTACATGTAAGTACAAGCTACGTAAGACCGGACTGTAAGGTTTGAACCACTCACACCGGAAGGACCCCTTTTCGATCAGTGGGATGGGATCATTAACGTGCTCGAGGCGTGGCTCTCCTCAAACAGGGGACCTCCAGCTTTACGTCCCATCCGAGAGAACTTCCCTAACCGAAGCTAGGTACTCATTTTTACCTGATTCGAGTGAGGAAATAGGTGTAAAGTGCCTTTCTTAAGGGCACAACAGAGGGGCCTGCCAGGGATTCGAACCCAGAACCTTCAGATTCTGAGTCAACAACCCTAACCACAAGACCACCTTGCCACCCTTGTTGTGTATGGAGAAAATAAAATTCTCGGTGACGAAGAAACCGTATGCATTGTGGTGGTTTTATCAGCTGTTTTGTCAGTGGGGATGTCTACTGAGTGTAATTTCAATATCACTCATATCCGAACCATATCGACTGCCAACAAGGCCTCAAAGAAAGGAATATTTGTTACGAAAGATGGCTTTCATTAAGAGGAATTCATGAATCACATACAAAAATAACACCCGGTGTTTTAGTTTAATTTTCATAGCCAACGTTATGTTGACATGACAACAATATAGACCAATCAAGTCGAATCAAACTTTCAAAGCATCTGTAAAATATCACATCAAAGAAAACTTCTGTGCAAACACAGGGGGGGGGGGGCAGAACCTTTGCGAGAGCTTTAAAAACTATTAATACATTGTCAAAGAGAGAGCCCTTTTGATGGGATGTATAGCCAACGGTCCTGTGTGCGTGTGTATGGGAGTCAAACCTCTGCCTAATGATTTACCCTGCAGCTCAAGCAATTAGTATGCGGTGCAGTGTTACCAACACTGACACTCTCATTGTGTTAGACCCTATAAATATGTTCATGATGTACATCATTGCGCACGTCTACTTGTATTTCAAAAACTGCTGTGTTGCCATGGTAAGAGCCTACGCAAGTCCCTCTGAGCAAGCGCCGTGGTGATGTTCTGTGGTGTCACGCAGAATCAAGTCCATCGCCACCAGGTGCAGCCGCATCGTTGCTCTAGCCGTCTAGTAGTCCGCCCAAACTACAGCAGAGCCGCCCGCAGCTCGCGAAATCTCACCATCTTCCTCAGACTGCAGACATGTTCAACAACAGCTCCCACCCATGGATGTTCACTGAGACATCTGCCGCTGAGTTCAGAAACTTATTGTCCTGCTACAAGTGGCATCTACGGAACAATAATGTATCCGTCGCACAAGCCCACGAAGCCTGTTCCATGCACGAGTACCCTGGGAGACTGGAAACAGGGACTGACGTTGTCTACTGGCTGATGGGACTTCTCATCATCATCAGTAATGCTGTCGTGCTCCTGGGAATCGTCGGAACAAGAGAACTCCACAAGCCCATCTACATCTACCTGGCAAATCTGGCAATCACAGATGTTTTCGCAGGTATCGGACTTCTGTCCGACGCAGTCGCCCATGCCGGACACAATGAAACGTATGGCTTCAGGTTGACTCGTACCAGCTTAATCATATTTAGTCAGATGATTTCAGCTTCAGCTCTAGCCCTATTGTCTATCAACGCCTACGTCGCTGTAATGTATCCTGTATTTTTTCACAATAACGCTGGCAGTGCCAAACTGCGCGCAGGTGTAGCTCTGACTGTTTCATGGATTGTTTGCGCCTTGCTTGCCTTCTCACCCAGCATGGGCTGGAACTGTGTGCACATGCAGACCCTCACAAACGGTATCTGCATTGCATGGTACTCATTGGCCTTTGTCGTCACTTGTGCAGCCATACAGCTCTTTCTGGGCATCGTCATGCTGTTCACAAATATTAGCGTGTATGCAGCAATCAGGGAACGAGAAAGGAGAAGGCTTGAACAGGCAGCTGCAGGGGGTCCGCAGGCGGCAGGAGAAAATGGTCCAGGGCAAAACAACGCCGCACAAGAGGAGGCTCAGAGAAAATACGAAGAAAGAGTGTTCAAGGCTAAAACTGTAATGGTTTATGTGATCGTGGCATTTGTCTGCTGGCTGTTACCCATCCTGTACTATGCAGTCTGCAAAAGTCTCCAAGATGTTTGCCCAAGGGAAGAACTAATTGCAATGACGGGGATATGTCTGAACTCACTCATCAACCCAATGGCAACACTCATCCGCACGCCGGACGTAAGGAAGGCAATCGTGCAAAAACTGACAGGCATCCGTCAGGCACTTGTCACCGTGGTACGGGGAAACCGTGCGGACCAACAGGAAGACCAAGCTGGAACAGGAGATGTCCCAAGTCTACCTGAAGGCCCTGAACGCGGAGAGGGACAAAACACACCACGTCTGGCTCCAGGTGAACAGTTTGACGTTGAAATCCGCCAGGAAGGTCCTACACCTGGAGAGGGACAAAACACACCACGTCCAGATGAAGAGTCTGCGGTGGCAAACCTTCAGACAAGCCCTGCACGCGGAGAGGGACAAAACACACCGCGACTGGCTCCAGGTGAACAGCTTGCCGTGGAAAACCGTCAGACAGGCCCCGCACGCGGACAGGGACAAAACACACCACGTCCAGATGAAGAGTCTGCGGTGGAAAACCGTCAGACAAGCCCTGCACGCGGAGAGGGACAAAACACACCATGTCCAGTTGAACAGGTGCACCCAAACCGTCACTGTCAAATCCATACCTACCAAAGGACGCCAGGCCCCAACAAACAAAGAGACACAGTAGAAATCCTGCCAACAATTGTGGAGATAGACTGAACTGTACAAAGCATGATTCAAAACCTTTTCACAGGAAGAAAAAACTTTGTGTGGATGCAAAATGCTAGATGTCCACCATGCATCAGGGGCGACAATGGCAAGTACATTTTGAATGTCATGATTTTATTATTGTGATAACAGTGAAAATGAGGTATCATACACACACATGTATATCCATTGTGTTGTGCTGGAAGGAAAAGGAGTAAGAGTAGATACTGAGAAGTGTATATAGTAGTCTTAGAATGCATGTGCATATTGCGTAGTACACTCTATATATATGTCCTGAATATATTTTGTATATGCACATCTGAATAATGATGTAATTTGCACTTGTGAAGCATTATATTAAAGATAGTGGGATGTGAAATTTGACAAAAGTCTCCGACTCCTTCTTTTCGATGATTATTCATTCTGATTCATTAATTAATGCTGAGGTCACATTTCCAAACCGAGGCCCGGTCGCGCAGTCGTATGGAACGAAAAGTATGATATAAAAGACAACAAAGCTCAAAAAGTTGAAAAAAGTAATAATGGTAACTATTTGCACATATTCTTGATATAAATTGTTCATTTTTCGTTAATCGAAACAGCCCGGTCGAGCCCCGGTTTGGAAATGTGACTTCAGCATAAGATTGAGTAAAAATTGAGCCCCGTGGATAAAAATCATATAGGGGAGACGCATGAGTTAGCCTTCCACGTGTGTATTGAAGCCTATCCAAAAATACACACAAAAAAGGGCATCATATCTCACCTTTAGAAGTTTTGGTCACACAAACTCACCTTCATGCATTAGCCAATTTATTAATATGTACCTACAAACCTTTTCGGGAAATTCTGATCGGCGAGTCTCGAGGTACAGCTGGTTTTCCAAACATTGGTGCACTTTGACCCCATCTTTCAGGTAGATACCAAGGCGTTAGGCAGGAGGGGTGTAGGGAAACAGATAAGCCAATAGCAAGGCAACTTCATGAAAAAACTCCATTTCTTTTGCAAAAATATTGATTCAGAACCCTACACTGTACAATTCACCATAAAAATGCCAAGAATTCAACAAAATTCCCCCCAAAAAAGGCTTTAAAAGTTCTTTAGCTAATTTTAATTTTAAAAAACAAAGAAAACAGCCCGCTAACTTCCAGGCGGGCCCCTTTTGCAATTGTGCCCTAAACATAACTGATAGTAATAAATATTGTCCTCTTAAGAGCAGCACACACCACTGTTGCTACACCACCAACAGATGAACCTTTTACCCTTTATCTCATTCAGTTATCCCCCACATTTCAACAATGCCAAGCAGTCATATAAAGGAAAATATGTGTTGCATATAGGAGGGATCGAGAGCCAACACGTTACAGTTTCCCACATCTGCTTGGAGATTGGCCTAGATAATACCTGATGTGTTGGGGTGGTAGACGTCATGTTGCTATGGCAACTAGGGAAAGCCTTGTACACACAAGATGGGGTGGTTCATTAAGAATATCTGCCAAATAACCCTAAACAGTACACCTGGGGTCCGTGCGGACCCCAGCACTATATATTCTGTAATATTTTTTTTGTTTCTAAAGATTTTTTCTGAAATTTTAGGTAATTGTCACCCACAAAGTTGTGCCTCAACACAGTGCAGAAAATTCCGTTTCCCCCATTTTAAAAAAATTTTGTATCTGATTTTTTTGGGGGGTCCGTGCGGACCCCAGCCGGCTTTCGATCGTAATGGATACACTGGCGTTCTTATACTTTACTTTATTTTCTTATACGTTACTTTATTTTCAGGCTTTTATGATAAGTTACACATGCTTTCTAACATTGATAACATCTTATGTAATCTAATGTGATTTTTATCAATAATTTATGCTAATTTGATGACGTCATTGGTCAAAACCAAGATCCAAGATGGCGGATAATTAAATATGTATGACGTCATTGTATGGCGTCACTGGTGTTGCTAAGGGCAACATAAGCTTTAGCAGACCTTATTATTTTATTATAAACACTTTTTGTTAAAGTTGCGTTGTATACCATTAAGTTTTAGGAGAATAACCTATTTATAACGGTTTTAGCCATTAAAATCATATGAATGACGTCATAATGACGTCATACTACGTCATAATGACATCAAAATTGTTGTATTGATTTATTTTTACTAGTACACCGATTTACCAGAGAACTCGGGAACGGTATATCGTATGTATAATTTATCTTCTAAAAATTTGGTGGCCATACGATATACCGTTCCCGAGTTCTGAGGGGGGCAATAAGCCCCCTCCCCCAGTCCCACGAACCTCCAAAGCTTTAAAAACTTAAAAAAACGGGTATTTCTTGATTCCTTATTTTCTTCACCAAAAAAATAGGAAAAGGTCAAAATGTATGATTTTTGTACGTAATGTGGACTCAGAGGTTTACACATCGATTCGGCAAAACAATTGAGCCGGTAGCATACTGATAATTTCTAAAAAAAATAGCAAAAACTGTTTTGGGGTCCGTGCGGACCCCAGGTGGACAGATTAATCAGCCCGGGAAGGTGTACTGTTGAGGGTTAAATGGATTTGAAGGAAAACCCAGGACTTAACTTAAAAGTTCAATGAAATATGAACAGCTTATAGCCCTAAGGTGCGAAACGCAAAAAACCTTGAGTCAAGCCCATTCAACCGGCCAATGCAACAAATCTACCTTTATTGCTGAATAAAATTAACTTGGTCAGATAAATGTCATTTGGATCCGACATAATTTCTCCGGAAGGCCTTTTGATTCCTTTAAAATTTTTCCATGAACTAAATTGATAAAATATTGATTTAAGATTTGAGAGCATTGGACAGAAAGTACATAATGTGCTTATGAGGATCCTTTGCTCATATAACATAAAGATGGCGTAACAAATACAAAACGTACATTGAACATAAAATGAAAATGGCTGGCACACCAATAGAACATATGACGTTAATGATTGAACACATCTTCCAGAGAGTGAAATGAAGTTGAATACAATATCGAAGATATAAAATACTTCGTTCACTGATCTAAAAAAAAAACAACCTGGGACTATTCATCAGCCACTGCCTAGAAAAACAAGTCACTCAAATGTCAGCAGCTGACGTACTTGTATATTTGCGGACGGTAAGATGGAGTTGTTGGGATTCATCCATTTCAGCTTCGCCTGGCAGCAATGAAGGTAGGAGAGACCCAAGTGTGCGTAGGCGTTAGCAGCTCTACCGCCGTTAAATACACCGCTACAAGTAGTTATAATGTCGCAACTGACGTCGCTACAAGCCAGCAAAGCCACATTGCGTGGCCACTGTACTGGTGTTCATGGTTTGAGTTAAGGTCTGTGCCGCCATCAGTTTATCTGGTTTGTTTGTTTGTTTGCTTGTTTGTTTATTTTATTTCACCAGGGGAAACATATCGCCCACTGATGTTTTTCAGTGTGCCCTGGGGTGAAACTCCAAACATAAATTATCAACATCAAATGAAATCATCAATAGCAAGAAATAACAAAAGGTTCATGCTTATCGAAACCAACTTATATAAATGGTTTATTCGCAAATTCATACAGAGCTAAAACAACATTGCAGCCGAATAATACAATGTAAAAGGGCTGAATTACGAAGTTTCAGGGAATACACAACTGTACAAAATATCATCAATATTTACAAACCTAACCAAAACTGAATAAAAAGAATATGTACAAACAGGAGTAAGGTGATTACACAATTATAGTGTATAAGTTACAAAAGACTGTTCAGGAGTTTTGACAAGTACGGAATGGCACTGTTCCTGTACCTGTCAGATCTTATAAAAGGTATGCTAAGCTGGAACCCCCCTTTTAAGTCCATATTGTGAACGTCATTGCGGGTGGGGGGTAGCCAGGGTCGAAACGTTGGTGAATTCATCAGAGATTTTGCAAACTTAAGACAGAGTGATTCCCTTCTTACTTTTAAAGTGCTGAGGTTGAAGGCAACTTAGAGATAATATACCTGATGATGATGATGATGATTGGTTTATTGGAACACACAATCTGACATGGGCAGTCAACAGACTGAATTAGTGTCAGACTTTACATTAAATTACAAGAAGTATTAAAATCAAACAATTGGGTAAAATCTAAATCATACTTATAAAATCTAGAAACACGTTATAAAAGATTTACATTTCACACAATGCTATTGTCCTACGGCGATGCATAAAATCCACATGTTTACAGTTCATTCAATAATTATAATACTTAACCCTCAACAGTACACCTTCCCGGACTGATTAATCTGTACACCTGGGGTCCGCACGGACCCCAAACAGTTTTTTGCTAATTTTTAGAAATTATTAGTATGCTACCAGCTCAATTGTTTTGCTGAATCGATGTGTGAACCTCTGAGTCCGCATTACGTACAAAAGTCATACATTTTTACCTTTTCCAATTTTTTGGTGAAGAAAAGAAGGAATCAAGAAATACCCGTTTTTTAAGTTTTTGAGGTTCGTGGGACTGGGGGAGGGGGCTTATTGCCCCCCTCAGAACTCGAAAACGGTATATCGTATGGCCACCAAATTTTCAGAAGATGGTGTACTAGTAAAAATTAATCTATGCAACAATTTTGATGTCGTTATGACGTACTATGACGTCATTATGACGTCATTCATATTATTTTAATGGCTAAAACCGTTATAAATAGGTTATTCTCTTAAAACTTAATGGTATACAACGCAACTTTAACAAAAAGTGTTTATGATAAAATGATAAGGTCTGCTAAAGCTTATGTTGCCCTTAGCAACACCAGTGACGTCATACAATGATGTCATACATATTTAATTATCCACCATCTTGGATCTTGGTTTTGACCAATGACGTCATCAAATTAGCATAAATTATAAATAAAAATCACATTAAATTACATAAAATGTTATTAATGTTAGAAGGCATGTGTCACTTATCATAAAAGCCTGAAAATAAAGTAAAGTATAAGAAAAAAAGTAAAGTATAAGAACGCCAGTGTATCTATTACGATCGAGAGACGGCTGGGGTCCGCGCGGACCCCAAAAGAAAATCAGATACAAAATTTTTTAAAAATGGGGGAAACGGAATTTTCTGCACTGTGTTGAGGCACAACTTTGTGGGTGACAATTACCAGAAATTTCAGAAAAAAATCTTTAGAAACAAAAAAAATATTATAGAATATATAGTGCTGGGGTCCGCGCGGACCCCAGGTGTACTGTTTAGGGTTAATAATACCTCCAACTGAACAAACATAAAGTCATGTTTACAAAATGATTAAAACAATGATATAACATAATACAACCTCGGGCATAATAGAATAAACTCAGGGTGGAAATTTGCATATCATACAATGTTTGGCAGGCAGGCAATCAAGTTTGTATAATTGTTTGAAGAGTGCTAGAGTTCTGTCTGATGATGTGGTAGTGTGTTCCAAAGCGCCGCCCCAGAGGACGACAAGGCTCGTCTTCTGTGACTTGGGCCACTGGAAGCCTCCCTGTGTCCTAGAGGCGGGTGTTGTGAGTGTGTACATGTGATAGTTGGGTGAACATTGCTGTGATATAGGCAGGAGTCAAACCAATAAGAGCCTTGTAAACAAGAGTAGCTTTACTTTTGTTGTGAATATCTGCCACTGGGAGCCATCCGCCTTGTAAAAGCTTGAATTGTATACTGCCAATATTGTTCAGTCGCCAGGATCAGGGCTACTCAGTTAAGTAGCCGAAGGCTGTATAAGAAGCCAAATGATGAAGCGCGATTGTCAGGCAATCTTTTTAGCTCAATTTTAGTAAATAAAGTTTATTAATTGCAAATTCATGCCCAATGGTCAATTGCAAGGACATAGGACATGATAAAACGATAGTAAACAGTAAAAATGACCATAAATAATACCACTAATTATAATGCTACTTTTAATATACTTTGATTTCTTTTCTGTGTGCAATAGAGTATGAAATGCCCGACATTTTGCGAGATGAATAAATTGGGAGGTGTTAATAGAAATGCAGTTTTTTGTAGGCCGGAGAGGTGAATAAAGCTAGGAAACATTTTGGTGACTGTTTCAAATAACTTATCTCTATACAGGCAACCTACGCGTCTGTGTGGGGACCCCATAGTTTGTCTTCTCTAGACAACTCATTTGTATTTTATTGATTTGGTTAGTTAACTGGGTAGCACTGGTCGTATTTTATTTATTCATTTTTATTTGTCTATTTAACCAGGATATACATATCAACTATACTGGAGGTTTTCAAAGATTCCTGGGGGGAAACCTTGAACATAAAATGTCATAACAAATAATAAAAAGTCAACTAAAAAGGTCAACCGAAAATAAATAAGCCTTCATGAACAAGTAGAAATCGTAAAAAAACAAATAATGCGAAAGTAAACTAACGTAGTACTAGTAATAATACATAATACATGAAATATTTCTTGTTAAATATTTGTCTCTAGAGCGCGTCACGCAGTCGATTAGGACCAAAGAGAAGTTCCTCGCGCAAACAAACGACGACTTACAATTAACATCGGATTCCCTTATAGCCGCCTTTGGGCTTTTTGGGAGCCTTAATAACGCGCTTTCTTTCTGGTATATCACTTATTATGAGCCTCCTACATTTCGTCGTCTCAAACGCTTTAGGCGATTAGCATTGTTGTGCGCACATCCTGCCGCTAATTGAAAGCTACAGTGGGCGTCACTGGATGACGGGCGAAAAATATCCAGACCATGCATGATGTACAAAATGGCCAATAAACCGGTAGATGTACTACCAAGTACCTAATACCAGCTCAGAAAAGAACAAGAAATAGTCATGTCTTCAAGTACCAGAGTTATCAACCAAGGATTAAGGTGTTCAAAAACTCATTTTTTCCCAGAACAATGATCGTAGAGTGGGACTCGCTGCCACCAAGTACAGTAGGGGCATCATCACTAGATAATATTAAACAATGTTTAGAGTTAGATATTCAAAGGTCAGGTGTAACAAGTCATTCGGTGTAATGTCTGCATGCCCGCGAAGCTGGTGTGTTACGCCAAAGGGCGGTTATACCGGCTATACAGATACAGAAGCTGGTGTGCTACACCGATGGCTGGTTATACAGACTATACAGTACAGATACAGATACAGAAGCTGGTGTGTTACGCCAAAGGGCGGTTATACCGGCTATACAGATACAGATACAGAATATAATTGTAAATCTTCGTCAAACATTGCACGACTCTCACCATATCCTGTCACGGCTCCCAACATCCCGTCCTTTGTTGTGTGTCTCCAGAGTTCAGTGGCTTTTAATTGATTTTCTTGCTTTCCACGTACTTAAAGAGAAGTGCGTGTTTGACACGTATTCCCATGGGTAATGCTGTTAAAAAACTATAATGTTGATGCCGAGCTTTCGAGTTAATTTGTTTTTGCTTATTTTCAATCTTCAATATTTCCTTATGTTAAAAAAAAACAGAGGATGGGTCAGGCTCATTTTCCATTAACCCAGGGTTGGTTCCAGGCTCTCAAAAACTTTACTAATTTCCTGTCCCTTATTACGTACTCGATAGGCTTAGGCCTAGGGAAGAAAATGTGTTTTCGCTTTTCCTACTGATCGCAACCCCAGCAAAAACCCACCAACCCTAGTCTGTTTTTTTTCGGTCGACTGCTGACAAGGCCATAAAATTTGCCATCCGACATCTGAATTTCAGAAAAGCCCTCTGAAACGTTACTTCACGCATTTCACAAGCAAACTTTTATTTATTGAGTAAATCGAGTGAAATATTTGTCCCTTCCCCACAAACTAACGAAGGGACGGGTCCAGGAGACAGCCCTGGTCCTGATGCATGTCAGTGTCTCTCACAGCAGTTGCTAACCGTCAAACGACATTTGTTAAAACACTTGTGCTACAGGTTCAGTGCAGTCTTAAATATCGATGCTCCGTGTACATGGACTTCTTTCTGCAGCTGTTCTTCTTGTACGGCCAGTTGGCCTCGATAATCCACTCTTATTTCTGTATGCCAATATTTCTGTATGCCGTTATCATTGTATTTATTTATTTATTTATGTATATTTTCATTATTATTATATTTATTTATGCATATTATATATTTCGGGGAGACAACGAGTAGACGCGAACCAACACCTGTTTTGTCTCCCCTCCATCGTGTTTTGTTCCAATGGAAAATCCAAATAAAGAAATAAAGAAATGTCAGTTTTACATGGTTAAACTTTGTTTGTTGGACCTTTTAAGCCAAAAAAAAAAGAATAAATAAGAAAATAAAAACAGAATCCCTGCCTACCTTTATTTTTTGAAATTGAAAACACGGCAATTGTTTATCCTAGGCCTTAGCTGTCGTACGAGGCCGTTGACGTCTTGTTTTCCCAGTATCACTATGACAACTCGGACGCACATGCTATATATATATACTGACACGCGCACATGTGATGTCTATATGAGATGAGAGGTAACTTTGGTTCACCTCCTGCAGCAAAACACTAATTGGCAGTCAGTCAATTGACATTATCATATCAATAAGCATACGTACGAAATACATATAATAATGGTATCAATATTTATCGATATTTATCGAGTCAGTTTGGCTGAAGCACAAACATTATGCCGCTAAACTGGAAATATTTTTGTGTGATCATAGTAAGAGATTAGTCTCCACCAGACTCCTTTGCAGGCAAAATGAATAGTAGAAATCCGCATAGTTAGCCGCCATAGAAGAACACGTTTACCTGCTATGGCCAATTACATTCCTTTTTTGGCCGATTTCTGCTATCTATTCAGCCTGCAAAGGAGTCTGGTGGAGACTAGCAAGAGATCATTTTGAGAATACAAGTTATGTGTAGTACATTGTAAAATGGTATCAAATTAAATACAGCACAGGCTTCACCTTTTATGCTACAAATTTACTATTTTCATTGTTTTTTAAACTTAAAAGATGTAAATACTTTTTTCTAGAACAAATTGTCAAAGTGTAACCACTATAATGTATGTATGTATGTAAGTAATCTTTATTTTCTTCTTGCCATCAATGGGCCATGGCAATACATAAAAACAGACGCAATGATTAAACTAAAAGTGATCTAACAAAAACCCAACTGAATCAAAAACTAATCCGACATAACAAAAAAGGACAGAACCAAAATCACAGTGGTGCTTAACAGGACATTGACCAGAAGAACCAAGGTGGTAATAAAATTAATCAACTCAGTGACGAGAATGTGTATAACCTCCTTGTTAAATATTGGTTATTTGAGCACGCCACGTAGTCGGTTAGTTCCAACGATGTTCCTCGCAACAGATATAAATGACGGCTTACAACAATTAACATCCCCGATCCCCTAATCGCCTTTTCAGCTAGTCTCCTACCCTCTACCAGGCTTCGGGAGGCGGCTGAAAAAAAATAGAAATGGGCCAAATAGACAGATAATACGCCAGGGGAGTTGGTCCGCAAAAGAGTACATTTTTCTGCACCCGAAAAAAATGTACTCTCTCGCGGACCAACTCCCCTGGCGTGTTATCTGTCTTTCCGGCCAATTTCTATTCTTTCCAGCCGCCTCCCGAAGCTCTTTCCAGCCGCCTCCCGAAGCTCTTTCCAGCCGCCTCCCGAAGCTCTTTCCAGCCGCCTCCCGAAGCTCTTTCTAGCCGCCTCCCGAAGCCTGGTAGAGGCTATAGCCTCCTTCGCCGAAGCCTGGTAGAGGCTACTAGCCTCCTTCGCAGACTTGTGCGGTGGCGTTATTTGGGGGGGGGGGGGGGGAACGCTGATACGCGATGTTTGCACGGGCTACGAAGAGAGAGTTTTGCCGCCGAGGGGAGACAATACGCTGCGCGGCATAACTCTCTCGGCGGCAAAACGCCTCCTGTCCTAGCCCGTGCAAAAATCGCGAACCACGTGCACGCTTCCCCCAAAAAACTAACTCAAGGCCCAAGGGGTATTTCGGCGTCTCAAAGGGTAATTAAAAACACGCGATTGGGCATGGATGCGCGAACTTCCTGCCGCTAATTACCCTTCTTGTAGGGGCTGTTATGTTGTAGCCTCCTGTGCAGGCCTCCGGGCGGGCGTTCTTTTGCCGGCCATCGTACAACCAGCAGCCCATACCTTCTCTGACAGGCTGGTTGTACGATGGTCGACAAAAGAACGCGTTACAAATTCTATAAAACGCAGTATCAAATCTCCCACCTGCCCGGAGGCCTGCACTGGAGGCTAGTTTATATGTTGACACCCGGACTACGTCGTGAAACGTCCTACTTTCTCTCGCAGAATTAAAGTAAAAAGATAGTTGAGCAAAAGCTGTCGTAGTGAAAGGAATCAAACCCCACCCTCTACACCATCTGTATGGAATTTAATATTGCTCCCTGCAGGCAGCAATACTGATTCAAATGTCACTGCATTTCGTGTTGTATGTGCCACCATTCTTAATAAAGAGCTAATTTACTTTGAGTTCTTCCCAAACAACAGGATGTATCGTGGCCAGAAGAACACCTAATGAGAGTGGCTAGGGGCTAGAAGTTGGTGAAATGTCACTGCTTTTATGTTTTCTACAGTAGCTAACAAGATACATTTTTGTATAAGCCACATAGGCTTTTATATTGCGTTATTTAACCAGCTCTGTCATCCAGATATGCGCAAATATTAAACCATTCTGAAACGTTTTGTATCAAATTTATTATTATCATTTATTGTGAAATGCCTTCCAAACGTCAGACTTTGAAAAGATTCCTTTCAACCTGGCCATGGGCACGAAATAAAGTTTGTTGCATGTTCGAGCCCGGGGATTAAGACCATGTAGATTTTGTTATATGGATGACATCCTCTAGGAACCCCAAAACTGATGCGGGCGTGGGAATAAATAAAGATCGACCCCCAAAAAGTTGTTTTCATTATGAAATCTAATTAAGTGGTCAGGAAGGTGGAACAAATGACTAAACACGCAGAGTATGGTATACCGAGCAATAGATTTTTTTTTACTTTTGCTCTTTCACATCTTCTTCTTAGACTACCTTTGGAATTGACTTTGGCATTCTACGACATTAGTATCCGTTTTCCGATTTTTTTTTCAATTTACGGCACATATTTGCTCATTTTGCAGCTGCTTTGTATGGTTTACAGTTGGTTGAGAACTTTTTTTTTGAAAGGAACAAAAATTGATGCCCTCGTGGATGTCATCCATATTATGAAATCAACACGGCCTTACAAACAAATGTGATTATGCACAATTTGGATCATCAGGTTTTGCAAGGTCAGAGGTCAAGGGTCACCAGAAACTTTCTGTGGGAGGGCGAGATACAATACACAAAACAGAATACTAGACAGTATGTACTAATGTAGTCTGTCGGACAGCAAAAGGATCTCGTGAAATATCAACCGATTCACCATGCTGCAAATTGCCAGAACACAGTACAGGTAAAAGTGTTTATATTATGTACATAAGATAAATAAATGAAGGTCCCGCTGGTTATAAGCAAGGCGCTTCTATCAACTTGATAGAAGCGCCTTGTTATAAGTCAACAGAAACGTCAGTCGTTCGCAGTATTACTGCGAAACTGCACAGCTGTGGAACTCCTTACCTAGTTAATAACCTTACAAACTCAAAGTCCCACTAGTCAGGAAAATGCCAAGGGCCAGACTTTCAATGTCGGGACAGTGAACGACTGGAATTCTTTACCTCAAACGGTGGTTGTACTGGTTGATGCTAAGACTGTAAACCAATTCAAAAACAGACTGGACCAATTTGAAGTACATCACCGATACTAGCTAGATTCTTAACCGGTACGACTATTTGGCAATTTTGGGCATGTTGACCCCATCAGAGGGCAACAAAATTTCTTGTTTTTTTTTCCGAAAGCAGGCGAAAATCAATGCGCGTGCTGTCATCCATAAAAATTACTTGCTGTGGCCTTGCAGAGAAGAAAAAATTAAATTAGTTCATAAGTCAGATGCTTGATGATCGAACATCTGTTTTACACACACAAAAAAAATGGTTGAACCTCCTACTATCTATGCAACCCACAGCAAGTCCATAAGAGGCGAGACTCAAACAAACAAACAAACAAACATACAGACAGAAAAAACAGAGAGATCAAAAACCATACCTTCATTGTTCACGGGTTTAAGGTAAGGTAATACTTGGGTTACATGCTTGAAAAGAATTGCCTAATTTGTATCAGCCTAATAATCCAATTAGACAAATTATACCATGATTCTTATTTAGAAAATGCCAGACCAATTGCTTGGTAATTATTATGTTTACCTCGAAGGAAAACATATTGTTTTTCCTGTCCAAACACATGAGGTCAATGATCTGGACCAGACGTCTGTTGCCATGGTAACTGGTGCTGTAGCAGACACCTTGTAGTGTAGGGTTACATTATGTAGCAGGACAGAGCTCGAGGGGTTGGTCACCATAAATATAGTACATGTACCAGTATATGAACGTGTTTGAGTAAGAATATTAATTAACAGAGCAGTAGTCGAGGCCAATTGTGAAGGTAAAAATTATGTATTTGCTTTGTAAATGTTACCTTTCTAGTTCAGCACTTTATTCCGTTTTTAAAGAAAAATGAGCAGCCAGGCGCGACTGTTGGTGACTCCAGCCAAAGCCCTGGTGGATGAGAAGGTGGAGGTCACCGTGGACAGCCTGGTTCCCCGACAGCCGGTCACTTTACACGCACGGCTGGCGGAGGGGGCGGCCCGCTTCCAGTCATACGCACATTACAGGGCTGATGATGCCGGACGGGTGGTCGTGTCCAAACAGCCTTCCCTGGGAGGGCTGTATACAGGTACTTATATGTACTGCAGGGCTGAAAATACCACCTACATATGCTGTGGAGCTGTGCAGGTACTTCTGATGTCTACCAGCACCTAACCTGCACTGGTCCATGTACTGGGTATATGCAGGTTAGTGCAAGTAAAATTGCAGCTGTGGAGGTATTTCTGATGCCTACCTGCACCTAACAGTTACATGTAACCTGCACTGGTCCATGTACTAGGCATATGCAGGTTAGTGCAGGTAAAATTGGAGCTGTGCAGGTATTTCTGATGTCTACCTGCACCTAACCTGCACTGGTCCATGTACTGGGTTTATGCAGGTTAGTGCAGGTAACATTGGACCAGGTAGCTGTGTAGGTATTTCTGATGTCTACCTGCACTGGTCCATGTACTGGGTATATGCAGGTTAGTGCAGGTAAAATTGGAGCTGTGCATGTATTTCTGATTTCAGTACCTGCACCTAACCTGCACCATCCCTGTATTGGGTATAGTAAGTGTCTGTGGATTGTTGTATTTCCATACCTGTTTCTTACAACCTACAAAATGCCAAATAAAGAATTCAAATGGTTTCTTAACAGTATCTAATATGTTTGATCCATACTCTTAATATAAAGTGGTGAAAGTAAAATTTGTCTAGTGCAGGTTATTTCCAATGTTACCTGCACAATTGGATTATGGCATTATTGGGGGGGGGGGCGGTACAATACATGGATGTTAACTCTTGTTAAAAAAAGAAGTTGCAAAAAGCATCCAAGGCAACCGACAAAAAAAGAGCTTAGTCCCTGAAATCTGATCTCTTATAAGAATTCATGACAAAATGTGTTCACCAAACATTCATGTTATCAAATCGTAAGGATTTTTTTAAAAAGAATTTATTAAGTTTACGTCTGTGACGCTCAGGTGTTGAGCAGATGGGTCTGTTCTGGAGCATGCAGCCCTCACCCGGTCAGAAACCTGGTCTCCGTCTGAGGAAGAAAGACGTCTCCACGCCGTTCCTGGTCGACTTAAGCGTGCACGACGGACACTTAGATGTGACCGAGCAACCGAACCGCCCGGCGCTCGTAACGACACGTCTGGAAAGATGGTACCTTGGGAAAGGTGTGAAGAGGATACCCTTGAAAGAAGGTCGTCTGCGTGGGGCCCTGTTTCTCCCGCCAGGTGAGAGTTTGTAATCCTTCATGTTGTTGAACTGTAGCATGAGACCCAAGTGGAACTGTAGTGTGAGACCTAGTGTATATTTCTGATGTCTACCTGCACCTAACCTGCACTGGTCCATGTACTGGGTATATGCAGGTTAGTGCAGGTAAAATTGGAGCTGTGCAGGTATTTCTGATGTCTACTTTCACTGGTCCATGACTGGGTATATGCAGGTATTTCTGATGTCAATAAACGTACACCATCACTGTATTGGGTTATACATGAGTGCCCTTGAATTTTTGTATTCTGTACTCTTTGTTACTAGCTGCAAAATGCTTACATTAATAATACATACCTAAGCTAGCACTAACACCTATGACACACAAGGTGTAATATTACTTCCTGTATTGTTTTGGGTCCAGACAGAGTAAGTTGACAGTATGTGGGGGATCGACTGGAGGTCAGAAGGTCAGACACAGGAAATCATGCTCTGGCCCGGAGCCAGCAGGAATTCAGAAAGCCGAGGATTGCATGAGGGACCCTCCGCTGCTTCCTGAAAGTCTGAAATCTCCCATTTCTGTATTTGTATTATATCCTTCATACTGTCAAACTGTAGTGTGAGACCCAAGTGGAACTGTAGTGTGATACCTAGTGTGAGTCCCAGATGTAGTTAGGATTGCATGAGAGATCCTCCGATGATTCCTGAAAGTCTGAAATCTCCCATTTCTGTATTTGTATTACATGTATATCCTTCATACTGTTGAACATTAGTGTGAGACCCACGTGGAACTGTAGTGTGAGACCTAGTGTGAGTCCCAGATGTACTAGTTAGGATTGCATGAGAGACCCTCCGATGATTCCTGAAATTAAATTAAATTAAAGTCTGAAATCTCCCATTTCTGGTTTGTCATCCCAGGTGACGGTCCTTTCCCTGGTGTCATTGACATGTTTGGGTCCACCGGGGGGTTCGCTGACTACCGTTCGGCCCTGCTGGCTTCCCGGGGGTTTGCCACTTTGGGTTTGGCCTTCTTTGGCTACGAGGACCTTCCAAACGACATGTCGGACATGGATCTGGACTATTTCGAGGTACTTCAGCATGTAACTAGAAAGGTAACATTTGCAAAGCAAATGCATAATGTTTACCTTTACAACATTGGTCTAGCCTAACGGACTACTGCTCTGTTTATTCTTGCTCTAACACATTCATGTATAATATATGGTGACCAGCCTCTCCATCTCTGTCCTGCTACAAAATGTAACCCAACACCACAGGGTGTCTGCTACAGTACCAGTTACCATGGTGACAGATGTCTGGTCCAAGTCATTGACCCTATTTGTTTGGAGAAGAAGAAGAAAAGGAAGAAGAAACAGAGCAAAAACAATATATTTTCCTTCTGCAAAGGTAAACATAAGTACAAAATGTATGTGGAGTGGTAGGAAAACAGCGTGCGAAATACTAGGTTGCCCAGTTGCACCGTGCAATCATATTTTGCTTGGTGCAACCTATTTCTACATCCAGGTAGCTCAGTGCACTACCTATATTTTGTGGTAAGGATGCCCCTTTCTTCCATTGGGAACTGTTTATTGAGAAGTTCCCATGGAAGAGCTCATCACTTCAGGTAAGGGGAAACAACTCTGTGTCAGAAATGTATAAATGCACATTGCATTCTAACAAAGTTAATCACACTGTAGAAGAGTTTAAATTCGGGGCAACCTGGAATTTTGATGGGCAACCTAGCTTTCATCCTAGGTTGCCACTGGGCAACCTGGCTCAAAAAAAGTATTTCGTACACTGGAAAAAGAGGGTACTGGGCAGAAATGACAACAAAGGGTTTGCCAAAAAAAATCACTCAGATATGATCAAGCAACTAGATATGATTTTTGAAACGGCAGGACTTTTCTGGTAGCATCCACTACCTTTCATCAGTGACACCTGACGTCTGACCGTTTCCAAAATCATATCCAGTTTCTTGATTAACTGTCTTTTGGCGTATCTTATTACCTAATTTATTTTGTACCATATAATGTATTAACTGACAGACATGTATTTTTGCAAGGAATCTTAAAGACTCCTTACCTGTGTCTTTAAGGAAGCTGCAGACTGGCTCCTGAGCTGTCCCAAAGTCCAGGACCACGGTATTGGAGCTGTGGGCACGTCTAAAGCAGGGGAGATAGTCCAGGCCATGGCAACATACATGAAACAGGTACAGATGTAGTCGGGGCTGTCTCTTTGTGGCAACGTAATTAAAATCCCTGGCACGCGCAGAGTGGGAGGATTGGTAGGGGCAATTTTTTTGTTCATAAATTTTTTTTCAACATTTCTGTGTCCGCCATGGCACTTTGTTGTATTGTAATAACATCAGTTACTAGTGTGACATAGTAGGAGTTTTCATCTCAATACACCTAATGGTACGAAGAACAAAGATACAGAAAAGTGTGAAACACACCATCGCTAATTATCTGTGTATATATGATTATCTTTGTATGGTAACCATGAGATATAGATGGAATACTTTCAATTTGCTATTGTAACTATGCTAATGCATTTTTAAAGCATGCTCTTTGCGCCATACTCTTTAATAGCGCAGTAGAGTGATCACCTGGCTATAGTGTCTCATCTATTACTAAGTCTTACTGTCTAGTATATAGTGCTGTGTACCGGTTTGCTGTACCGGTTCCGGACTTGTAAAAATGTTTAGGTTCAAGTCCAAAAAAGCTGAATGCCAGGAGCCAGTTCCGGACTTACAAAAGAAACAAAATCATGTCACATTTTCTTTTTCGTTCTAAAGTAAACCACCTAAAGCCTTCCTTAGATCGACAAATTTGCACTGCAAAGAGTAGAAAACATTGTCATTGGGCATTGGCATGTGTCGGCCTCCGTAATTATGTGGTCATAGTTTCGCCCAGACATGTTGCGCAAACAATATATCTTGATATATTGCTTCTAAACCCTGGTAGCACAGTCTGCACTACAAAATGTTTGCCAACATGCAATGTTGTATATGCCATGGGTTTATGTACAGACTTATAAGTCCGGACCTGAACCTAAACCTCTGGACTTGATGATGAATCCGGACCTGAACCTAAACATGGGTTTAGGTACACAGCACTAGAAGTATATATATATATATATATATATATTATATAAAATACAATCATTTCTGAAAACTAAGACTGCTGAGAATTCAAAGCCTCATCCACATTTTAGTACAGTTAAATGTTTTTGAATGAATCATAAAAGTAAAATTGTTTTGTACCTTCTTGTTTGCCCTCAGGTTGCTGCTGTAGTGTCCATAAGTTCCTACAGTGCAATAAGCTATGCACCTCTGCCTTACAAGGACATGGTTTTACCCTGTGCAAGGTATTTATTTATTTGTCTGAATTCACCACAAGGAAAACAAGTGGAAGGGAGGGCAAAACAGGACCTGGTGTATAAAAGCACGTCAGCAGAACGTACTGTGCCTGCGCGAAACCCGTAATGTATTGTGCATAGCACTTCGGCAGAACGTCTCATATAAGGTCGAATTCACGTATATAAGGGTGACATCCCGTCGGTAGTTTTCAAATGTTGTGTAAAAAAAGATATGGTCTGCAACAGGCAAAATTCTGATGCAACGTTGACCAAAAATCCAGCGAAAAGCCAGGTTTTGCGCAGGCGCAGTACGTTCTGCCGACGTGCTGTATATAAACACCTTTGCAAGTTGCCCTCCCAGACACTACATGTACGTAACAATTATACAATATCCATACAGTATCATAGATTGCATACATTTATACATTAGGACATGAGAAAAGTAACTTATAATAAAAACCGTACATGATACTAGTGCGGTCTTAGGGCTATGCACGAGGTGCATCTGCAAGAAGTAGTCCATGTGCAAGGAGAGTCAGAACTGTAGTGGTTCAGGCATTGTTTTAAATCTACTTTCATTGCTGAAAATACTTTTATCAGGTTGGTAGAAAATAGGATATTGGGGTTTTCTTAATTATACACAAGCAGGGATTTTTTTCTACCTTGCTGATGTTTCGATGTCTATCAGACACCTTCCTCAGAGCTTCTGACTGGAGTACTGCCACATACATCGGCTACACATAGCATCGAGAAGTGGTACTCCAGTCAAAAGCTCTGAGGAAGCTAAAGGTCCCGGACAGGCGGTAAACTGTAACAACAATGAAATAAGACCCCTGACCTTGAACTCTTGAAAACGGGCTTAGGTCAAAGAACTGTACATCTGACAAAAAAGCAGCCTGTTCTTAGAACAAGCAATCAAGAGGAAAGAAAGGATTCATTCATTCATTCATTCATTCATTCATTCATTCATTCATTCATTCATTCATTCATTCATTCCTAATTAGCAGTCTTCTTAGCTGATCGTCAGGATAGTCCCATGGATGCCAGGTCATCCGACATACTTCTCCAAGTGATTTTGGGTCTGCCTATTTTTCTTTTCCCAACAGGTCTCCAGTTCAAGACTGTCTTATGTATTCTTCTGTCATCCATTCTTAATACATGGCCAAGCCATTTCAGTCTTCTGTGGATTGACCCACATAATGCTAATTAATACTGATCACACTTTGATTGTTTCTTTACACGTAGGTGGATGGCGGATCAGATTGTGTTCACCGAAGACGGTTTTGCAAACGTTGAAAACCAACTGGAGGACATCACTACAGAACCAGGGATTAACGCATGTATCCAGGTCAGAACTAACAGTATAGTAATAACCGTTTCTGTCGTTCCACATTTTTTCTTTATTTGCACATAAATGACTGTGATAAAACCAATACAAAGAAGAAAATACATCAAGAGTGTGCTGGGGAAGGCAGAGACAAACCATTGCTGCCTACTGGTCCCTTTCAATAGTTTGACTGAGTGTGGGCTAGGCCAGGTGGTCCTTATGTACAGTGTATATGATCATTCCAGGGTGTTGTCGCTCCTATGGAGGAATTCCTCTCTTGACTGGATCCATTGTTGTCTCATTCTGGCAGTTCTTGACCATGTAGGGCCCAGATGCTGTACTAAGAACGCAATACGGGGTATTCGGTATTGCCCAAGGTACCAGCCCGACTGCGATCCGACAGCGGGAGGGCTGGAACCGAGGGTGATGCGGAACACACCATGTTGTATTCTATTTATGTCATACCCACCCAAGAAAACACGCCTTTCAATGCAAAGTGAGTGGAAATTTGGTGTCCCTTAACCAAAAAAATGCAATAAAACCAATTCCAACGTCTGAATCCTGTATTTGAATTTTCGAAAGCGACTCAGGCGGTTAGGGAGAAACGCGTATGAATCATTCTATGGAAGCCCGGGCCGTACCGTAAAGTACGGACCGGTCCGGAACACCATCATCGAAGGTTATCGCAGCCCTGGTATGATATAAATAGAGCATACAACACGGTGTATTCCGTATTGCCCGAGGTATCGGCCCGACCACGAGTCGGATTGCGGTCGGGCCAATACCTCGGGCAATACGGAATACACCGTGTTGTATGCTCTATTTATATCATACCCACCTTAGAAAACACGTCTTTCAAGGTGAAATGAGCGAAAATTTGGTGTCCCTAAACAAAAAAACTGCTACAACATCCATTCCAACGTCCGAATCCTGTATTCGAATTTTCGAAAGCGGCGCACCCGGTTGGGTTGAAACGCGTTCGAATCGTTCTGTGGAAGCCCGGTTTATACACCAGGTCGTACAGGAGAATACAACACGGCCGGGAGCACTGTATCGCCGCCCGGGTATGATATAATAAACTGTCCCTCCATCTCCTGTATGGCAGCCCTCTATGTCATTCTCTGGGTGTCACTCAGTGGCTCTTATTGTCCACCTGTTGTCCTGTAGCCTGGCTACCTGCTCAGTGATGTTTGGCAGTTATCAGTGTACGAAATACTTTTTTGAGCCAGGTTGCCCAGTGGCAACCTAGGATGAAAGCTAGGTTGCCCATCAAAATTCCAGGTTGCCCTGAATTTAAACTCTTCTACATTATGATTAACTTTGGTAGAATGCAATGTGAATTTACACATTTCTGACACAGAGTTGTTTTCCCTTACCTGAAGTGATGAGCTCTTCCATGGGAATTTCTCAATAAACAGTTCCCAATGGAAGAAAGGGGCATCCTTACCACAAAATTTAGGTAGTGCACTGGGCTACCTGGGTGTAGAAATAGGTTGCACCAAGCAAAATATGGTTGCACAGTGCAACTGGGCAACCTAGTACTTCGCACGTTGGTTATGTTTATCAATGGAGATAATTGTGTTGTCCATCATGTATGTTTACTTTATAATTGAGTGTTTTCCACACATTTAGGTGGAGAAATCTCAATGCCCCATCATGTTTGTAACAGGGGAAGACGACATCAACATTCCCTCTGTCTACCATGCCAACAAGGTAAGTTTCTGTCGACCATCTTTGAGTATTGGGAAATTCTTTTGATACAACCAGTATGAATTTAAAGTTTAAAGGAGTACTCCGGTCCACAACTATTATAATTCCTCTTAGAATAAACGTTTTTGATTGAGTCCAGTTTTGTTAGATTTAATTCCGAACGAACTGCAATCTTTATTACAATTGAATTCTTGAAACCTCCCTTTTGATTACAGTTCCATGCGAATTGAATTCTGGGATTGGCAAAAATGACATTAGAATGTGCGGACTGTCCAACATTGACCCACAGGACAGGGTCGCATGGAGTCCAGTCTAGCCAACTGCTGCCCACCCCTGAGACAGGGAAGCCGACAGCAAAATAATCAAAGCCTGGATATATGTATGTATGTATGTATGTATGTATGATTGGCAGAAGGGTCCTCATGGGGTTTAAAAACTTGATAGCTAGAATGTTCACGCAGTGTTCAGGCTTAAACTTAGTGTAAATTTGCCAGAAGAAAAAGATTTGAAGCCCAACAATTTATTCTCTGAGGAAGTATAATACATGTACTTCTGGACTGGAGTACTCCTTTAAAGGCATCCAGTGCAGTAATCAAAAACAAATTTTAAATGTTCTGGATCAAGAAATCTGTATGATAATGACATTTACCGCCATTTCTTAGCACATTTTCGTCATCATTTCATACTGGAAGTGTTTGAAGTAGCCCCAAAAGAAGCTACGTGAGACGTTTCTTTATTTGTTGGTACCATGTAGCTAGCCAGAAACAAGCAACATCTCATTTTTGCATTACAGATGTCAATATGCAATGGGATAGGATTGATTCAACTTACTACATTAAAAGAATTACCAGAAAGTCCAGTTTTGCTGCCCTGAAATTTCATTAGATGCCTTTGACTACTGATGTGTCAATGAACCATCTGCCATCCTCATTGGGGCAATAATGACTGGTTTTACCTAATCCTCTAATTGTGAACGCACTTTTAAAACTTTTCAAGTCGCAAGCAAGTGCCCCAACCGGTTGCCAAAGTCGGGGTGCATACGTACGTAAAAGGGGGTTTGCATAGCACGTCAGCAGAACGTACTGCGCCTGCGCAAAACCTGGATTTTCCCTGGATTTTTGGTCAACGTTGCATCAGAATTTTGCCTGTTGCAGACCATATATTTTTCTACACAACATTTGAAAACTACAGACGGGATATCACCCTTATATACGCGAATTCGACCTTATATGAGACGTTTTGCCAAAGTGCTATGCACAATACATTACGGGTTTCGCGCAGGTGCATTACGTTCTGCCGACGTGCTGGTTTGCATGCCATTGGATAGGGATTTTCTTCTTACACAAATGGTAATGTTTCTCACCTGCATGTGTTTCCATGTCTATCAGACACCTTCCTCAGAGCTTCTGACTGGAGTACTGCTTCTTGCCGTAAGCACATGAGCAGATGAGAAACTTTATTTATACCGATTAGGCTACACCAATTTAATCAATCGGTTCTTGGATTCGACTCTTCTTTTTTTTTCTTATTTGCAAAAAAAAAAAAAAGAAAAATTTTAGGTTCTAAATCCAAGTTCTCATATTTTGGCCCCAACGGCTGAAGATTGTCCTTTTCTTCCTAGTTGTTAAAGATTTTCCATCTATCAATGCAGTGGTTTCATTAAAAGTTCAAAATTCATCGTATGAATTGTAAACCCAGCCTATATAAGTATGTTGACTTCATGGCTCCTATCGTAACATTTCAGGCTATCATGGGGTGTCTTGACCTGTTTTGTTTTTTCATTTTGCCCTGTCGCTTCATATTTTTTTCTGAAAAACTCCGAGAACCAACAAGTTAAATTGGTGTGGCCTTGTGTAAGAAGAAAACTCTGATATCCTATGTTCTACCAACCTGATGACATTATTTTCGGGCTGCAGGCCATCGCTAGAATGAAGGCTCATGGGAAGACTAACTACACCCTATTGCGGTACCCTGGGACAGGTCACATGATCGAGCCGCCGTACACGCCGCACTGTGGTTTCTACTTCCACGGGGCTTTCCGTAAGCAGATGTTCACACATTCTTTTGTTAGTTTGTTTGTTTGTTTTTTAAGGAATCTCCATTAGTGTACATACAATACATACACTACTCTTCCTGGAGTCTTATTGCATAATATAAAAACATCATAACTACATGTACTACATGACATTGTATTTGCATTCAATTTTAACTACTAACATTTGCTATCTATTAATGATAAATAATACAATGTATGTCACTAATTTAAAAAAGTAAACTTTACACGTTTAACATTAATGAATAACATCAATTAACAATATTACATTTATTTTTTTATAAATGTAATATTGGTAGTCACAATGTTGCTAGGTAGATGTTTGTTTGTTTGTTTGTTTTGTTTATTTTCTTTCACCAGGGGAAACATGTCACCTACTGGCCTTTTCAATGTGCGGGGGGGGGGGGACCCAAACATAAATCATCAAATGCAATCAACAACAACAAGAAATAACAAAAAGTTCATTTTTATAGAGAAACAAGAATATTTACAAATTTTCCTGATTTCCAAGTGCTGAATTGTAAAAATTATCATCTTTGAGATGCAATTTACCTATTGCCAGTGTAAAAATGATTGCTAGTGTTTTATTTTGTTCAGGTACAGGTACACCTGGAGATGTTCAGGTCTGGACCTATAGATAAATAATTTTACAGGACCTCAGGTACAGGTACAGGTATTAGGTACATAGCCCTACCCAGAATGGTACTATGTTGAATATCTATACTATGAAAAGAGAAACAGCACAATGACAATGACAATGAACTTTATTGCATATTCATGCCCTACAAGGGCCAAATGCATAAAGTTAGATAACTTAGGTACAAGGGTAGAAGGAACAAGTGTTACATTGCTGTGTAGTAGAATGGTTTTATTATGACATGACGCCATCTATATCACAACAGTGGCAGCCCGCAGGCTGAATTGGTGGTGTGATATTACACAAATTGACTGCAAAAGAGCATTATATACTGTGCTTGTAACGTCTACATGTATATCTACAGGATGTCTTCTCTCTTTTTGAAACATGCATGCACAACAAACCCGGCTTCTCATCATTTCGCAGGTGTTTACGTCTACGCGGGCGGGGAACCAAAGGGACATGCTGCTGCTCAAGAGGACTCCTGGTCCAAGATTCTGGACTTTCTGAGGAAAAACGTAGACAGACGGGAAGCACAAAGCAAACTCTAACTAATATATAAGAGGATGTACAATCCCACCCTCAACAGAGAGGCCAGGGGGTCTACGGGTAGAACTCTCTGGCACTTGGGACCTAGTGCTCCAGCCCCAAGGACAGACAACACTTAAGCTCCTGTTCTGAAACAGGTTGAGCTATATAAGGTCACAGAACACAGTATTCATGGGCGACCCTCCGAGTCTATGACGCGGGTATACAAAGTAGTGCGGACGAAATTCTTGAAGCCTGGTTAGAACGGCTTCTGTGAGAGGTAGCCAGGAGTAACCTGCGCTGTGTGGTGTAGAAACATTAGCTTCTAGGCTGTATGATTTGGATTGTGAAGTTTTTCCTGTTCCCGATAAATGTACAAAATGTACCGCATTACGCAACTGCGTTCCAGGGTGAGCCGGCTGCAGTTCAGTTGACCCCCCAGACGCGATATAAAAGAGGTTTTTAAAAAACATACCTGACGAAAGGTAGTGGATGCTACCTGAAACGTCTGACCGTTTCCAAAAAGTTGCTTGAGTAATTGTTTTGGGCGTATACCTTTTTGTTGTTTTCAGTTATTGTGTAGATTATACAGTAACTTTCAACAAATAAGTTGGTCGTGTTTCAGCTATGGCTGAACAGTCCTATACGAGAATGACAGTCTCTGCCACATAGGGCACATCTGTAAGCTGACTCAGGTCTTTTGCAGAGTTCTTTTCTCCGGATCCGCTTCTCTTCTGCACAGTACATCAGTCTAGCTTTTTATTTTTTTTTATTTTTTTATTTATTCATTATTCACCTCAAAACAAGGGTCATACGAACCACTTACATGTTTTGGGTTACATTAAGGAACTGTAGAGACAGATGTTTGTTCACCTTAGACTTGAAAAGTTTAAGGTTGTACGGACCTTGTACCCTTTTGGGAAGCATTCACAAGTAAGCTTTTTCCATAGTGATGTAGTTCTAGGAAAGAAGCTTTCAGCGTGGAACTTTCTCCTGAGAAATGGAGTATGGAGGAAGAAAGGGTGATTTGCTTCTGTAGAAGTAGTAGCAAAACGTGTCCTGGCCGAGAAAGTTCGAAGTGGGGGCACAAGTGAGTGAAGTTCCGTGGAACATTTGCCATGTCAATATAGCTACCTGGACAGTGTGGACCTCCAGTTGGGTCGGTCGTCCTTTGAAAGGAGCTGCAAAATCATCAGCGCGACCGTTATAACCATGCATGTGTTGTTATGTTTACCTTAGCAGAAGGAAACGTATTGTTTTTGCACAGTTTCCTTTTCTCCAAACACATGAGGTCCATGACCTGGACCATACGTCTGTCACCATGGTAACTGGTACTGTTGAGCGGCACCCTGTGGTGTTCGGTTACATTATGTAGCAGGACAGAGCTGGAGGGGCTGGTCGCCAAACTCACCATATATTAGTACATTGTATATGAATGTGTTTGAGTGAGAATAAACAGCGCAGTAGTTTGCTAGGCCAGACCATGTGAAGGGTAACGTTATGCATTTACCTTTCTAGTCTTCTGTTAACGTTTGGAGGCATTAGTTGAGAAGCCACCACGCCACGACAAGGCTGCCTCCGCGTGGTGGGAAATAACGACACAAGACACACTACATTTTTCTTGACGTCATCTTTATTTAACAAATATATAATTGACAACATCTAGATCTAGAGGTAGTTCCACAAGTTTGTTTCACCAGGCTCTGGTAGCAGCTCGGACACATTCGTCGTAAATAGTATTAGAATATTTATTTTAGAAAATTATATTTTAGAATATAATCAAATTATATTTTAAATAGTATCAGAACATTTATTTTAGAAAATTATATTTTAGAATATAATCAAATTATATTTTAAATAGTATTAGAATATTTATTTTAGAAAATTATATTTTAGAACTTGTGTCAGTTTACTTTTGTTTATTTAGAACACTCTGTAGAACAACTTTTCTGTTTTTGTTTTGTTTATTCTTTTCCTTGTTCTGTAAATCGTTTGTATACAATATTCACTGATGAAGGATGTTGGAAAGACATCCGAAATGTTTGTATTAATAAATTTATAATCCAGTTGTAAAGTTTCAACATTTCTTCTCCTATTATCAACAACCTGGATGACTAATATTCACAAGCGTGTCGTAAATAGTAGTACGATTTTGATGCCGTAGACTTTTCAAGCAGGCTGACAGAACCAAAAACTCACAAGGATTAAGACTAAAGATTTCAGACTTCTGAAAGCATGCAATCCTCGGCTTCCTGAATTCCCCCATGTTGACCAATACTTCCTGCTGGCTCGTGGTCAGATTAGGAGACCTTTGACTTGATGCCATTCTGCCTGTCAATCTTCCTCCCACCCACGTTCTGTCAACCTACTCGGCCGGACAAACAGATGGACAGGCCCACAGCTCGGTTACCCAAAACAATACTTCCGTACCAGCGGTTTGAAGTAACTACATTGGCATTGGTGCGAACATCCAATGCCGCATCCTTTTTGTACCTGACACAGTCCTATTTTCCACATTGAGGAGCTCCACTAGAAATAACATAACATTTAACATCATCTGATATTGATAAACACGTTGACATATCCGTAACAGCTTAGCCTACGGAAAATACAAAGTAAAGAAAGGTGTTTTCATAACATCCTAGATTATTGGTGTACACCAGACACAACTATTAAGGAATACTCTTTACAGAACTGATCCTTGTGCATAGGCCAAGTCAGACCAACAGTAAAGCTGCATTATGTAACATTAGGGCGATACAAAATGTAATTTAAATTTTTCTGGTCATTTCTCTACAAAGAAAGTGAATCAACTCTACTCCATTGCAAGTAAGTGTCACTCAGGAAATGGAGGTGCCAAAATATGACGCCTTACGAGTGTGTTTTAAAGTTGGTAACACAGCTGTCAGCCATGTTTGTTTACATTCTGGTAGTTTGTGGTGGCACCACAAACTGAGTGCGTCCGTGTGGGCTGTTTTAGATCCAACGATAAATGTCAAAATGTGAGGTAATTGCACAAATGTGTTGAAAAGTTAAAATCACACGAAGATTTTTCAATGAAAATATTGCAATTTTTGGTGTAAAAATGTTACATAATGCCTTTTTAACACAAATTACTCAATCCAACCATTTTAAACACATACAGGTAAATCCAACAGTTAACACAGATAAGTCATTCTATTATTCGGACACATTACATCTTTATCCTTTTTATAATAATAAAAAGCAAGTAAACATCGCTACCAATATAGACGTTATATAGAAAACTCTCTTTAACATATTGCACAATTTCTTGTTTAACAAGAGCCCCACAACCTCATACCATCGCCAAACGATGTTATTAAACCTTTATAAATTATATCTTTTCTCATTCATTGTGCAAATAAGATCCTCATTTGCATGAATTATATCAGTTGATCATATATTTCCCACCCAACGACAGTCTTATCTCAGTATGACCAGATCACGAGATATCAAAATCGGAAGCTCCGCTGCAGTACCATAACAAGACAAGCCGCTAGGGATCCCTAAACCTAATCATCTTGAGGTCTCATCAAGACCCACACATCTATCAAGTTCCATTGATTGTGCAAATAAGATCCTCATTTGCATATGCATTATATCAGTTGATATCATATATTCTCCACCCAATGACAGTCTTATCTCAGTATGTCCAGGTCACAAGTGAAGAAATGTGTACACCAGATACGACAAGTAAAACTACTGCTCTTTACAATACTGATCCTTGTGTAAACACAAAATCAACCCAACAGTTAACACGGATAAGTCGCCTATTATTCATACATTAAATCTTAATCTTCTTTTTAGAATAATAAATATAGCAAGTAAACATCGCGACGCTGTCTAGAAAACTCTCTTCAACATATTGCACAATTTCTTGTTTAACAAGAGTTCCACAACCTCATACCTTCGCCAAATGATGTTCACCTTTACGACTGACGTATTATATTTTTTTTCGATCATTGTGCAAATAAGATCCTCGTTTGCATGAATTATATCAGTTGATCATATATTCCCCACCCAACGACAGTCTTATTTCAGTATGTCCAGATCACGAGATATCAAAATCGGAAGCTCCGCTGCAGTACCATAACAAGCCGCTAGGGATCCCTAAACCTAATCATCTTGAGGTCTCATCAAAACCCACACATCTATCAAGTTCCATTGATTGTGCAAATAAGATCCTCATTTGCATATGCATTATATCCGTTGATATCATATATTCTCCACCCAATGACAGTCTTATCTCAGTATGTCCAAATCACAAGTGAAGAAATGTGTACACCAGATACGACAAGTAAAACTACTGCTCTTTACAATACTGATCCTTGTGTAAACACCAAATCAACCCAACAGTTAACACGGATAAGTCGCCTATTATTCATACATTAAATCTTACTCTTCTTTTTAGAATAATAGATATAGCAAATAAACATCGCGACGCTGTCTAGAAAACTCTCTTTAACATATTGCACAATTTCTTGTTTAACAAGAGTTCCACAACCTCATACCTTCGCCAAATGATGTTCACCTTTACGACTGACGAATTATATTTTTTTTTCGATCATTGTGCAAATAAGATCCTCGTTTGCATGAATTATGTCAGTTGATCATATTCTCCACCCAACGACAGTCTTATTTTAGTATGACCAGATCACGAGATATCAAAATCGGAAGCTCCGCTGCAGTACCATCACAAGCCACTAGGGAGCCCAATACAATTTTGAGGTCTCATCAAGACCTACACATCTACCAAGTTTCAGGACAATCCATCTATAGCTTGATCATGAGATATAAACACTAACAAAAACATAACCTTCTTGCGAAGGTAGTAAATACATTTATTTTTTTATGGCTTCCTATACTCATATACTTATACATGACTTTGTATCATTCAAAGACAACGGCTGCGCTACAAAAGCACCTAATAAATGGAGCTGGTGTAAACTATCCCTGCTCAATCTGCAACTGGCAGCCGTTGTACTAAGGCTCGGCTAACACTGCACGAAAAGTTGAATTTACAAACGGTAGTAAATGCTAGTAAAGCTGGGTAATGTTTACTTAGTAAACAGTACCGGACTTAACAGTTGTAAATAAAAGTCAGGTCCGTTTCATTTACTAGCATTTTAAGTACGAAAGTATCGGACTTGACTTTCATTTACTACCATTGCAAAGTCTGGTACTGTTTACTAAGTAAACATTACCCAACTTTACTGGCATTTACTACCATTGGTAAATTCAACTTTTCGTGCAGTGTAAGAAAACTGTACCAAATGGCCACTATGCAAGACAATTGGTCATTTTTTTTCTGTCTAACAATGTTTTGTTGAAAAACTGTTTTAGGAAAATACATTTTTTTCTAAACTTGAGACGTCAGTTGATATGCAAATCACGTCGTTCGCTGTGGTGTTATATCATATTTCTTGGTCTGGACTCCTGGCAAATTATAATCCATTTCCGATGTTTGGAGTCAATTTACTAATAGCTACTAACATCCTGACAGAAGCTAGTTGAAAATAAACTCTTCTCAACCTCTAAGTGGAGATTTTAACATCAAACAAAATCTAATTCGTTGGTTAAAAACCTCGACCTCGCGACATGTTTGGTTCTACAGAAAGGCACGGCTGTCCAAATGGGCTGTTTAGATCCATTTAAAAATATTTATTGTTTAGATCCATTTTAAAAATATTTCTGGCCCTTTCTTTAGAAAAATAGTTATGTATTTAACACCCGCACAAATTACTTTTAAGCTATTCTATATTTTCGCATGTTGGTAATATTTCATGCAGGTATGTTACAGAAAGGCTAGTAGTGAACACTATCTCTCAATTCCATGAGATCATTACCACACAACAACCAGCAGTTCTGTACAACCAGCTGTCTCCAGTTACACATCATCACAGTTACAAGGCACGCCATGCCAGCAAAAAACACATAATTATACACTATATTGAAACCGAAAACTAATGCCATGAAAAAGACGTTCATCCATTTTAATATGGAACGGCTCGCCTTATGGCGTTAAATTGGCTAGTAAGTGTCAGTTTCGGGAGGAGATTCGTATGTATATAGATCAATCAATCAACTAATCAATAAATCAGTTTTTAAGTCGAAATAGAATGTCAATATTAGTGGTAATGATTTTTTATGTAGTTGTATGTCTCATGTCTGTATATTTTAGTTAATGTTCGGGAAGATTATCTGCTTGCAGAAAATAATGTTGTAATGTCAGCTAAAGGACATAATAAAGTACCAAAGTATCCAAGGCATATGTGTCTCGTTGATTATTTCAGCTAACGGACATAATAAAGTATCCAAGTATCCAAGGCATATGTGTCTCGTTGATAATGTCAGCTAACGGACATAATAAAGTATCCAAGGCTTATGTGTCTCGTTGATAATGTCAGCTAACGGACATAATAAAGTATCCAAGTATCCAAGGCATATGTGTCTCGTTGATTATGTCAGCTAACGGACATAATAACGTATCCAAGTATCCAAGGCATATCCGTGTCGTTGATAATACAGCTAACGGACATAATAAAGTATCCAAGGCATATGTGTCTCGTTGATAATGTCAGCTAACGGACATAATAAAGTATCCAAAGCTTATGTGTCTCGTTGATAATGTCAGCTAACGGACATAATAAAGTATCCAAGTATCCAAGGCATCTGTGTCTCGTAGAAAACCCCCAACGGCATTATTAAGACAATATCGAGTTTGCCTGAGCCCACAACAAACACTGTTTTCATTTAATAGTGTCAACTACATCGCGGCGCTGACATTGATATGTCAATCCCAGCACAAAAACTGCAGAAAGAATATAACATCTAACACTCCTTACCCCCAAAAATGCTAGTGATTCAAGGCCTAGCACAGAAAACCCACCAGAGAAAAATCAACTCTGTCTAAAAACATGCTAGGGGGTCAATCTTCGCACTGACGATCCAGAAAAGACAACATTCCTGACCGAAAAATATGTGTTAAGAAGTCAATCCTAGCACGGAAAATTCACGGGAGACTCAACACCCTTGCCCAAAATAATATGTGACAAGAAAGAAACTATATGGACAAGATCAACAAATTAAAAAAATCTCCCTACAAATCTTCAACGGTGCTGATATTAATATGTTAATCTTTGCACAAAACACCAGGAAAAAACACTCCTGCACCAAAAAAAATGCTAGTAAATCAAGGCCTAGCACAGAAAACCCACCAGAGAAAAAGCAACCCTGTCTCAAAACATGCTAGGGGGTCCATCCCAGCACAGACGATCCAGAAAAGAAAACATTCCTGACCGAAAAATAAGTGTTAAGAAGTCAATCCTAGCACAGAAAATCCACAAGACATTAAATGTCCTTGTCCAAAATAATCCGTGGCAAGAAAGAAACTATATGTTAGGTATAGTCAAGCTCAATAAATTTGAAAAATCTCCCCACAATATCCCTACGGCGCTGGAATCAATTTGTCAATCCTAGCATTAAAACTCCAGAAAAATCAGTCATGTCCCCCCAAAAAGTACTAAGATTTTTCTCAAAAAGATTTTCTCAAAATGGCTCCAATAAGAAAGACTGATTGCAGCCAGGTGTTGTTTGAACACAATTCATTATCGACTTGATCACTAAAGGTGTAAGACTTAGCCGTCATTGCTTGATGTAATACATCTTGAGAAGCCATCTGCATTAACCCTATCTAGACCGGGCTTTTTTTGGGAGGGGGGGGGGCTGTCAGAAACCCACAAAAAATCATTAAGTTAACTCACTAATTTGAAACCGTTGTCAGATATATTCATATAGGAAAAGTAACCAAACTTGGTTTTTCTAGCGCCATCTGTTCGGGGGTTATCCGACATGAAAGCTGGCGCGAGCACTTTTAGACCCCCCAAGCACTTTTAGACCCCCCCCCCCTCTGTCTAGTCTAGATAGGGTTCAGAGCGCGCATGCGCATGCAGAAAATACTTCCCATGACTTAGAAGTCGTTTATGAAGTTTCGTATCTTGCGAGATGCCCTCTTCATGGCTTTCCGGTAGATGTTGTTGCGGTAGGCGTAGACGATCGAATCAGTAAAGGTGGAGGTCTGCATGATGCTGTAGGTGATGTCACCCCAGGTGGCCGTGGCGCTGGCTGTGATGCCCACGAACTTCAGCAGGAACACCATGATGATCAGCGGCCCCCAAGAGGCCCACTGGACGCCGACGACGATGCCGAAGGTCTTGACAGCTTTGAGTTTCCTCGGCAGTTGGTCTGCTTGGGCGGCCCAGGCTATCTGCTGATTGTGTCTATTCTCGCTGTCGCAGGCCACCTTGAAGTAGACCATTGGCTTATTATTGTAAAACCATGCACAACATTGGACGATATCTTGATGTTGCAGATTTTGAACTACGCTCAGCGGGAGCTCGAACTAAGTAAGTAATTATTCATTCAACATGTGATCACGGATCACGAGATATCAAAACCGTAAGTTCTGCTGCAGTACCAAGGAAAGCCGCCAGGGGGGGCCCAAAATCTAATCATTTCTAGGTCTCATCAAGATCTACCCACCTGCCAAGTTTCATGAAAATCCATCCCGTGAGGTCGTGTGGCGTATTAAACGGTATGGCGTTCGGCTCAGAATCGAACTGCCGTGTCACCGATCTTGTGCCCTTGGGAAAGGCACTTTACACGACTCTCCTCACCTAACCCTCAGGTGAGTATGCCAGAATGATCAATATGATGATCGTGGGCATTAAAAAGAAAACCAAAACTATCCATAGCTTCTTGAGTTATCGTGCTAAAATAAACCACATACACACACAGCCACACACACACACACCATGGAAAACATAACCTTCTTGGCGAAGGTAATGAATAAATAGATAGACGAGGCTCACCTTCAAGAGGAGGGCTGCGATGCAGCAGGTGATGCCCACCCCGATCCCGCACAGGAACATGGTCACGGTGCTCTCCGTCCCACCAGGCGTGCCCGGTAACATCAGGCTCACCGGCTTAGCGATGTCCACATTGGCCATGTCCAGCGCCCAGGTGGACACGCGCCCGACCCGTGCCAGCCCGATCAGGGGCGGGGCCATGGCGATGAAGACGCAGGCGAACAGGCCGATGGCGAGGCGCTTGCTTGCCAGGTGCTCGGCGTAGTGGTAGGGGAACGAGATGTGTACCTGCGGTGTAGGACACAGGGTTGTACGGGCTTAAAGATTAACTTGAGCTGAATTCCACATCACGTCAGAACATCTGTACCTTCCACTTTCTAAACACTTAAATCAAAGACAGACTGGAAACATAAATGGACACAGACAGGATTATACAGAACTTGTAGAAAATTGAAGAATGTATATAATTATGTACATATTGTGTACTCAAACCCAATGTAATGTATATGTCACAAGTTAAGACTCCAGGAAGAGTGAAGGCATGTACTAGTATATATATATATATATATATATATGTACTGTCACTAATGGAGTTCTTTTAACCAATAAACCAGTAATAATAATTAGCTGACTCTGTGGGAACACATTATTTATCTGACCACGTTGTCGGCAAAAGATGGTAAAAAAGAAAGTAAAAGAACCATTAATCAAGCGTCAAACTTCGATGAGACAAAAGATTGGAGCATTGGAAGAGGGGCGATCTGCAATGAAGAGCTCTTCGATCGGCACGGCAACACTAGAGTCTACATATACATAGAGAATCGCCTGGACAGTCGGTCTCATTGGCCATGGATAAAATAAGAATCTTGGACTCCGAACAGGACTTTTTTGCACGAGGTGTTAAAGAGACCATCTACATCAGGGCATTACGACCATCCCTCAACACAGACGGAGGCGCCACAGACTTTCTGCAACTTACGATCCACTGCTCACGGAGTCACGTGTGTCATCTGCATAACGTGACGTCACGATCACGGAAGCGGTGGATTGCTCATTCCTTGACAAAGACTGGAGTTGTACAGTCGAAAATTTGGGTAAGTCCAATTTCTTGTGTTGGAAATTACAGTTTAAACTTGTGTCACAATGCCTTGATGAACAGCACAGATGAACTTTCAAGATAACGCTAGTATAGAGTCTGTCTCCATTTTCCGTCGAATATATTCAACTTCCTTTCCCGACTGCTCTACAACCGTGGGGTCGTGTCGCGCAATGGCAGAGTGTTCGACTCAGTACCAAGAGCTCCCGAGTTCAGATCCTACAATGTCAACCATCTTGTGCCCTTGGGAAAGGCACTTTACACGACTTTCCACACTTCACTCAGGTGGAAATGAGTACCTATAGCTTCGATTAGGGACGTCCCTCGGATAGGTCCCGTGTTTGGGGAGAACCAAACCTTACGCACGTTAAAGATCCCACCATACTTATCGAAAAGACTAGGGGTCCTTCCCGGTGTGAGTGGTTCAAACCTTACAGTCCTATCTTATACAGCTTGTACTTTTGTTTGTTTATCAAGATCTCCATTAGTATGGTAAATTCCATACTATTCTTCCTGGAGTCCAGCAGCATAAAATAAAATAACAATAATAATAATAATTAATTTTAGCAATAATAATAATAAATAGAACATAACAAAATTATGCTGTAATTATGACAGAAACTTAACGGTGTCGCTCAGTGCAAGGCCAATTATTTTTGGCCACTTCTAGGCATAGAGCTAGAGGAACGTATGTAAGTATAATGAGGTTGAATGGTGGTGGGCCTTTGTTTTGAAGCTTTGTGGATTGTAGTCGGACGGAAAGCATGTGTCTGGAAGAGAGTTCCATAATTTTGCAGTCAGGGGAAAGAAGCTGTTGTTGTAGAATGACTTGGAAACAGGTAAGTTAACGGTGTATTGATGAGAACTGGAAGAGAACCTAGTGGCACGCTGAAAGGTTCTAAGCGGCGGAACAAGGAGTGCAAGTTCTCCTGAACATCGACCGTGAAAGTATCTGTAAAAGAGGGATAGGGATGCGACGTCGCGTCTGTGTGAGAGGGAATCCAGCTTTGCGGCCAGAGAATGGCCGATGGCAACACAGATTCTCCTTTGAATGCGGTCTAAAATATGTAGGCAATCTTTTGGGGCATCAACCCAGAGATGCGAGCAATACTCCATGCAAGTACATGTACCGTGAAAGCTGGCGTGTCGCGCCTAAAGGCGGTTTACCGGTTTATGCGAAACAAATTTAACTAGAGGTCAACGATCTCATGCCTTCGTCAAAAGATGTTATCGTTATATAACTTAAGAAGGTAGAAGTGATATATTAGTCCCCCTAAATATGGAAGTTGGATTGTGAAAATTACCCCTGCCGATGCAGTCTGCAATCGTGCATTGGGCAAGGGAAAAAACACATGTGCAGGCTGTAAGGCAACACCGCCTGCAGCTACATGGACTATCCCCTCTGGGACTTTCTCCCTCTGGGACAGCCTGTAGCCCATGTGTCACAATGAAGGTAGAGTATCATGGAAGGTAACTGAATTATAGAATTGCTTCATTTATTATGCAAATTAGATCATAATTTGCATAATTGTCATCTAATTATGTCAAGCATCACTTAAGCTACCTACACACCAAATATCAGGACGATCCGTCGACCGGTTATTGAGTTATCCTACTTTAAACATTTTCATACAAATGCTCCTGCAGTTCCAAAGCAAGCCGCTAGGGGGCCCAAACTTATGTCACTTCTTCCCGAGCACAAGACCTATCTACCATCCAAAAATCATGACCCTAGCTCCTCCAGATCACCATATTTCAAAACCGGAAGTACCGCTGCAGTACCATAACGAGCCGCCAGGGGGCCCATATTCCTATCACTTCTAGACCTCATCAAGACCTACCCACCTACCAAATATGAAGACAATCCATTTAAGCCTTCTCGAGTTATACTGTTGACAGACTCACGCACACACGAACGCCCATGAAAACATACCCTTCTTGACGAAGGCAATAAATTAACAAACATACCCAGCGGCAGATGAGCAGGCCAGTCTGCAGGTAGATGGTCAGGCAGGACAGGAAGGAGACCAGGAAAGCTTGGATCCTGCACCAAAGCCAGCCGGAAGGTTCGCCGGTCACCAGGCTGTGGATGGTACTCGGGCAGTACATCAGCGACTGGGCGATGTCGCCGATGGCCAGGGCACACAGGAAAATGTTGCCCGGTTCCTGGAAAAGACGGTCATTGCTTATAAATCGAAGGTAAATGTTTGATTTTGGCTTTAATTTCTGGTATTTCACATGAATTCATATGTTTATTATATCTTTATACGTTTAAACACATTACTGAAAAGGTTTTAATATGTGAAGGCCTAACGTAAGGCATTTTAAGTTGTATTGAGCAAGTATTAATAGTGTAAATTAAGTGTAAATATTATCTCTTTGTAATGCCATACTATAATTCAGCTAAAAAGCTGCCACTGAATGGTTGTTTTGAGTCACCACAATAAACAATATATATATATATATATATATATATATATATTGCTCTTTCTGCAAGCACCATTTAAGACTTGTTTTTAAGTAGTAGTGTTTTAAGAACTAGCTATTGTTACATGATCTCATCAGGCATAATGATTTCACCATAGGGGCCTTGCCCACACCGTATTACACTAAAGCACACTGCTATGTATCACTCCGCAGCAAGCTGAAATAAACATATGGAGTCACTCTCAACTCTGTGTGCCATCCTATCTAAATTGTCAATACTAAAGTAGTAGAATCGAGGGACACCAAAACACGACAGCTATATCTTGTTCTTGTTCCCGGATCCCATGTTTTTCTCCTGTATTATGTTCATACAATAAGGTAGTAAAAGCTATTGGACCACATGACAACCTACTGATCACTGTAATGAAGCGCAAGCTGAGATGGTTTGGTCATGTGGCAAGATCCTCAGGGCTTGCAAAAACTGTACTACAAGGGACAGTTCCAGGAAGTTGTAAAAGGGGTAGACAGAAGAAGAGGTGGGAAGACAACATAAAAGAGTGGACAGGATTGAGCCTATCTGAAGCCATGAGAGCGGCGGAAGACAGAGTCAAAAGGAGGGAGGTAGTGAACCAAGTCATGGTGCCCCAACGACCACCAATGAGGTCAAGGGATAGGTGAGGTGAGTGAGTGAGATTATGTTCATAATATAAAATAAAATAAAATAATATGAAATAAAATAAAATAAAATAAAATAAAATAAAATAAAATAAAATAAAATAAAATAAAATAAAATAAAATAAAATAAAATAAAATAAAACAAAATAAAAACCATACCTGCATGTCCTCGTCAGTCAAGATGATGCATAACAGACACCCGTTGCCGAAGAGTGACCAGAAGAGGCAGACAAGTTGGAAGAGGATGAAGAGATATTTGATCGGTGGGAAGAAGCCGTACAGACCGCAGTCAGCAGGGTCGTAGCTCACCACCTAATGTAATATTGTTATTAAATGATGTTATTAATTGATGTCAAATGTACAATTTACTCTCCAAAACCTAGCAAAAGATAATTCAGGCTAACATTTTATAATGTGATATTGTTAATTGAGGTTATTGATTGATGTTAAATGAGTAAAATTTACTTTAAAGACGTTTATTGTATTATTATTATTATTATTATTGAATAGCAAATGTTAGTAAGATAACGTTCTTTTTCAAAGTAGTTAAAAGTAAATGCAAATACATCTAGTAGTTATAATGTATGTATTTTATGCAAGAGGACCCTAGGAAGTGTAGTGTATGTATTTTGTTAACACTAATGAATATTCCTTAATTAATAAACAAAAAAATTGTCTTTTAGTGACTTGTCAAAACATTTCATTTTCATTGTACATGTACATGTACAAGTGGTGGCTAGAATATATTAAGTTGTGCACAACTTGAGTAGGCCGCCACTTTGTCTTCGTCCTTTCCTTTGTATTATTGTTTCTTTGAATAAGAAAATAATACTAAACAAACAAACAATAATAATAATAATAATTGTTTATGGCAGCAGAAGCTAATAGTGTAGGGGCAAATTAGTAATTTCCAAGACTTTATTGTTGATTTTAGTAATAATTAGTTATGTGACCTCTGGCCTCAGTTCTTATTTTGAACTTGTAATTATATGTCATTTTGTGTATATATTTGTTCTTATGTACGTGTTTGTCTGGTGAACCCTGGAAGATTAGCCCCTTATGGGGCTAAAGGGTATCTGAATAAACCAATAAACCAATAAACAAACAAACAAACAAACCACCTCCGTGGTTGTGTTTCCTGTGGTGACGTTGCTGAAGACGAAGTCGCAAATGTTGGCATCGTCCGCGGCTTTGACGAGGGTCCTGCCGCCTTCTGCTGCGATGTTGGTCACGTTCTTGGCAAGGCCGTAGGTGGCGTTCGCGTGCCGAGTCACCAAGTGGTTCAGAAGGCCGCCGACGAGTTGTTCTGTGACGTTGCCGACTTTTGTAAAAGCGGCGGTCGTGACGGAGGTCAGATTCGTGACCGCTTCAGCTGATATGTTGGGAAACACCATACTTTCGGGCCGCCTGTTGCGATCTGATCAATAACCTGGAATTTAGAAAAGAACGGTCTTTAGATTTTTTGGGTGTGACTCCATAGAGTATATTCATTGACAAAGCCCTTAGGATACTGTATCCAGAACCGTGTTTTATCAAGAACCCTGCTCAGGGACGGTTCTGGATAGTCCACGTGTACCACGCGTTGGGAACAAATGCTGTTGTTTGAGGTTTATTGAGGTTTATTGAGGAAAAACTCTTCTTTAGCTGCCCACCCGAGGGTGACAGCTATTCTTCCAGAAGAGTACATGAACATAACAATACATCAACATACAATTACATTATACATTACATCAATATACAATTACATATACATTACATAGTTATTAAAAGAAACAAATGTGTAACATCGTATGTGCTTTACTTCTTAATGTCCCTCATGTGTTTTAGTAGGTCTTGTTTGAACTTCTCATGTGATGACACTGTTTGTAACCCATGTGGCAGAGAGTTCCACGCTGCAGTAGTTCTGTATGTGAAGGCTTTTTTAGTGCTGTTTGTTTTTGGTTTGTCTAGTTTGAAAGTGTTCCGGGTAGCATATCTGGTTTTGTAAGTATGTTGCTGTGACACCGGGCACAGTTGATTGTATAGTATGGCTGGTTGTTTGGAAGACAGGATTTTTTTGAAGGTGCACATGTTATTGATGTTTGGATGTAAGTGACGTCGCGTGGCGTTGTTCGCGGGTGGTCGTGAGTGTTTGTCAGAATCTTCCACATCAATGCTGACGTGAGATAAGACATGAAACGGACACGAACCACATACTATACCACCGCTCACTCCTATGTATGTATTTTGTACCATATATGTGTAAAAGATATGTGTATAGATTTATTAAGACTTTAAATCGTGTAAACTGTATCTTTTAATTACCTCCATGAAATGTCATGGATGTTATATTTTCAGTTGCGTTTGTCTGTCTGTCTGTCTGTCTGTCGTTCTGTTGGTCAACAAGATAATTCAAGAACGGCTGGATGGATTGGTTTCATACTTGGTGTGTTGGTAGGGTCTGACGAAAACTGGAAATGATGGGATTTTGGGCCCCCTAGTGGCTTCCCTTGGTACTGCAGCAGAACTTCCGGTTTTGATTTCTCGCGATCTGGATATGCTAGGATCATGAATTTTGGATGGTAGGTAGCTCTTGTGCTCGGGAAGAGGTCACGTGAGTTTGGGCCCCCTAGCGGCTTGTTCTAGAACTGCAGGGCGGTTTGTTTAAAAAAAACCGATTGACGGATCGTCTTGATTTTTGGAATGTAGATAGCTTAAGTGATGCTTGTTATGATAAAATTACAATTATGCAAATTAAGATCTAATTTGCATAATTAATGAGGAAATTCTATAAATCTGCTGTGTTCGAAACACTTGTGACATATGTTATTGAAAACGACAGGAACATTGGCAGATATGCATTATGTAAATAAAGACCTAATTTGCATAATTAATGGAAAACTGCTACAATTTTATAGTGGTAACTGCTGGGAATTTAATACTTGTCGTATTTGGAAGTTCAGTGAAGGTGAACATCACTAAACATAATTCATTCAAATCAGGACCTAATTTGTATAATTTATCTGGAAATGCTGGAATAGCTTTAATTCGTAAGACTGTCATTGGGTGGAGGATATGATCAACTGATATAATTCATGCAAATGAGGCTCTTATAATTTGCATAATCACTGTGAATGTATTATACATGTAGTTAGTTTCGCTTCTCTCCACGCCCCTGAACAGCTGCCTGGTCTCCTCACACAGCGCGTCGTGGAAATCTTGTTGTGTATGGAACCTGAAAATTATGTTATAATTTGCATACAACCAACAATATCATACTTTGTCCATGCCAAATGATAAGGATTTCAGCAGTGTGTCGCATGTTACTAGGTAGGGGTCATGTGAATACTTTGCATTAGAATTTTGCTAATGAGCAGGATTGTAAATGTAAACCATTTAGTGTTATATATTTTGTCTAACCCTTTTCTTTTCCCTCATGACCTCAATGAAAAGCGACTTGCTTGCTGATTTGAGCCTTTCACGAATAAAGAATGGTTCAAACCAAACAAAGCTACAGTGGGCGTCACTGGAAGACTATGCATGATGTACAAAATGACTAATAAACTGGTGGACGTACCAACCACTATGTGTCTAATACCAGCTCAGAAAAGAACAAGATATAGTCAAGTCTTCAATTATCAACCAAGGATTGAGGTGTTTAAAAAATCAATTTTTCCTGACACTATCGTAAAGTGGAACTCGCTGCCATCAAGTACAGTAGGGGCATCATCACTAGATAGCTTTAATCAGCACATGAAATGCTCCAGGATCTATTTTCAGCACATGACGTCCAGTTACACAGGTTGCACTTAGACATCTAAGTGTGTTGAAGACTTCACTGCACTAAAAGGTGGATTTACCAATGGTAGTAAAGCCGGGTAATTTTTACTTTGTAAATAGAGCCGGACTTGGCAATGGTAGTAGATAAAAGTCAAATCAGGTAATTTCGAAATAATACGAAATAATGTCGAAATAATACGAAAACTCTTTCTTTCATGCGTTCAAGCAATACAACCGCTGTGCTTTACTTATTTATTAGTTACTTATTTAGTGCTTTTACCACACATTGTGAAAGGATTGACATAACAGGCGACTAGGACCTATCCAACAGGACGTTCTAGGTACTCATTTACACCTGAATCAAGTGAGGCCCTCACTTGATTAATTTTCCAGGTCTTGCCCAGGAGAAGGAGTACTTCTGGACAATGTTTTAACAAATACTGGTTTCAACATACTGCTAGTTATCTTGTAGTATTTTATTGACTAGTGCTTTGATGTTTGTCAACCTATAGCAAAAGAAATATTTCTTAGCTTAATGCCAAGCTCTGTAGTTTTTAATTAAAGTGCGTTTCCAAGGGCACAACACTGGAGTCTGCCAGGGATTCGAATCCATTATCCCATATACAGTCTGTCTCTTAACAAGCCAGTAGAGCCAAATAGTTAGTAGGACTCCAAAATCGATGTGCACTATTTTCAAACGCCCAAAATGTCAAACAATGGACGAAATGTGCTAGAAAGTGATAGTGCATATCAATGACTTAAACCATGGAGTTAAAAAAAAACTAGAGGTCAACGATCTCATGCCTTCGTCAAAGGATGTTATCGTTATATAACTTAAGAAGGTAGAAGTGATATATTAGTCCCCCTAAATATGGAAGTTGGATCGTGAAACTACCCCTGCTGATGCAGTCTGCAATCGTGCATTGGGCAAGAGAAAACATCTGTGCAGGATATACATGTAAGGCAACACCGCCTGCAGCTGCATGGGCTGCTTAATGACTATCCCCTCAGGGACTTTCTCCCTCTGGGACAGCCTGTAGCCCATGTGTCACAAGGAAGGTTGTGACACATGGAAGGTAACTGAATTATAGAATTGCTTCATTAATTATGCAAATTACATCATCATTTGCATACTGGTCATCTAATTATGTCAAGCATCACTTACCCTACCTATGCCCCAAATATCAGGATGATCCGTCGACCGGTTATTGAGTTATCCTACTTTAAACATTTTCATACAAATGCTCCTGCAGTTCCAGAGCAAGCCGCTAGGGGGCCCAAACTTATGTCACTTCTTCCCGAGCACAAGACCTATCTACCAACCAAAAATCATGACCCTACCTCTTCCAGATCACCATATTTCAAAACCGGAAGTACCGCTGCAGTACCATAACGAGCCACCAGGGGGCCCATATTCCTATCACTTCTAGACCTCATCAAGACCTACCCACCTACCAAATATGAAGACAATCCATTTAAGCCTTCTTGAGTTATACTGTTGACAGACTCACGCACACACGCACGCCCATGAAAACATACCCTTCTTGACGAAGGCAAAGATTAACTCGATGCTTAAACCAAGGAGGTTCAATGAACCTACTTGCTTAAACATTTCCTTACCCGGAATTTTTCCGGTTTTGCGGCCGGATAAACGTTTTTGCTTCATCCAAGCTGAGTCGATAAATGCAATACCATCATATGTGTGTACATTAGAAAAAGATGACTTTTCAGTCGAAAATACACTCCTCTCTTTAGACATACCAGAATTCGATTTAATTGACATCCGCTTTCAAAAATTTCTATTAGGAGTCCATTCAAAATCATCCAATGACGGTGTACGAGGAGAGTTGGGAACTTTTCCCATCATGATATCTGCTCAAATTCAACTCATTAAATACTGGCACCGTTTGGTAAACTTACCTGAGGACTCTTTACTCCATGATGCATACAACACTGTATTTAAAGGCGATCACGACTGGATCAATCATGTAAAAGATATTCTCAATTATCAGGGCCTTGGGCACATATGGATGAAACCGGAACGTTATCAAGTTGATTATATAGTCCACCAACTTAGCCAGCGGCTACATGACTCTTACATACAAGGCTGGTTTAGTTGCATTAGAAAAAATTCAAAACTAGCATATCTTGACAAATCAAAAAAATGTTATGAACAAGAAAAAAACCTTTATGATATAGAAAATTTTTAAATCCGTAAAGCTATAACACAACTAAGAATCAGCAGTCACAAATTGAATATAGAAACAGGAAGATATTACAATGTAGCCCCTGACCAAAGATTTTGCCCATTTTGCCCACAGAAAATTGAAGATGAATTTCATTTTATAATGGAATGCTCTAGATATGATGTCCTACGTGATAAGCTATTCAAATTTCTCACTTCAAATACGACAGATTTCAAAATACTTGTTGCTACAGATAGATTTGATTATATATTTAAATGCAACAGCCCACACAATGCAAAAATAGGGAGATACATAAAAGACTGTTTTGTTATTAGAAAGAATACTGATTTGTTGTCACATGTACCCTTAGATAACTCCGCCTGATTGTAAAGCCTAAGCTAACTTTTGTTTTCTATATATAAGTTGTTAAGTTTTATTCTATACCTATCTATTTTACTATACTACTTATTGTTACCTATTTGCCATACAATGTACCCTGTACAATTGTCGTGCAATAAAGTTCTTCTATGTATTCCGTATGCTTGAATGAATAAATGGTTTAAAAACAAACAAGAAAGATTTGACAGCCTCCCGACTGAATTATATACACGCTTCGTTACAGGTTTCTTAAAATCAAAATTCTTCATTAGTCTAAAATATTCTGAATTTCAAACAAAATTCAACAACAATTAAAGATTCGTTCTGCACATCAGGTAGCATGCTTGTTGATATGGTAATCATAATGTGATTTAGTGTTTAATTTTAGCTGCAGGAAGTTACAAATCATCTCATACAGACATCACGTGTGCGTCAGTAAACAGCATGTGCGTCTGGGTTTTCATGGTGATACTGGGGAAACAAGACGTCAACGGCCTCATACGTAAGACAGCTTCACTTTCTCCTTGCCCCACCCCCTTCTTGAGGGCCGATAATGAAATAAATTAAATCCAGCTTTCAATGCATTTCAGTCGCTATTTTATCGGACTTGACTTTTATTTACTACCATTGTCAAGTCCGGTACTGTTTACAAAGTAAACATTACCCGGCTTCACTGGCATTTCCTATTACTTGTAAATCCAACCTTTCGTGCAGTACTAGTGCTAGTTCGTCCCACCTACTTCCTACCTACCAAAACGTCTTTATATGAGACCTCCAAAATCATGGTCATTGCGGCAAGGACGTGCAGAAAATATTTTGTAAAGTTGAGAAGGAACACATTTTCTTAAACAAATTGAGAGATGACACAAATCAAATAAAAGATTAGGGTCGTGTGGCGTAACGGCAGAGCATTCCGCTCAGAATCAAGAGGTCCCGGGTTCGAATCCTGCCATGTCACCGATCTTGCAATTGTGCCCTAGCTTGGGGCACCCTAGCACATTACACGATTTTCCTCACTTCACTCAGGTGAAAATGAGTATACAAGTATGATCATTATCATGATCATGGGCATTAAAGAAAGAAGGAAAGAAGAAGAAAGAGAAGCTCTTAATTTGCTATGTACACACAAGATTGGGCATCTACACTATGGCATAACCCCAAACTTAGAACATACACAGTAATGAAGGATACTTATTATACAGAAAGACGGGAAATTTAGAAAGATGACCTACTTTCCATTCATGATGTAATGTATAGATGTAAGTTACAGACGTATTGAGGACATCTCCTGAAAAGATTTAATCAATCCGCTATAACGTACACTGTGGGTGGCATGATAATATGAAAACTCTTCATTTCATGCGTTCAAGCAATGCAACCCACCGTACGTATTTTTTGCCCGTATGTTTTTTGGGGAGGCCACATCCGCCATGTTTTCTGAAAACGTACAGGGCACGCGCGTCGCCCGTACTGGCTCGTGCGGGCGGTGAATCCGCAGCCCGAACGCAGAAAACGTTCTGCATGGACGTAAAGTTCTACGGCGTGTCTGCGTGCTCCCAAATCCGTAGGCTTCCGTACAGAGGTGGTACTCACCACTTTCGGATCCCAAAATTTGCCCCCGTTTTTGCACGTAGATAGCACGCAGTTACACGTACGGCGGGTTGTGACCGTCGCTTAACTTATTTATTAAGAATTTACCACACATTGTGAAAGGATTGGCATGACAGGTGACTATCAGCTTTTCAAGATGCGAACCCTGAGACCAGATATACACTTTGAGGTTTGAACCACTCACACAGGGAAGAACCCCTGATCATTCCGGTAAGTGTGGTGATCTTTAACATGTAAAACACGGGACCTCCGCTTTGTACGTCGACCGTATCCAAGAGGACGTCCTAGGTAGTAATTTCCACTTGAGTCAGATGAGGAAATAGGTGTAATTACGTTGCCTTTTCCAAGAGCTAGCACAACCCCGGCGCCTGCCAGGAATTCGAACCATTATCCCGTATACAGTCTGTCTCATAACAAGCCAGTAGAGCCAAATAGTTAGAAGGACTTCAAAATCGGTGCAGCTTACATGTGCGCTATTTTCGAACGCCCAAAATATGAAACAATGGACGAAATGTGATAGAAAGTGATAGTGCATATCAATGACTTAAACCAAGGAGGTTGACTCAATGAATGAACCTACTTGCTTAAACATTTCCTTACCCGGAATTTTTCCGGTTTTGCGGCCGGATAAACGTTTTTGCTCCATCCAAGCTGAGTCGATAAATGTGATACCATCATATGTATTCCGTATGCTTGAATGAATAAATGGTTTAAAAACAAACAAGAAAGATTTCACAGCCTCCCGACTGAACTACACGCTTCTTTACAGGTTTCATAAAATCAAAATTCTTCATTAGTCTAAAATATTCTGAATTTCAAACAAAATTTAACAACAATTAAAGATTCGTTCTGCACATCAGGTAGCATGCTTGTTGATATGATAATCGTAATGTGATTTAGTGTTTAGCTGCAGGAAGTTACAAATCATCTCATACAGACATCACGTGTGCGTCAGTAAACTGCATGTGCGTCTGGGTTGTCATGGTGATATGGGGAAACAAGACGTCAACGGCCTCGTACGTAAGACAGCTTCACTTTCTCCTCGTCTCGCCCTCTTCTTAAGGGTCGGGGACTACGGTTTCGTAAGACAGCTAAGGTCTGGAATAAACGAATGTTGTGTTTCCAAAATCAGTCCTGAAAAAAAACAGGGTAAATAGGGGTTCTGTTTTCATTTTTTTTATTTTTCTATTCTTTTAACAACGTAAAGCTGACATGCATCAGGGCGAGGGCTGTCTCCTGGACCCGTCCCTCCGTTTGTTTGTGGGGAAGGGACAAATATTTCACCCGATTTACTCAATAAAAGTTTGCTTGTGAAATGCGTGAAGTAGCGCTTCAAAGGCCTTGAAATTCAGATGTCAGATGGCTAATTTTATGGCCTTGTCAGCAGTCGACCGAAAAGAAACAGACTAGGGTTGGTGGGGTTTTGCTAGGGTTGCGATCAGTCGGTAAAGCGAAAACACAACATTTTCTTCCCTAGGCCTAAACCTATCGAGTACGTAATAAAGGACAGGAAATAAGTACAATTTTGAGAGCCTGGAACCAACCCTGAGTTAATGGAAAATGAGCCTGACCCATCCCCTGTTTTTTCAAGATATTATTGGGAATTGGAACTAAGCAAAAACAAACTCGAAAGCTTGGCATCAACATTATAGTTTTTTCTATAAAAAGCATTTAATTGTAACCCCCGGGAAAACGTGTCACCACACACACGTTTGTTCAAGTACGTGAAAAGCATCAAAAATAGGGTAGGTAGGAATTTTTTATTTATTTTTATCTATTAATTTTTAACAACGTAAAGCTGACATGCATCAGGACCAGGGCTGTCTCCTGGACCCGTTCCTTCGTTTGTTTGTGGGGAAGGGAGAAACATTTCACTCGATTTACTCAATAAAAGAAAGTTTGCTTGTGAAAATGAGTGAGGTAACAATTGTTTGAGAGGGCTCGAAATTCAGATCGAAAATTTTATGGCCTGGCCAGGGATTGACCGAAAAAAAGAAGACTAGTGTCGGTTGGTTTTTGCTAGGGTTGCGATCAGTCGGTAAAGCGAAAACACAACATTTTCTTCCCTAGGCCTAAGCCTATCGAGTACGTAATAAGGAACAGGAAATAAGTAAAATTTTTGAGAGCCTGGAACCAACCCTGAGTTAATGGAAAATGAGCCTGACCCATCCCCTGTTTTTTTTAACATAAGGAAATATTAGAGATTGGGAATAAGCAAAAACAAATTAACTCGGAAGCTTGGCATCAACATTATAGTTTTTTCTCCAAAAAGCATTTAATTGTAACCCCCGGGAAAACGTGTCACCACACACACGTTTGTTCAAGTACGTGAAAAGCAGTAATTAAAAGCCACTGAACTCTGGAGACACACAACAAGAGACAGGATGTTGGCAGCCGTGACAGGATATGGTGAGAGTCGTGCGATGCTTTGGGAAGAACACCGCGGGGCAGCAGTGTTATGCAAGGTTAACAGGCGTTTTTTCCACACCTGGCACGGTCCGTTATTAAAATGTAAAACATTATCAAAACAAGACAATTTTAAATACACAATATCATGTACAAATGTAGATGTAATGAATGAAGTATGCAAGTATGTTTCGAAATGTTTCAAAAAGAGAGAAGCCGTTAGAACGTAGATAGATACTACTTTATATAGTTTTTAGCTTTTTTTATACCTTAGATCTAATGTTAGCCTTTTATAATTGTTTCTAGTACATTGTATTTCCATTGATCCCTGCATTTATCCCCCTGGGGAATGAACATGCAATAAAGATTCATTCATTATTAATTTATGAAGATTTACCACATTTGTGGAAGGATTGACATAACAGGTGACTATCACCGTACCTTTTCAAGATGCGTTTGTGAAGATTAGTCAAATTACAAGATTACAGTTACCACTTTTATCTTACTATTTTCAGACACTTGGGACAATGTGCGTCTGGGTTGTCATGGTGATACTGAGAAAACAAGACGTCAAGGACAAACTACGACAAGAGTGGACTAAAATGATAGACATTCGAGCATAAATTGAAGCACTACGTGCGGGGATAATTAGACGTCCAATGGATAACACATCAGAAGATTGGGAAATCATATGAAGTCTATGTATACCTCAACAGCATTTACTCCAACTCTCGCTATCACACAGTTATACTTATCTAAAACTAAACGATTTCATTACTGATTCAAATTGTATACAGATGGAGGTCCCGTGTTTGAGGAGAGCACACCTCGAGCACGTTAAAGAACCCACCACACCTTTCGAAAAAGAGTAGGGCGTGCCTCGGTTTGTGATAGTCCAAATCCTACTATCTAGAAGTTGGTGATTCACTACAAATCACCCGGACGGAGGCCTGGCGAACCCCCGTCTCGTATTAGCCACGCGGTGATTTACATCATCACCTTTATTTATACGCAAGCCGTAGCGAAGCTGCATTGCACAAGTATAGCTACTAGAAAAAGCATGCTTCACCTTTGATAAAGAAGATGACTGACGAAAACGACTGATACAGACTGACACATATTGCGTTTCGATCGTCTCCAGGGACACACGGATCCGACTTTTCGGTGACAGTTTGTCCTTCTTTATGGCAACAACAGCGTCGAATGTAAAAACCAACTGGTTGTTGAATAAAGAACCTTCTTATACAGCCTTCGGCGAGTTAATTGAGTAGCCCTGACCCTGGCGACTAAACAATATATGTATATATATGACTGGTTTATTGATTGAAAACGTTTTGCATACCGGAGGCTGAATTGCAAGATTCATTACATACATTACATTCCGTGCCCACCATAATAACTCAAACATTCGGTTTAGCTTAAGATCTATATGAATGAAAATTAATTCTAACCTCTACATACATGATAAAAAACATATCAGATATATCTTCAATCGGCCATACATCGTCAAATACAATCATATGATATATATATATACAGTGTGATATAATAAAAGAACCTTAATAACAATATTCAGTATACAATAAGAGCGTCTACGCGGCGGATAGAAATGCATTTACAAAGCATCTCTTACCAGATAAACTGATGGAGGCACAGACCTTAACTCAAACCATATATGGACACCAATTTCAAATTATGAAAGCGTACATCCATTGCTACGTATACCCAACCAACCGATGGGTTAGTACTGGCGACTAAACAATATACAGTATACAACACAAGCGATCAACACAAGCGATTCCAAGGCACGTATAAAAATAAAGTCGTTTACAGAGCCTTTGCGTTTCATGTTGATGAGAACGATCAAATGGGACAATTTTTTAAGCACATCAAGAAGGAGAAATGGAGGACTAAAACCCGAAATTACCACAGTAAAACCCCCAAAACGAAGAATAAAAAACCTTATGAAGTGAAACCACACAGGTCTCTCCATATATTGTTCAAAGATTATTAACTTGACAAAGCGCTAAATCTGCTTCAACACCGCCAAAACACGAACTGCCATTCATCCGAACACACCAACGTTGCTGGCTTGTAGAGACACCTGTTGCGACATTATGACTACCGGTATTGGCGGTAGCGATGTAGTTATAAACGGCGGTAGAGGCCCGCGCACGGCTAGGTCTGTCTTGAATTCATCGTCGTCAAGCGATAGCCTGGGCGTCATCCTCGCTTACGGAAGCCCCGGTATGCAAGTGGGGTGGCGCCCAGGCTAGTCAAGCTAATCTTACGCTGGATGGTACCCAGGCTAGACATGAACGAATTTCAACCACTGTATTGTACCGTTCACAAATATATAAATACATGGTGAAATTTCAACCATGATCTCACCATAATATGCTATCAGCTCACGACATTCAAGTTTTGAGTTGGCTCCTACAAGCACATGGTGTAATTTTAGCACCAGATATCAGATAGTAATTTAGTACATATTATGTAAAAAAAAAGACTTGCGATTTCTTACCGAGCAAGGTAGTCGACGGAGAGACGACAACTAGACCCTCAGTGTGGCTGGACAAGATGGTGTACTGAAAGAAGAAAGAATCTTCAATCAAAAATTTGATTTGTTCGGCTGTATAAAGGCATACATCAATTCATACCTAGCCAGCCGAAGGGCTAGTCCTGGCGACTGAACTTATGCTGTATTTAGTCCAACATAGGATCACAGGAACACCAGACAGTAATGCAGTATAAATGTAAAGAAGTGCAATTTCTTACCGAGAAAGGGGAGCCTACGGAAAAACGACAACTGGACTCTCAGTGTGGATGGGCCTCCAGGCGTCGACAAGATAGTAGTTCTGTCTTCGCACGCTACGAAAGAAAGAAAAATGAAATTTTTAATTTGTTCGGCTGTATGAAGGCTCAGCATAACATAACATCAACTCATGGCATTGAAATAGTAAAAAAGAAGTAATAAGTAAGAACAAGAATCCTACCTTGTTGGAGCGATGGAATCAGCGACCATCGAGCAGACCCGTAGTGGGCGGATCAAGTTACAGAGCGATCATCATGATTGCCTTATTTGGTTGTTTGCTGTATTTGATTGGCAGGTTGGGGATAGAAAAAAAACGCCCTCCCGTTGATTCGCATCTTCTATATCCACCGTCATTGTTGACGATAGGAACGTAGATCTTGAAGAAGATGAGGAAACCTCGCTTATAGGGAGGGTACTTGTAACATTTAATCATGTGCTAATGATGCAATTAAGCAACCGCTGTGCGATGGCCCTGCACACTAGGTAGGTAGGTAGGTAGTCGACTAGTGGAATTATACCGCTCAGACGGGGCTATACCCTTTCGTTGGCTGATACAAGACGGGGTCGCCAGGTCTCCGTCAGGGTGATGATGTAAATCACCATGTGGCTGATACGAGACGGGGGTTCGCCAGGCCTCCATCCGGGTGATTTGTAGTGAATCACCAACTTCCAGCTAGTAATATCTGGACCATCGCACACCGGGGCTTGCCCCTACTCTTTTTCGAAAGGTGTGGTGGGGTCTTTAACGTGCGTGGGGTGTGGCTCTCCCCGCACACTAGCCTCTACCAAACACTGCGGATCGCTGGAAAAATAGTAGAAATTGGCCAAAATAAAGGGAACAGTACACCACACGGTGGTCTGTTGCTACGGTATTCTTTCCCATTGCTAGGCGCGTTCGAAAAAGTATCGGGTTACAAGACGCAATTTTGGGCTAACCGTAAAACATTTGAAAATAAACAAATAGTATCGAAGGGTAAATTTCGTCAAAATAAAATGAACTTATCGTGTTTACATAATTTTAATGTTAGATGTTTACGTTAAATCACTGGTTTGTAAAAGTTTCGCTCCAAAAGACGTTTATTTTCGGGTTTCGGAGCGCCTGCCAAAGTCAGTCCGAGTCATCGTTTTAGGCAAACCTCTTTAAGTATTGGCTACGTGTATTACCCCAAATCTCCGATTCCTATATTTTTCGACGACTGGGAATAAGATCAAAAATCGTGTTTTAGGAATTTTTTAATTTCTGATTTTAAGTATGGTTTTTGGCGACATATTGGTGAAAAAACGGCATTTTTGGACATTTTTCGCACTAAATTACCCATAATTTAAAATTGAGGCCATTTTTCAAAAATCCCTAAAACACGATTCTGGGGACAACGGTTACAGTCATTTTGAGCCGTGAATAAGGTATGTTGGACTTTTTATGCTTCCTATACTTAACGAGTTTTGCAGACATGTCATGTCGCCCGAAAGTGGGGAGTGTGTTGTTGATACTAGCGTTAAGAATAATTACAATATTCAAGGTCACCCACGAATACGACAGTAGATTCGCTACATGTTACATGTCTACAACAAAATGATAGCGTACATGTACTGTCCAGGAAACGGTCTGTATCTGTAGAAAAGTGTTGTTTTTATCTGTTGCGAGGCACGGAGAGGAAAGGGCCTGTTTTCGCGGGTTTATTGTAAATGACCGGAGATGACCCCCTAATAGAACGCGCGTTCGGTTCGAATTACTCAGATCGAGTTCGATCGAACCCAGTTCGGGTTCTAGAAAAGGTGGGAACTTTGCAGCCCAGATTTGACCACCGTGCCAGGGGAGTTAGCCACCCAAAAAAGTAAAGTCAAAGTTTCTTCCCGCACCTACATATGGTGCATAGGGCGGCGCCCATCACCATTTCTGTAGCCCTTGGGCCACACAGTTGTGCAATCATTGAGCAGGGGGCTAGTTCACTGGTAGTGGTGTATACGTATGTTAAACTTCCATACCCTTTCCCGAATGCTGAGTGCTAAGCAGAGAAAGCAGTATGTACCATTTTTAAAGTCTTTGTAATGACTGGGCCGGGGATCGAACTGACGACCTACCGAATGCAAGGCGAACACTCTACCCACTTGACCAAATTAGCAGCCCAGAGAGGGACAATATGCAACCCACGGATTCTTTGCGGAGTCGCTATCTTCAAACGATATCAAATTAATCCCCCCATTATTTGTACATAGGAACTAGATAAGCGCTGAAGATCATTTAAGTCATAAAATCGCATTTCGGATTTGAACCTGGGTCAAAAAGCCTACCCCTAAAACCCTAACCTCTACGCCACGAAACACCACGGTGTTGACCGCGCGTTCCAATACATTTAAAACGTGCCATTCGGCGATATGGTATTGACCGTTTACGAGATGGAAATTAGTGTAGGCGCTAACTGCAACTGCGCCAAACGGACGGGGGCACACTTACAGTGACGAGGTCATCAAAGTAAAGTGAAGACGTTATTTGGCGCGGAGCGACCAGCGTAAATGCACAGCTTTTAGAGCGTATTCAATACCACTGCGCTCTTATTGTGTCGGGAGCTGTCAAAGGGTCGTCTTACTCGTTAACTCGGCAGCAGCTTGGGCGGGAGACACTATCAGATAGACGGCACGTCCATCACCTTTGCCTCTTCTACAAAACAGTTAATGGTTTAAGTCGCAGCTACTTGTCTGAAATAGTACCCCCATCTATCTCTTCAGCATGTCATTACGATTTACGCAACTGTACGGACCTAAGAACCGTCAGTTATACAACAAGTCTTCCGTAGGGACGTCCCTCGGATAGGACGTTAAATGGGGGTCCAATATTTAGAGTCTTTGCATTTTTTCTACTTAGTTCATTATTGAGAACTCTATCTACTACTCTAATGAATTTCCCACGGCCATTTTATTATATTCTATATCATATTATGCAATAGCATTGTTTGTCTTATTTTGTTAATTTTTTTAACATAACTTTATTGTTAGGTATAGTTTTATTTCGAAGTTGCTTTGTACCATATAGTTGCTTTGCATATAGTTTGCGTGAATTGTATCGTTGATCGTATTTGATGTCGATAACTTATGCCCCTCCCCCACCACCACCACCCACGTGCTGTCGCTCAACTGTACGGACACACACTGGGTAAGCGCACACAAGCTCGCACGTAAACACCCAACACAATACCTTCGTTTCCACGGATCCGGAGATGATTACCAGCACCAGCATGACACTAATGGTCTTATGATTGGCAATCTTTATTGCATATTCATGCCCATGGGGATAAATGCGTGTATAAGAATACTGAGTAACATAGTAATCAAAAGAATAACTACAAAAATCTTCGGTACTAAAATTCTATCTAAGGCCACAGCATCCTCCGCAGACTCCAAAATTAATGTGATAGGGCGAAAAAGAACAAGGTGGGCAAAAAAAACAAGATTCCTACATTTTCAAATTTTCAGATCATAAACCTTGTTCAACACGAATTGAAGCGACAAAACATGATATCACAACCAACAGGTCTTTTTTTCCTATATTCAACAGTATTACCTGTCCTTGTAGATGTGTATACATAATAAAAAAGAGATTGTACCATCATGGGCATGCAGCTACTACACTGGGTATACATATGGTACGATGGAACACCTTGGATTGTCAACACTTTTCATCAAAGGCGAACAATTGGGCTTCAAGTTTGCTGGATCCCTGATGTTCTCTGAACCGATAAACAATTATTAAAAAAATAATAAATAAATAAATAAATAATTACTAAAAAAATAATAAATAAATAAATAAACAATTACTAAAAGAATAATAAATAAATAAATAAATAAATTACGACTATTTGCCCATTTTCGGCATGTTGACCACCGTCAGGGGGCAACCAATTTTCTTGTCGTTGCTATTCTAGCATTTCCTCATGAATTATGCAAATTAGGTCCTGATTTTGAATATATCATGTTTAGTGATGTTCAACTTCACTGAACTTAAAATATGGCAAGTATTAAATTTTCAGCAGTTACCACTATAAAATGATATCAATTTCTCAACTTATTATCCAAATTATGTCTTCATTTGCATAATCAATATCTGCCAATGTTCCTGTCGTTCTCAATTACATGTCACAAGTGTTTCATAGTCCTATTATTGGACCCAGCAGATTTATAGAATTTCGTCATTAATTATCCAAATTAACTCCTGATTTGCATAATTGTTATCTAATGTTGTCAAGCATAACATAAATTATCTATATAATGAAAATGAAGACGATCCGTCAATTGGTTCTTGAGCTATCCTCTCTCAAAGATTTTTAAACAAACCGTCCTGTAGTTCCAGAACAACCTGCTAGGGGCCCATACTCATTTCACTTCTTCCCATGCACATTTTTCTGAGGGTTTTCCACAAATGTAGTGAAATGTTCTCTACTCTTCATCCAGATATATATGTATATTTTGTTGTCTCACGTCATGGTAATCACTGTTATATATGAATTATGTACATGTATGTTAATGAGCTACAAAAACACACAAATATGTAAAATAGTTGGATTATTCCCGCTTAGTCTTGGCGAGCTTAAAATTGATTTTAAAAAAGTATCTGCGGTAAAAATCTCGCAACTTGATGGCTGTTGTCCCTGGAGGTTTTTTGTAAAAAGTGCGTTGCAAATTGCGTACTAGCACTCACTAAGCGACCAACGAAGCGTGATAGATGTCAAGACATCGTTCCAGTAGTTAGACCGTATTAAAGTTAAATTTATCATTAACTAGAAAGGTAACATTAAATTTTGTAAAGAAAATGCATAATTTTTCCCTTCTCATGGTCTAGCCTAACAAATTACTGCTCTGTTTATTACTCAAACACATATGGTGAGCAGCCTCTCCAACTCTGGCTTGTAGCATAATGTAACTCAACACCACAGGGTGTCTGCTATACCAGTTACCATGGTGACAGACGTCTGGTCCAGGTCATTGACATTATTTGTTTGGAGAAGAAGAAAAAGAAGAAGAGGAAGAAGAAACTGAGCAAAAACAATATGTTTTCCTTCTGCGAAGGTAAACATAATTGAATCATTAAATTGCAGTGTCCTTCCGCGGCCGTTTCTTATGCTCTGAACCGGAGAAACGTTTTTGAATCAACTGCTACGGTTCAAAATGATACTGCCAAATTCGCAGCAGATACGCTCGTAGCAAGGCCACACCAAGTAACTTTTATGGATGACGTCCTTTCGAGACCCTAAATCTAATACGAGAGCGCGAAAAAAATAAGAAGGGTTGAAAAAAAACAAGATGCCTCGATTTAAAATATACTAAGGGACGACAAATGTTAGGACACAAATTGAATGAGAGAACACAGTGTAACAACCAACAAGGCTTTTATTGGTCATGAAAACAGCAATAAATCAGTGGAACAGCAGTTTTCGTCCTGTTCTGTTTTTTTGCTTCCTTTTATCACATATTCCCTTAAATTTATCTTACGATTTGTGGCACTGTCGTGACACTTTGGTCATAGTTACAGGCTTCTTTCCTGGAACAAGCCAAAATCAATGCGCGCGCGGACGTCATCCATAAAAAGTACTTCATGTGGCCTAAAAAAAACATGTTTACGATCTCTTAGATTTCCCATGTCGACAACCGAACAAAGCCAGCGAAAACCAATGCTGACACTACAGAGGACGGTTTTAGAACCTGTCAATTGTGGGAGATACATTCAACAATGCAGAGCTATCCTGCTGCGATACGCTAGGGTTGGAATTAATTTTAAAAATCTCAGGGCTAACGTATTGACGCGGGATACATGTGTAGCTCTGCATGGGTCAATTATCTTCTTATGCTTGCATTAATGTGTAGGCAGATTGCCTATAGGAGGTTATAACCTCCTTGCTTGTACCAGTACCCACCCTCTCATGCCCGAAATGGAATAAACTCAAAATAAAATAGAAGAAAAAACAAAATTGTTCTACTGGTTTGATATATAAACTGAGCTTTCTTGTTTGTATGATATCAGTTATAAATCTTGAAGGAAGTCTTAAGATTTTAAAGAAAAAAAGACATTAGTTTCTTACGTAGGTGGAGGTTAGACATTCAGGTACTAATGAGATGCACAATAAAACAGTAACTCAAGCAACTGGATAGATTTTGAAAAACAGTGACTGATGAAAAGTAATGGATGCTACTTGAAACGTCTGACAGCTTTCAAAATCCATCCAGTTGCTTGGGTAACTGTTTACTTGTGTACATGTACATATAGTGTGTTAGTTCACAAGCTAAGTAGATTTTTCATTAAAAAAAAGAAGGTTGCGGTTCATTGGACATTGCTACAGAAGTAAGGCTGAAATCATACACCAGCTACTATTGTGGGAACCCACACATGGGAAAAGAAGTCGAGGCCGTCCAACAAGAAACTACATTAACCAATTGAAGGACGACACTAACTTGACAGAAGAAACCTGATGGTAGAAATAAAAGATAGGAAGAGATGAGGAACAGTCATTGGAGCCGAGGGAATCTCGACTTAGTGAGTGAGTGAGTGTGAGTTACTGTAGTTACCGGTGCACCCGTTATCCTTTCAAAGAACTGCATGTATTTGCAGCCATGCCTTTCCCTAACCTTTCGCATGGATGCATCTTCAGCATGTTGAAGTGGTGCGGAATGGCTGAGTTGGTAAGGCGAGCGGACACCAGAAATGTCACGCCTTGGATTCCTTGCATTGTTAGCTAGACGTTGTGTCCTTGAGAAAGGCACTTTACACTCCACCCAGTGTAAAATGGATACCTGACCTTTGTTGGGGAGGTAAAAGGCGGTGGATGGAGAGGGGTGGGCTCCGCCTAAGTTCTAGTACCAGTGGATTAACAACCCACTGGCCCTTAAGGCCCTATGGCCTCAAAAAGGTTAAGGTGCATGCTACATGTACCAGTAGCCCGAATGTAGTGTCTGCCCAAAGGGCGTATACGTAGATGGAAGGGGATCCGTATTGTCCATTTATGTCATACCTAGCCTGGGACGCGATAACGTTCGATACGAGTGTTCTATAGCTAGATCTGGCCAGTGTGATAACTAGCGGTATCACACGGGGTTCTAATGGGTATCTACCAATTGCACCTGGTTTCTCATTTTTTCTAAAGAATTACGACAAATTTATGCATGAATAACCTTCTTTGAGGCTGATGTACTCTTTAGCGGACCAACTCCCCTGGCATGTTATCTGTCTATTTGGCCAACTTCTACTCTTTCCAGCCACCTCTGAAGCCTGGTAGAGGCTACATTGTAGCTATGAGCCCGCCTGACAGTTGCTGTAACTGATGACGTAATAACTGATAACATAATCCATGATTGCTTAACAGAAGAACTGAACAGAAAAAATTAAGCGTAAGTTGGGTTGTGTAGTAAAAAGTGTTTTAGTTTTTTGAAGTTAGATGCTGCTGGTGTATCCTCTTTCCGAATACGCCCTTGCCCTTGTGTATAAATTGCCTCCACTCCAAACATTTACTGAATGCCCTAATAAAAACTGCCGACAGTCGCATAATTGTAGATTTTGAGGCAACAATTAAGCCTAGGTCACAATTAAAAAAAGGGGCCCGCTCGGCGCGTTTTCGGGCTGTTTTTGGCACTACCGCACGGGACCTGGACGGAGACGTATACAATTGTAAAATCTGGTACTGTTTACTTTAAACAGTACCCAACTTTACTGGCATTTACTACAATTGGTAAATTTAACTTTTCGTGCAGTGAACAGGCTAGAAGGCTTGGCGACAATCAGCGCTTACTTGCTTGTTATATCACCCGACTCATATTTTTGCTGCAACTCCAAATATATTAGTGAACGCCCTTAAGCTTGCTGAATTTTATACACATTATTACAAAATGTATCTGCAAATTATAATACAGATTTCAAGACAACATCAATTTTAGCTAATTAAGTGCTTACACAGCACAAGAACTCACCAATACCATACCTCGTTAAACTGTTAAACTCTAATTGATGACTAATTGATCTATACATGACATGTTCCCAGATTCAAATATCAGATATGTCTACCCAATATTCTACAAACCACGATCTAACGGTACAGATGTCAACTCGTATGTTATAAGGCAGCGTGACTGGCAATGAATGTGTATTTGCTGTGTCTATCATAGATTTCAGATTATTGTAATTTTAAAAGTGGATATTGAATTAGATTGTGGTAGACGAAGTGCTTGTTGTCAAGAACAACACAATTCAGATACATGTCTGCCAGTTGTTTCAATAAAGATTGAATTGAGTTGAATCATCCGACTCGCCAATTACGTATACATCCAAGGTTTCTTACCTCGCCTTCAAACATCTAGTGAAGGCCCTTAATAAGCTTGCTTGCTTGTTGTGTCACCCAACTCGCCAATTATACCCTTGTATTTTCAATTCACCCCAAGCATGTATTGGAGGCCTGCCTGAAGCGTACTGATAATACACGTTATTATCTTAAAAAATTATATTTCAATGTACATGTAAATTTCCTATCAATTCCAGCTAGGTATTTGCTTGTTATATCACACAACCAATTATACTCAAGGTTGACTTGCATTTTTGCCTCTGCTACAAGCATCTAGTGAATTGCAAGTATCCCTTCATTCATTTTTATTTAATAGTTCCATCTCCCTCACATGGTTTTCTATGGACAACATGTACATGTGCGTCTAGAAATAATTTGGAGAATTTGTAATGTCGTTATATCTTCTTTGCAATCCGACAGCCCGGAATTTACCTGTAGTCTGCCAATGCCTTTCTACCAGACTGGAATATCTTTCCTTGTAGAAGGGGCTGACTTAAATTAATTCACTTTTTATGTGCAACGGAGGAGGTTTAAACATCTTTTAAACCTCCTTCGTGGACCGAAACTTAAATTCTTAATCTATTATTTCTTAGCCTGACTAATCGCGCTCCTGGCGGTCGGCCGCCCCGAAGTTGCCGTCATTAACCTCCGGTCGAGAGCTTGTAAACACAGGCTAATTGTCTTCGTCAGAAGAACTATGGAAATGGTTGGGCGCATTGTGGGTGACAGCGGATTTAGGGATATAACTCTGGAAGGCATGATTCGAAGTCCCTGATATATGGCAGGCAGATTACCGTTATTAAGGCCGAAGTCAAGTGCAAGTTTGGGCTTTGTGGGGGGTCCGTACGTTACGTCAGTGAACCTTTTGTGTTTGTTGCTTGTTAACAAAATAAGTCGAGTATATTTAAATAGATGGTCATGATTTTTGGTAGGCAAGTTACCGTTGTTGAGGACTAGGTCAAGTTCGAAAATGGGCTTCATGGGGGTTCCCTACGTTTCGGCATTGGACCTTTTGTGTTTAGAAAGATGACGATCTTCCCCCCTAACCTCTGCTTGGAGACATCGGGGGGGGGGGGGACAGCTGGATCCCTATAACTATCAGGTCTGGGATCAGATAACGTTGTTTACATTAAGGGACTGTTCTATAATTTCAGGGGGAGGAGGATAGGTTGGTCAGCCTATGGCCACACCAAGTAATTTTTTATGGTTGACGTCCACTGGAGACCTTAAATTTATTGCGAAAGTGCGATAAAAACATGAAGGGTCGAAAAACAGGATGCCTAGATTTGGAATATACTGAATGTAGAAATAGAAATGTTAGGACACAAATTGAATAAAAGAACACAGTGTAACTACAAACAAGCATCAAAATAATTCAACTAAACAGCAGTAGTCGCCCTGTTCTGATTCTTTCCTTTCATCGCACCTTCTCTTATTGCATTTTGCAACACTGTTGTGACACTTTGATCATAATACAGTAAGCAGAATTTCTTGTAACAGTACTTTTTTCCCAGTAACAGTCACAAATCAAAAAAGCTAACACGGATGACAGCGAGTCTGTAAATCTGTGGCGAACCATTTCACAGTGTTCCGTATTGTAAAAAAAGGAGTAGAGATTCTTTTGTATTCTAGACCAAATTGATTACTTAAAAAAAGGAAAGAATACACATGATGTTCATTTCTCCAGAACAATGTCCCTCTGACGAAGGCATGAGATCTCCGACCTCTAGTTATTTCTATATTTCAATCGAGAGTATTCTCAAGAGGTTCAATGAAGCTACTAAAGGCACCTACAGAGGGAACAGCCAAACCGTGGGAACAGCATAGCAGTAAGCATGAAAGTTCATCTATAACTTAGCATGAAAGTTCATCTGTGTTGGTACAAGTCATTATGAAATGGAAACTAAACTTTAACCGCCAACACTACAAAGAATATTGGGACTTACCCCAAATTTTCGGTTGACTCCATCAACCTTGTTCACGGAATGGACCCGTCTACACTTGGAACGTGGCGTCAGAGACACGTGACCGTAGTAGCGGGTCATACGTGCCAGATAACTTGTGTCTCCCCCCGTCTCTGTTCAGGGTAGGTCTGTGAGCTCTTATGTAGACCGCCTCCTTCACTCCTCTTGCAAAGAAGCCCGATTCAGAATCAAGGATTTTAACCCCTTCTAAAGATACTGAGTGTCCCGGCGATTCAATATGAATATGTTGCGAGATAGACCTCTGAATTTACGGAAATAGGGCGTTGGTGTTCCAAGAATCTTGTTTATAGCATAGCAGTAATATATAACGTTGCAGACTTCGGCAGAACCATGATAGGTAATGAAAGTTTGCTGGGTGACTTCATTGAGTGCTTTAGACTGCTTAGCTTCCTCTTTAAACTTGCTTAAGTTGCTAGTTCACACGCATGATTATCTGTAAATTTGACGAGACGACAACGAATTCCAGCTAAATTTGAACTGTATTCATGCTTTATGACAGGAGTTTAAACTGTAATTTCCAACACAAGAAATTGGACTTACCCAAATTTTCGACTGTACAACTCCAGTCTTTGTCAAGGAATGAGCAATCCACCGCTTCCGTGACGTCACGTTATGCAGATGACACACGTGACTCCGTGAGCAGTGGATCGTAAGTTGCAGAAAGTGTGTGGCGCCCCCTGTCTCTGTTGAGGGATGGTTGTAAAGCCCTGATGTAGATGGCTTCTTTCACACCTCGTGCAAAAAAGTCTGGCTCGGAGTCCAAGATTCTTACTTTGTCCAATGAGACCGAATGTCCAGGCGATTCTATATGTATATGTTGTGAGACTTCTGAAGTAGACTTTCTGCAACTTACGATCCACTGCTCACGGAGTCACGTGTGTCATCTGCATAACGTGACGTCATGGAAACGGTGGATTTCTCATTCCCTTTTATACTCCGGAGAAATAAATAAACTTTAGTTGAAACTTACAAAGCTTGTTCTTTATTTGCTGCGGTCTTCGGTGACCGCTTCGAGTGGGATTCAAGCTTATCGCATTTTCCAAAAGTTGTAGGTGCGGTCTAGATGTAACCACGGGCGATAGGCCACCGAGTTTTTGTTGACATCGCTGTTGCCTTATTCATATCGTACTTGAGTAACTGAACACACCCATGGAGTTCTAACTCCATGACACACCACACGTACACTGTGCACTCCGTACACAAGATTCCAGAGAATCATACACTGAACACAATGAACCTGGTCCGTTGAAAGACTCCCGAGAATCATACACTCGACACATAATACCGTGAACTCGGTCCGTTGAAAGATTCCCGTACAATGAACCATACATATATATATAATAGTCCGGTACTTGGTTATTATAGTGTACTTAGCGTTCGGAAGTCGTTGTTCGGCTCTCGGCAATCTTCGGGAGACTTCGGTATCTGTTCTTTGGAATTCTCGACAGGTTGTGAATCGAGTTCACGGTGTTATATGTTGACTGTATGATTCTCGGGAATCTTTCAACGGACCGAGTTCACGCACAATGGTTCACGGTGTATTGTGATGGCAACGGAATGAGTGAGTAGACGGTGTATGTTATAACATACGCAAGACAGTCAAGTTGTAAAATAGTTTTTAATAATTTGCAAAACAATATAGATTTCAACAAAAACTCGGTGGCCTACCGCCTGTGATGTAACGATAGCACATTTGCACACGCCGACATAACCGTTGCAGTAAAGAGTTTTTCGCCACAGACAGTGTTCTAAGTGGATGTGTGGCCTTTTTATAACTATCCGTAACATAACTGTCTACCAGGATAGTCCTGTCAATAATCCAAAAAATGGCACTGCTGACAGGACCGTTCTGTCAGCAGTCCAATACTTTCTGTTATTAACAGGACGGTCCTGTCAGCAGTGCTAGTGCAATACTTTCTGGTACTGACAGGACGTTCCTGTCAATAGTCTTAGGCTTTCCCAAAAGTTATACGATAGGTACCGTCTAAATGTAACGTTAGCACACGGACACTTACAGTAAACAGACTTATGAAAAGACCGCGCATTCACTTAGAACAGCGTCCGCGCGGAGGCTGTTCTAAGTGAATGCGCGGCTTCTGGCAGACCACAATTGGGTTAACTTCTATGCTTATGAAACATTCATTTGTAAGATGCCGCAACACAACTATATTGACTGATCTTAAATTCAATTCTCAGTCTTGATGTCGGCGGGTGCATGGCGGAAATTTGAAGTAAATTTACTTATGCGCAATTCCCGCTGTTTTTCAGTCCGCCGAGAAGTTTGGTGCATACTGCATTACAGCTTTGGTAGTCTGCCATTGGCTAACGGACGTTTTTGTTAATAACTTAAACCTAAAAAAAAAGCTAAAGAGGAGAACTCGGTAAAACCAACCCTCCTATAGCGCACCATACTGGACTGGTTCCTACATACATGTACATGTATGTATTCACTAGATAGTTTTAAACAACTTGACAGTTAGATGTGCAAAGGCTGAGGTTTAACAATTCGTGCGGCGTAATATAGCCATCTGCCGCCGCGCCACGTGCCTGTGCAGCTGGTGTGTTACGCCGAGGGGCGGTTATACCGGTAATACAGATCTACGATGTAGTGCCTTTTCCTTTAACCCTAAACAGTACACCTGGGGTCCGCGCGGACCCCAGCACTATATATTCTGTAATAGTTTTTTTGTTTCTAAAGATTTTTTTCTGAAATTTCAGGTAATTGTCACCAACAATGTTGTGCCTCATCACAGTGCAGAAAATTACGTTTCCCCCATTTTTTACAAATTTTGTATCTGATTTTCTTTTGGGGTCCGCGCGGACCCCAGCCGGCTCTCGATCGTAATAGATACACTGGCGTTCTTATACTTTACTTTTTTTCTTATACTTTACTTTATTTTCAGGCTTTTATGATAAGTGACGCATGCTTTCTAACATTAATAACATTTTATATAATTTAATGTGATTTTTATTAATAATTTATGCTAATTTGATGACGTCATTGGTCAAATCCAAGATCCAAGATGGCGGATAATTAAATATGTATGACGTCATTGTATGACGTCACTGGTGTTGCTAAGGGCAACATAAGCTTTAGCAGACCTTATCATTTTATCATAAACACTTTTTGTTAAAGTTGCGTTGTATACCATTAAGTTTTAAGAGAATAACTTATTAATAACTGTTTTAGCCATTAAAATAATATGAATGACGTCATAATGACGTCATACTACGTCATAACGTTATCAAAATTGTTGTATTGATTAATTTTTACTAGTACACCATCTTCTAAAAATTTGGTGGCCATACGATATACCGTTCCCGAGTTCTGAGGGGGGCAATAACCCCCTCCCCCAGTCCCACGAACCTCCAAAGCTTTAAAAAACGGGTATTTCTTGATTCCTTCTTTTCTTCACCAAAAAATTGGAAAAGGTAAAAATGTATGATTTTTGTGCGTAATGTGAACTCAGAGGTTCACACATCGATTCAGCAAAACAATTGAGCTGGTAGCATACTGATAATTTCTAAAAATTAGCAAAAAACTGTTTTGGGGTCCGTGCGGACCCCAGGTGGACAGATTAATCAGTCCGGGAAGGTGTACTGTTGAGGGTTAAGGGTCTTTGCTAAGTGCACGTGAATGTGCGGCCTTTCGATATAAGTCACTGTAATATTACAGTGTACCGTGGAAGCCATCTCAATATATGCGTTTCCAGCTATAATCGCATTTCCCAAAGCCTGTGGCTATTGACAGGATCATCCTGTCAGTACCAGAAAGTATTGCACTGCTGACAGGATCGTCCTGTCAGTACCAGAAAGTATTGCACTGCTGACAGGATCGTCCTGTCAGTACCAGAAAGTATTGCACTGCTGACAGGACCGTCCTGTCCATAACAGAAAGTATTGCATTGCTGACAGGATTTTTCCTGTCAGCAGTGCAATACTTTCTGTTACTGACAGGATGATTCTGTCAGCAGTGCACTACTTTCTGGTACTGACAGGACGATCCTGTCAGCAGTGCAATACTTTCTGGTACTGACAGGACGTTCCTGTCAATAGCCTTAGGCTTTCCCAAAAGTTACACGATAGGTACCGTCTAAATGTAACGTTAGCACATGGACACTTACAGTAAACAGACTTTTAAAAAGGCCCCGCATTCACTTAGAACAGCGTCCGCGCAGAAAAATGCGCGGCTTCTGGCAGACCACAATTGGGTTAACTTCTATGCTTATGAAACATTCATTTGTAAGATGCCGCACCACAGCTATATTGAGCGGTAGTGATCCTAAATTCAATTCTCAGTATTTGATGTTGGCGGGTGCATGGCGGAAATTTGAGGTAAATTTACTTATGCCCACTGTTTTTAACTCCGCCGAGAAGTTTGGTGCGTTACTGCATCACAGCTTTGGTAGTCTGCCACTGGCTAACGGACGTTTTTGTTAAAAACTTACAAACAGGTTAACTCAATAAAACCAGTAATACTAATGACTAATAAACCAAGTACCAGCTCAAAAAAGAACAAGAAATAGTCATGCCTTCAAGAACCAGAGTTATCAACCAAGGATTGAGGTGTTCAAAAACTTTTTTTTTCTAGAACTGTCGTAGAGTGGAACTCGCTGCCACCAAGTACAGTAGCTATAGGGGCATCAATGTTTAGAGTTAGACGTTCAAAGGTTAGGTGTAACAAGACGTTCGGTGTAATGTAGTCAGCTGCCGCCGCGACGCGTGCCTGCGAAGCTGGTGTGTTACGCCGAAGGGCGGTTATACCGGCTATGTAGATACAGATACAGAACCAACCCTCCTAGATCCTATAGCGCATTTTACTGACTGGTTCCTACATGTCTGTACATGTTAGTACCTGTAGCTCATTGTAAGGGCTGGCGGTGCCATACCGACAAGGAAAAAACAGAAATCGGAGATTCCAGATTTCAGGGAAGTACTTGGGGTTCCACTAACCTTCAAGTAATCATTTGATGTGTCTGACCTCTTGGCCAGTCAATCCCCCCCCCCCACACACACACACTCACGTGCTGTCAACCTACTCTGTCCAGACAGACACACAAACCCACAGCTTAGACACCTTAAATAATATTCAGAATTATCCAAAACAGTACATGGCAGTAACTGACCAATGCAAATTATGGTGACATGGATGGTTGCAAGATAATGTTGAGACCACACCAATTTAGTTTGTTGGTTCACGGATTTTTTCAGAAAAATATGAAGCCACAGGGTGAAAAAAAATTAAAAACAGGCCTATAGCTAGGTATCCTATTATAGCCCCAAATGCTATGATAGGAGCCATGAAATCAAAATGAAAAGCTTGGTTAAAATTTAAACAGTGAATTTTGAACTTTTAATTAAACCACTGCATTGATAGATGGAAAAACTGTTTCAACTACATGTAGGAAGGAAAGGACTTTCTTCAACTGTTGGGGGCAAAATATGAGCAGTTTTTAGTTGATTCAGAACCAGAAACTTTTTCTTTTCAAATCAGAAAAAAAATGAAGAGGCAAATCCGAGAACCAACAAATTAAATTGGTGTGGCCTGACGGAAAAAAACTTAAGAATGCCATTTCTTGTACATGTGTTTGTTTATATGGTGCGAATATACAAAATACACTGTGTTATACAATGTACCAGTACGTTTAACAGCAGTGTACAAAACTCAAGTAAGATATACTTACAGTGATTTTATACATTAAACTAGAAAGGTAACATTTGCAAAGCAAATGCATAATGTTTACCTTCACAATCATATGGTCTGCTCTGTCTTACTCGATCAAACACATTCATATATATGGTCAGACAGGAGTCTAAATCCCTCCTGCTATAAAATTGCAACATGATAGAACACAACACCAGTTACCATGATAACAGACAGTCTGGTTCAGGTCATTGACCAGGTCAGAGGTCACTGTTTGGAGAAGAGGAAGAAGAAGAAGAAACGTAGCAAAAACAATACGTTTTCCTTCCGTAAACATAAAAATTCTTATACCCTTTCAAAGCAAATAATATTGGCAGTTGTTGTTTTTTTACATTCCGACGTCGACATGGACAACCAATGCTAGACTCCACTACAAATACATCATTTCATGTTACAATTGTACATGTACTTTCATCATAAACATGATGATACAGCATTGTGTTGGAATGTGTAACGTCTTCCGGTCACTGCATAAAGTATAACGACAAAATATCTATAAAACATGTATAGGATACTTGTAGTATTCTATTATGTAAATAGACAATATTGAGAGCATCTTGCAATCCATGAAATTTAGGTAGCGGTACCCGGTCTTTTAGAACAAAGAGGTCTTAGTCTGAATTGGATAACTTAACACCAATTCCACTATATACCAGCCAAGACTACCTCAACACAAGAAATCAGAGTTTTCAGATTTCTGGGAAGTTTGCAATCCTCGGCTTCCTGAATTCCTTCATTAATTTCTGTTGGCCCCCGGCCAGATTCTGAGATCTTTATGTTCACCCCATTTCCTAAGTCTGACCTTTTGACCTGTCATTCTGCCTGTCAATCTTCCCACACCCACGTGCTGTCAACCTACTTTGTTCGGACAAACAGACGCACAAACCCACAGCTTAGCCACCCAGAACAATACTTCTGTACTCGGAGGTAACAATGTGCTACAAATAAATTGGAATAATATGATGCACAGTGTCAAATCTATAGAAACATGCCAGTTACAATGTACAAACAACTAAACACAAAACTTTCTAAACACAGAAGCAACAAGAGCCAAGATTCTGGTTGTGGTATCTGAAAAATTTTCCGAGCATGATTTTTTAAATGTAGTTTATTCTTACCAACATAAAGCTTTCCTGGCCAAATGCATCCTACATGTATACGGTGTGAACTTGGGATGACTAAATTCTTCATGCATGTAGACACTTGCCCATACATAACAAGTAGGGATGCTATCCTGTAATTATGCATGTAGATACAAGTTTTGCAAGGTAGGTCAGGGCTCGAAATACTTTTTTCTGCATACCTGTACTGGTACAAATAACACTGAAAATTACCTGCACCGGAAAATTTTCCCTTGCACCACTTAGAATCTAGGAAGTATGGATCATACTAAAATCTCTTCAGAATCCATTGCCATTATTTCTTTTATACCTCATAGGTGGTAACAGTCAATGCAGCAAGTAAAAATCCACATATACTTACATGGCCCGGTGCAGGTTATGTGCAGATAGACATCACAAATACCTGCACAGCTCCAATTTTACCTGCACTAATAAAACCTGCATATACCCAGTACATGGACCAGTGCAGGTTAGGTGCAGGTAGACATCACAAATACCTGCACAGCTCCAATTTTACCTGCACTAATAAAACCTGCATATACCCAGTACATGGACCAGTGCAGGTTAGGTGCAGGTAGACATCACAAATACCTGCACAGCTCCAATTTTACCTGCACTAATAAAACCTGCATATACCCAGTACATGGACCAGTGCAGGTTAGGTGCAAGTACACTGTCACATCAGAAATACCTGCACTGCTCCAATTTTATCTGCACTAATCTGCATGATTGTGTAGACTATATTTCGAGCCGTGTAGGTACATTTCTGTAAGCATATCTACTGTAAATGTGTGGCATTGTTCTTAACGGTTAGTAACCTAACAACAAGCATCGGGATCACTGCTTCTTCCTGCGGTACTTGTCGGACACGCGTGCGCGTTTCCGCCGCCGGTCGGGCTTGCGCTGCTTGTGCAGCCTCCCCACGCTGACACCCTGCCTGCGCCGCACGAGAACATGCTGGTCCACGAGCTTGGACAGCTGGCCCTGCTCCGCCAGCATGCGCAGGAACGTGCGGATGAAGTCGTCGTAGTTGTGGGTCCGGCGACAGTCATCCACCTAAGAGCGCACATTTTCAAACATTGATAAGACATTGTTTGTTTTATTAGGCCACACCAATTTAATTTTTGAGGCCATAGGAGGCAGTAGGTTGTTAATCCACTGTGTCTAGGACATGGTATTGTAAGGTGGAGCCCACCCCTCTCCTTCCACCACCTTTTACTTCCCCAACCAAAGTCAGGTACATTGTACCCATTTTACACCTGGGTGGAGTGAAGAAAATCATTTAAGTGCCTTTCCCAAGGACACAACAGCCAGGAATGCTAGGAATCAAACCTGTGATCTCTTGATAAGACTTGATAACGTATTTTGGGCCCCTACTGACCTGTCACAGTAATGTGGCTGGCTGGTATCATCATGGTACATGGTGACATGAACCAGTGCAGGTTGGGCGCAAGTAGATGTTTAAAAAATACCAGGAGTGCCATTTTACCTGCACTAACATGCATATGCTGCAGGTGGTACTTCCAGTCCCGTATTCCTTAGCATTTTTTCAGTCGGCATTTTTACTACTGCAAGACTACATAATACTCAATGTACCTGAAGAAAATGCGACTGCAATATAATCTACAAACAGTCCATTAACAATATATTCCAAGTTACACTAAAGAGGAGACCAGCTGCTTGCCTTAATGGTAAAGTTTAACTTTAATCCAACACAAGAAGGGAAGTCACCATGAATTTTCGGTCGAACTTGTCAGCCTTTATCAGATGAATGATCCACCCGCAGACCCCGTTCCAGAAGTCGGAAGTGTGCTGATGTCAGCGAGTTGTTAATTGATTTGACGAAGGTTGACGAGTCCGACCAAAAATTCATCCTTGTGTTCAATTAAAGTTAAACTTTACCATTATGGATTCTACCCACACAGATGAGTTTTCATTCAAACTGCCCACCTTGTACTTCTTTCTCTTCTCGATCTCGTCCTTCAGGTGCTGTTCGCAGATCTGAATCTCCGTCTCCACGTTCTTCAGCAGTGCCAGTAAGTCCTGAAGAGAAAAAAGAAAGTGAAAGTGATCTCGACCAGCTTTAGCTCACTGTAGAGCTACTCTCCCACTGGTCGTGACAGAGAAGACAGACGCTATGTACAGTATTTACAGGTTCATTGTACTGGGAAATTCCCCTAGCTCTTTTCGACAAGCACAGTGAACAGTAGACCACGGCTTAACGTCCCGTCCTAAGGACTGCGACCCTCTCCAGTAGCGTGCTTGTCGGGTGAGCAATAACAGCCAGGATTCGAACTCCCAACCTGCTAGTCCAGAAGCAGGGTCACTAACTGGACTACGCACGCTACAGAGGCAACTTCATTTCGGTTCCTTAAGAATTATTGGCAGTACCCAAAAAATAAAGGGACGCCTCACATGGCTTCTTTTGGGCTCTTTCAAACGCGTCAACTAAAAAATGATGACAAAATGTGAAAAGAGTGTAAATTAAAGTGTCAATGTCAGACAGATCCTCATCCAGAATATTTTTTTGTTTTCCCACCCTGAAATTGGATGCCTTTAAAGCTTTATTAAGAGTACAACATACCTTTGGCGCAAAGGCATGCGCCATGTTTGGTCTTGCCCCGCCCGCATGCAGTGCATTCTGGTCTTGCTTGACGTCCCCTGCCCCCTGACCTGTGCCACTCCCGCCCTGCAGGGTCGTGGGGTCACCGTCAAACTGTCCCGTCCCAGAGTCCCCACTGCCTAGCCTCTGTAGCCCAATGTCCGAATCCCCCATGTGGAGCCTCTTCCCCAGGGGAATGCCCCCCTCCCCAGATTGCAGCGATCTCTTCAAGCAGACGGTGATGATGTTGGCGTCGGTCTTGGTGTCGCCTTCCTGTTTTGTGATGCTTCCCTCTGGGATCGTCTGCAGTTCCGAGGTGGCACCAGGGGACCTTTAATAGGGATTCAAAATAATTATTAATTCAAGATGTATTTATTGAACATTGGGGGCGCCAGTGGTTGTATAAACAGGGTTCTCCCCAGACGATGGACACTCCTAGCTCAGCGCCACTATACTGCTTTCCGAAATTAGGGTTTCCCATCCCTAGTTTTCTAGATTATTCTGCCAACATTCGTGAAAATTTTCCCATTTCGGGGCTGAGTGGCGTCAATTTATTAAACAACAACATCGTTGAGCTGAAGCTGCCTGGCAGCAGAGGTCGGGGAAGACCTAAAAACCTGGTTGGAGTGTATCAAGAAGGACATCAGAAAGCGCAGCCTTGCCGGTGTAAACCCACTAGATAGGGCCACCTGGAGGTGCAGTGTGAAGTCCCAGGCCTCGAAATTAACTTTTCATCCTATTGTCCCAGCACTGTCTCCAAAATAAATTCCAATTGTCCCGAAGTGAGGATGAACTGTCCCAATCTGTTTTTTGGGAAGTATTCTTATGACTTTAACTTAACTTTAGTTTGCTTATGTTCACTCCCAGGCACACTATAATTGCAGAGTAGACAGGAAATTCGGGCAGACTTTCCGGATCCAAAAGCCGGGATGTGTGCCTGATGAAGGGCTAACATTCTGATGTTGATTATTTTTCTATTGTCCAAAAAATGTCCCAAAGTGTCTTTTTAGTTGTCCCAGCCTAAATGTTAGTGGTCAGTGGCCATTGGACCACCTTCAATTTCGAGCCCTGAAGTCCATCCAACTGCTGCCTACCCCTGTGTCAGGGATGCCCGCAGCAGTATAATATAAGCCAGGATATTGAGTTAGTGAGTGAGTTAGGGGTCGTGTGACGTAAAGGCAGGGTGTTCGACCTAGAACCCAGAAATCCTGTAACATCACCGATCTTGTGCCACTTTGAAAGACTTTCCTCACTCCACCCAGATGTAAAAATAGCTACCTGACTTTGGTTGGGGAGGTAAAAGGTAGTGGAATGACAGGAATGGGCTCCGCCTTCCAATAGCGTGCCCTAGACACAGTGGATAACAACCCACTGCACCTACAGATTCAAAAAGGCTATGGGACTACCTTTACCTTTTGTTGAACATTGCAGTGGGGGTAACACTAGTACTAAATTGCATTCACCAGACCCCAGGAAAAGATGGAAGGACCACGTACAAGAAGCATTATCGAAGTACAGACTGGGCAGACTAGACAGATTTGAGGAGGAGGGGGTCTTTCAAGACTGAGAGGAAGGGAGGAGGCGAAGCTCAAAACTAACAGGCCCTGAGGCGTAGGAAAAAAAAATTAATATTGTGCTTCCTGTTTCAGTCATGAAAAAATTAGGGTCGGTAGATAGGGATTATCTTTTTCTTTTCTTTTTTAGACTTTGGAGATCTCTAGTGATCCAACTTATACAATACAGTATTTCGACAAAATAAAAATTGCATGAGGACACTAATATATTTCCAATGTCAATGTACCGATTGTACAACGTTTCATCACACAGGTGTCAGATCATGGAGCTATTGAAAGGTCGATCAGCTCGAAAAATTGTATGTCCCTTGCAGGGGTCCACCCAAAAAAAGGCTAGGGTCGGCATTTTTTTCTAGGGTCGGTCGAGACACAGGAAACACAACATTTTTTCCTAGGCCCCGGGACTAGATGACTACACACCTTACGAACTCCATCCCCACTCTGTGGCCCTCCTGGGCTGCCAGCAGCTTCGTCGCCGCCTCCGTAAACAAGTTGACGTTGTGCTGGTGGTGTTTGAAAGGGTTCGGGCTGCTCACGGCTGACCTGTTCGCCGATCGGACCGGTGAGTTGAACGCGCTTCCGATCTCCGAGGCCGTATCCGTGCTCTCGTTGCTGGGGGCGGGGGACGGGATCTTGGAGTAGCCCGTGTGAATGGTCAGCGGCCTGGCCTCGTCCGGGGACCGCCACGGCATGTCCAGAAAACCGACCCGCCTGCTCGCGTCGGGGTGGAGGAACTCGTCGGGCTTCCTCGTGTCCGCCACGGCGGAGATGGCTCGCATCGCCTCGGAGAACGTGATCTCACCGCCCTTCACCTCCGGCTCCGCGGCCGGCTCCGTCGCGGACTCCGTCCCTTCCGTCGACGCCGAGCTCGTCCTCCCGCTCGTGACGTCCCCGCCGGAGGACTCGTTTGTCTCCCCTTCATTCATTCCCTCCATCCCCTCTGTCGACGCCACAACCTCCTCATCCTCACTCTCCTCCTCCTCCTCATCTGAATCGTCGTCAGTGAAGGACTCCGGCGGAACGTCCTGCTCGTTTTCTTCGTTAAACTCCTCCAGAGGCGACTTGGCGTAGTTGTGGCTGTCCAGCGCGGGATGGGTCACAACGGGGCTGGACGTGTTTCGCTTGGTCAGGGCCGCGCCCTGCGCCGTCGGCAACGCCTTGTGCTTCTTCTTTTTCTTCTTCTTCTTCTTGTGGCGACTTCTTCTGTCGGATGCCTCTGCGGGTGGAATGTTGTTGGCACCGGGAGCAGAGGAGCTGGCAGCGGTCGAGGACGATGTGACGGTGGAAGAGGCCTTGGACTTGTGGGGTTCTGCTCCAAACGCGGACGGGATGAGGGAAGTCAGGTGCGGCTGGGTGAAACGCACGAGCTGAAAGACAGAATACAAAACCGCATATTAATCTATTGTTTATACATTGTACAAGGAGTTAATTTCACGGGTAGCAGCGCAGGAGAGATTGTTTGTTTGTTTGTTTGTTTGTTTTATTTCGAAACCTTTTAGCCTGCAACTGGTTTTCCAATGTTTTAAGTTTGCGGTTGAATGAATACTGTAGCACAAAAATACATATTCACGGTGTTATGACAGGCATTGTGAAAACCACAAAAATAAAACCACCATGGAACATTTCAAGATTTACAGTATTTTAATTGATATGCAACATCTCCACAACTTTACATGTATCTCCCATCTCCATAATTAAAATAACGCCCTGCTTTGTATAATTTTTATAACCTATGTAAAAGCTTAGACCTCTGTTAACACATTTGAATGAGCATCGTAACCATTCTTACTGTACAATCATTGTATATTGTCCAGTTGCCAGGGCTAGTCCTTTAACATAGCCTCCGGCTAGTTGGACAGTCCTGGCTGTATATCATTTTATGCAGCCTGATAAAGCAAATCAAATCTCCCATCTAATCTGCAACAAGTAATCAATGATGGTTTAATATCATCAAGAAGCAAATTTCATGTCTGCCCGTCTGTAACTAAGTCCGGTTGTAAGGCCAGTTGTTTGGTTTGTTCCATGTTCAGATGGCCCCTGTGCTGGTTACTCTTCAGGACCCACAGCCAGGCTGTATCAGGGAACACCTTATAAAGCACTACAGTGCCTCATGGCATCCCAAGTCGCACCATCATCACCACATGGAACCCAACACAGGGCTCATAATACTTTTTTCTGCATACCTGCACCGGTGTGGCTAACAATAAAAATTACCTGCACCAGACAAAATTTACCTACACCACTCAGAATTTAGGAAGTATAGTTTACTATTATAAAATCACACTAGAAACTGTTCAGAAACCACTACCTTGACTGAGAATGAAGCATGATGCTTTTTCATTACTACATGTAGCTAGTAAGGTCACACCGACTTAATTTTCTGGATGACATCCGCGCGCGCATTGATTTTCGCCTGTTCTCAAAAAAAAAATCATGTCTTTCGAGGCTTCACGAAACTCCGAAACTCGGCTGGAACTCAGTACAGACTGCCGACTCATCAATGCCGCAAAAGGGCGGCTTATCGTAAAACGAAGGAGGAAGCTGTGAAGGAGGATGAGACCTGAACAAGACTATCTACATCTACCTCCTGCAAATACAAACTTGTTTGTTTGATGCAGTCACTGTGCCCTGTGCTTCAATTCACAATACAGACTTTGTATTCCTGTGGTTAAGCAGCATTTCTTTTTTTTTTGCTGGATTTTTTTTTCGCCCTCTCGCATTAGTTTTGTGGTCCCCAGAGGATGTCAACCATAAAATTAAATCAGTGTGGCCTAAGTGGTGCATGTGAAGAACACTGGGTCACCCCTACTCTTCTCAATAAGTGTGTTGGGTTCTTTTACGAGCACATACACTTCAGGCTTAGTACCTGAAGCTTCCCACCACAAAAAATGGAGTTAGGTAACAACACAACCGCTGACAAAAGCAGTGCAGCGAGGCCCCCTACCTGCTGCAGTGCCTCAAGTACAATCTGCCTGTTGGTTTTCAGGGTGTTCAGTTTGGTCTCGTACTGCTGCCGTCTGTCGGCTACCACTGCCATCAGGTTGAAACGAATGTCGTGTCCGTTCTCTCTGAAACAAAATGTGGTCTAAACGTTAACCTTCAGCCTGCTAAGGTGGCTGTTTGGCACCAACTTTGTATTTAACTTATGGAATTAGGCAGCAGGGAGAAGGTTACTAGTAATTTAAAGCTCCCAGTATACAATTTCATTTCTTACAATGTAGCCTCTTTGTGGGGAGGTCCAAAACATCACAATCATATCACTATATAATTAGAAATTTCAACCAGTGTACCAGTTCATTTAAACTTAAGGTCTTCCATACATCATATTAAGAGAGGACCCTATATAGACCACATTGGTCTCAGTCTTTGTCCTGCACACCCCACGTTCTTTTCTTAAGTATGTTTTTTTATTGGATTTGTTTACATCGGCTTTTGTATATGATTTCATGTAACACATGTATTTGTTAATGTATACCTTTGGTTACTTGTGTTACTTATGGCTCACAATCCTTTGTTATTGATGTTAAATTTTGATTTAAATTTATTTTCTTTGTTATATTGATGATTTTATTGTTTCTGTAGTCTGGGTCTCATTGAAAATCAATTTGACAAAAATATAATTGAATGAGCCACCCAGCTGTCTGAAGATTTTATAAATAAATAAATAAATGTGCAAATAAATAAATAAGGTGAGCCCCACCCTCCTGTGGCGTTCCCTATTCTCTCCGAGATCACACGTCGGAATTTCTCCGTCCAGTCTTCCTTCTCTCCCCACGGACCTGAGGGGGAATACAAATTTTTAAAGTTTTACAAAGTTTTAAAACAGACATACAGTCCTGCATTCTCACCAGGATTTTTTCACAGGGTAGGGGGACCAAAACCTCAGAAAATTTTGAAATTCATAACCCTCTGAAAAGACATTTCCGGCATTTTGAGGGCTGAATTTTGTAAAGATAAAGTTTTTATCTTCGTTACAAAAGTAGTGACAAAAGAGGGACATACCATGGTCGATCGGGTAGGGCCAGGATAGTGACAAAAGAGGGACATACCATGGTCGATCGGGTAGGGCTTGAGACCATCCAGCTCGAAAAGCCTGTCGTTGGTCGTCACGTAGCTGACAAAGTGGAACGCCTCGGCTGTGCGCACGGAAGAGATGCCTGTCTGCTTCTCAGGAAGATGGCGGGGTTCTGGCCTGAGAGGAACAAAACCACACCAAGTCACTGTTAACTCAACTCCCATTCTGTGCCACGAAAACGAAAAAAAATAGTCATCCCTTCAAGTACCAGAGTTATCAACCAAGGATTGGGGTGTTCAAAAAGTTGTTTTTTCTAGAACTATCGTAGAGTGGAACTCGTGGCCACCAAGTACAGTAGGGGCATTGTCACTAGATAGTTTTAAACAATGTTTTGAGTTAGATGTGCAAAGGTTAGGTGTGACAAGTCATTCAGTGTAATAATAAGCTGCCGCTGCGCCGCGTGCCTGCGAAGCTGGTGTGTTACGCCTAAGGGTGGTTATACCGGCTATACAGATACAGAATCTGATACAGAAGCTGGTGTGTTACGCCTAAGGGTGGTTATACTGGCTATACAGATACAGATACAGAAGCTGGTGTGTTACGCCTAAGGGTGGTTATACCGGCTATACAGATACAGAAGACCAGGTGTAACTGTAAGGCCAGTTGTTTGGTTTGTTCCATGTTCAGATGGCCCCTGTGCTGGTTACTCTTCAGGACCCACAGCCAGGCTGTATCAGGGAACACCTTACAAAGCACTACAGTACCTCATGGCATCCCAAATTGCACCATCATCACTACATGCAACACATGTATCTACGCCAAAAAACAGTTACTCAAGCAACTGGATATGATTTTCAAAATCATATCCAGTTGCTTGAATAACTGTTTTTTGGCGTATCTTATCACCTGGATGTCTAACCTTCACCGACATACATGTATTTATTTATTTATTTATTCATTTGTTTC